>CM065590.1:551420695-551765140 GCA_033119425.1 Bufotes viridis | reverse complement strand
ACATGTGTGCCACTTTTTGCAGCCAAGATGCGCAAAGGGGCCCTAATTCCAATGAGTACCTTTAGGATTTCACAGGGCATTTTTACGCATTTGGATTCTCACGCTTTAGGGCCCCTAAAATGCCAGGGCAGTATAAATACCCACAAGTGACCCCATTGTGAAAGAAGACACTCAGGTATTCCGTGAGGGGCATGGCGAGTTCACAGAAAAAAAAAATTTTGGCACAAGTTAGCGGAAATTGATTTTTATTTTTATTTTTTACAAAGTCTCATATTCCACTAAATTGTGACAAAAAATAAAATTTTACATGGACTCGCCATACCCCTCACGGAATACCTTGGGGTGTCTTCTTTCTAAAATGGGGTCACATGTGAGGTGTTTGTACTGCCTTGGCATTTTAGGGGTCTCCGCAATCATTACACGTATGGCCAGCATGAGGAGTTTCTGCGATTCTCCTTATATTGAGCATACGGGTAATGAGATTTTTTTTTTCCGTTCAGCCGCTGGGCTGAAAAAAAAAAATAATGAACGGCACAGATTTATTCATTCGCATCAATCAATGTGGATGAAAAAATCTCTGCCAAAATCAGTGACTGCGGTGCGGTGGGCTGGGCGCTAGCTACCTAACAAGTAGCTAACTAACTGGCGGTGATAAGGGACCCTTATGCCCCATTCACACGTCCGCAATTCTGTTTGCGGAACGGAATTGCGGACCCATTCATTTCTATGGGGACAGACTTTGTCCCGCTCAGATCCGGAATTACGGATCCGCGCTTCCGGGTCTGCACTTCCGTTCCGCAAAAATATAGAACATGTCCTATTCTTGTCCGCAATTGCGGACAAGAAAAAGCATTTTCTATATAGTTCTGGCAATGTGCGGATCTGCAAAATGCGGAAAGCACATTGCCGGTGTCCGTGTTTTGAGGATCTGTGGATCCGCAGATCCGCGGATCTGATCCGCGGATCCGTGAATCCACGGATCCGCAAAACACATATGGACGTCTGAATGGAGCCTTACAAGGGGTGTGATCAATGACAGGGGGGTGATCAGGGGGTCTAGATGGGGTGATCAAGGGGTTAACAAGGGGTTAATAGGTGAGGGGGTGGGGGGTTAGTGTAGTGTTTGGTGCAACTTTACATAGTTACCTGGTCCTCTGGTGGTCGATCCCAGCAAATGGGACCACCAGAGGACCAGGTAGCAGGTATATCAGACACTGTTCACAAAACAGCATCTGATATACTTGTTTGATGCGATTTATATCGCATCTACAGCCTGCCAGCGATGGATCATCGCTGGCAGGCTGTAGTTAAACTCCTGAGACGCGCGCTACTGTGAACGCGCGCGCGCGTTCACAGGAAATCTCGCGTCTCGCGAGATGACGCACTTCTGCGGCGCCCCAGAACAGCCCGACCGCCAAGAGAACGCAGTTGTGCGTTAGGCGGTGGGGAAGTGGTTAATATTCATGGCCTATCCTCAGGATAGGTCATGGATATCAGATTGGCGGGGGTCTTACACCCAGCACCCCCGTGGATCCGCTGTATGAAGGGAAGGTGCATAGTGTGAATGTGCCATCTCCTGTCGCTCTTCCTGCAGTTATGGCCAAGCAGCAGCAGGGCAGGAAGAGAGAAGCGAGTCGGCATGTGCACACTGCGCACCTTCCCTTCATACAGCTGATCCGGGGGGCCGCCGGGTGTCGGACCCCCGCTGATCTGATAATGGTGACCTATCCTGAGGATATGTCATCAATAGAAAAAGCCTGGACAAACCCCTTTACGGAGACATTCACTGAAAATAATTCAAATATCTCTGCCAGTTTAGCAAGTTCACACAACAGCACATGCAACCTATCTAATGCGTTTAATGGCTCTTGGCTTTGATGACATTTGATAATATTATTATAATATTATATTATGGAATATTAAACAAAGATGGGAAGAATATTTTATGGCACGTGTGACCTAACATAAAAATAGAGCCTGAAGACTTGAACAACCTGTATATATATGCATTTACTCTTCTAACCTCTTTCAAACATTGTATTGCATTAGGCCAGTGATGGAGAACCTTTTAGAGACCGAGTGCCCAAACTGCAACCCCAAACCCACTTATTTATCGCAAAGTGCCAACACGGCAATTCAACCTGAATAATCAGTGCAATATATTATACCTTCCATGTACTTTATCATTTAGATATAATATCCTGCCTACATTTAGTGTACTGCCTGTGCCTTTCATAGTGCGCTCTGCGCTGCTGGAGGGAAGGAAAAGTCTAAGCATATTGGTACACCATAGACTTTTTCCAGGATGCGGGTGCCCACAGAAAGGGCTCTGAGTGCCGCCTCTGGCACCCGTGCCATAGGTTCGCCCCTACTGCATTAGGCTGTGTTCACACTGGCATTCAGGAATTCCATCAAGGGTCTTGTTGGCCAATCGAGAATTTTTAAGCATCATAAATATCACAAAATATTTTTTCTGTTTAAGATACTGGAAGGGACAGTGAACCCCATTAAATTCAAAGAAGCCTGTCAATGTCATATTGGATCTATTTGAAAACAAACATGTTACAATGTCATGGCTATAGTTATAAACAGAAGCCATGGTGCAAGTGTGAACAGAGTCTTAGGCTACATGCACATGGATAAGATGTCCATTTTTAACTGACTTTTTTCCACTAATGCCTTAACGGACGTTAAAAACTGACCCATTCAATTGTATGGGGGCAGTTGACCAGTGAAAAATGGACAAGATGGAACATGTTCTATTTTTTGATGTCCGTTATTCTCTGGCTGTCCAAAAAGCTACCGTGTAAATAACCCTATAGACTACCAATGATCTTAAAGGGGTTTAGCTCAGAACCCGGACATATACCCATTTTCACCCAGGCAGCCCCAGTGACTTGAGCATCGGAGCAGTTCATGCTCCGATGCTCTCCTTTGCCCTGCACTAAGTCGCGCAGTGCAAAGGCATTTTCTGGAGTTCCGGTGATGTACCGGGCTCTCCTTAGGGCTGCCAGGCGGAGGCTTCCACCCAACAGTGAACCCGGTGACGTCACTGGCACTGATGGTCGGGCTTAGCACTGCCCTAGCCTTTAAAACGGCTAGGGCAGCACTAAAGTTCTGCCCATCAGAGCCGCTTACGTCACTGAACACACTGCTGGGTAGAAGCCTCCGCCCAGCAGTGTGTTATTGCAAATAAAAGAGTACTTGCCCTGCGCGATCCTGTGCAGGGCAAGGGAGAGCATTGGAACGTGAAATGCTCCGCTGCTAACACAGGGGGGCTGCCTAGGTGAAATTATGGGTATGTCCGGGTTCAGCTCTGAACCCGGACAACCCCTTTAAAATGGAGGTGTAGCCTTAGGGAGTTTTATTTTAGTAATCTCTCTTATTATTTTTATGTTACATAATAACAGTAGTTGGGAGCAGCGTGAAAATCTGATCAGAATCACGGAAAAAAAAGAAGCGCTAAGACTTATACTTTTATTAGTTGCTATTAAAAAGTAAGTAAGGGGATGTGATATCTAAAACCCACAAACAACATACATGAGGTATTAGCCGGGTAGATGTGCATATAGAGGGGCAGTGATGCCTCTCAAATAGAACTACAATCATTCAGGCTATAGCTCTGAAAACGGCAATTTGTGCCACAAACAAGCCACACAGCAGTGTGGTATATGCCAAATTGTAATGGTTAATTCCGTTACCATCAATTGGCATATATGTGCATTACACACAACAGGGGAATAATAGTGTTAAGGGTCTATGGGGTGGTCAATAATGCCTCTGGCTGATATACAGCTACTCAGGAGAAGACCACTGTATTGAATCTATAGGGGTTAATAGGCATAACAGCCGAAACCAATGACCCTAAAGCCCAATTACTACCCTAACTATCGTCCCAAACTGACTAGCTCTACCTCGTGCAGCGTCTATCTAGTGCTCAACACGTTTCATCATAGAATCATCAGGAGCAGCAATTGATTACAGATAGAGATGCTAGGCAAAACAACGCTGGCACACTGGTGTTGTGTGGGGGCGTCTCCGGCACTATGATGGCCATGAGGCGGCCGCTCAATGCACCGATATAAGTAGGGGGAATTGAAACCCCCCCCAATGTGACAATGTGTGTACAGTTAGTAGATGTTATTCAAATATACTAGGCAAGCAAGTTATGTTGATAAAGGAACTATCAGACTCAGCGGAGGGGTCATATTCAATCTATAAAGCATGCATATGAGATATGCTCATTCAGACCAGCAGGACGAACAGTGCCCTGCCTGAAGGTCCACTGCGCCTCCTTTTGAAGGATGCGCTGATCAAAATGGCTTACCCTCGGGGAGGGTCTCACAATGTAAATTCCTTGAAAGGCAATGAACAGCACATCTCCTGAATGAAGTGTATTGATATGCCATGCAACGAGGGTATCAGCATTCTTCCTGATAACGCTCAAATGTTCGCCAATTCTCCGGTGAAATTCTTGGGTGGTCTTCCCCACATATCGTAACCCACATATACAGGTGGCCAGGTAGACCAAACCCAAGGACCTGCAGTTCACAAAGCATCTGATTTGGTAACACTTGGAACTAGTGGTACTGGTGAATGAAGATCCCAATTGGATGGAGTGGCATGCTACGCATCCACTACAACGAAAAGTACCCACACTGGAGCTAACAAGCCAAGTGCTGGGATGCGATATCTGAAAGAAGCTGTGAACCAATCGGTCCTTCCAAGTTGCGTCCTCTGTGATAAGTGATGGATGGAAAATCACTCACGCAGTTTTCAATGTCAGGATCCATCTTTAAGATACCCCAGTGCTTACGCAATATGTTAGTGACCGGGCCATTCGCGGCATCAGATGTTGCTATTTAGGCGGGTCTGTTCATCGCTTTGTTGTCTATTTCTGGGGTTAAGAAGAGACTCCTTTGTGCATGCTAACTAGTGTTGGTAAACCGTTGCCAGAACCCTGTAAGGATAGCCATGTCTCAGGAATCTTTTACCAAAGACTCTAGCCTTGGTCTGAAAATCTGAGATAGAGGAGCAGCAATAAAACAGCAACCAATAAAAGTTTTAGTGCCTCTTTGATTCTCTTTGTCTACTAATCTGACCTTCAGTGAATTGTTTGTTCTATCACCCCTTTAGGGATGGCAGGTTTTCTTTCTGGTGGCATTAATAGGGATCAGTGGGACAGTGTAGCGAAGTTGGTCTTATCTAAAGCCCAATTACCAACTACGGGCCCTACAATTACCTTAGCAGGTTATTTTAAAAATCTCACTCGTGCGTACAAAGAAAAGATCTGTGGATGGTTGGAAATCCAGACCCTCGACACTTACTTGAAACATAAGATTGTGCCGAGGGGACTCAGAATCCCATTACTCCCCACAGCATGGTTGAGATCCCCTGAGTTTATTAAGAGATGGGAGATGGAATCCATCTAGTCGGCCCTCCGCTTAATGGGTCTTCTTTTAGAGGAGGAAAAATTCATTTATGAGAAGAGCACAGTGATCCTTCAGGAGCAAATTGAAGCTGTTAAGAAATTCTCTAGTCAAACTAAATTTGCTCATAAAGAGCAGATTTTGGAACAAGCAGTGCTTAAATACACAGCACGGCTGAAAGAGAGGAAACACGCTCAATATCTTAGAGATACTACAGATTTCAGAGAGGGATGTCTCTAAGACTACAAAACTATACCAGCAAAGGGACTTGAGGCAGAGACTGAACCTTCCTCCTCAGAAGGGGAGACCAATACGGAATCATATAGGAACCCCAAATACCCCTCATTATCTAGGCAGAGTAGGGGCAACCCACGACGAGGGAGAGGAAGAAGGTCAAGAGGGAATTTTTTAGGCCAGGGGGCTCCCATCTCAACGTACTTGAGGGAGAGAAAGTATGTGCCCAGTAACACCACCATCCGTTGCTTCATCTGATAAATGACAGATAATTAATTTATCGGATAGGGCACATACGGTAGCAGAATCCAACATCCTTAAAAGGGGCCTATTGTTTGTCCCAACTCATGCATTTGATTTGTTCAGCTGGGTTAAAGATCTTAACCTTTTCGTGAGGAAACTTAAATGGAAAAAGTTCTTTATGAACCATGACAGGTGCCGAACTCGGCATTAATGTTGCTGACTTAGGGGATATGAGGAATTTGGTGGACCTCATGTGTGAGAATGAGAAAATTCCTGATGAGGGACCATTTACCTCTATAAAAAACAGTCCCCTATCCAGCCCTCTTATTAACGATAACACCTCTGTGGATGTGTTTCTGAATCTGGTCATTGATGATCTTAAACAACTAGATGGGGTCAGATGCAGAAACAACATAACCAAGGATGAATTAGAGGGTTTGTTATTTCTTGAAAAAGACATGTCTATAGTAATTAAGGCAGCTGAAAAAGGAGGTAATATTGTAGTGTTGGGGCAGAATCAATACCTTAGTATGTGTCTTGATATTTTGAAGGACAGAAACTGCTACAGTTTATTATCAGGAAATCCCACTGAACAATACTTACTTGAGCTAAAAAGTCTCCTCAGTCCTGCCCTTGCCTCCAATCTTATAGATAAGGCTGAATTTCAGGCACTCCTACCCAAACATCCTCAACTGGCTTGCTTCTATATCTTGCCTAAGGTGCATAAAGAGTTGAATCACCTTAAAGGCAGACCGATTGTCTCTGGTACGAATAGCCAGACATCAGATTAGTAATTATATAGAGGTCATTCTCAAACCCTACCTTCTATCCTTGCCCTTTTATGTTAGGGATTCAATGGAAATTATTAATTAACTTGATGGCCTCCAGGTTGATGGCAATACCCTACTGGCCAGTCTCGACGTTGAGGCCCTCTACAGTTCCATCACTCATGAGGGGGGCATCAATGCAGAATTTTGGCTGCATAATGAATTTGTGACCAGCCTTGTGAAATTCATATTACATCACAATATTTTTCTCTTCAACCGTCGCTTTTAGCCCATGTGCGCCATCTTATGCCAACTTATACCTGGGCTGGTGAGAAAGAGAGGTGGTTTTCAGAGATAAACTTGTGAGGTGGTCCTCTCATGTCTCAATGTGGTTAAGGTTCATAGATGATGTCCCAATTTTTTGGACAGTATCTGAGCTAAAATTTAGCGAATTTGTCAAGGCTTTAAACGTTAATAAATATGATCTGTACTTTACATCTGAGATCAATTCAACTGAGATTACTTTCTTGGATCTCCAGATTTCCAAGACAGCAGAGGGACAGATACACACTAGCTTACATCGTAAGAAAACTGTGACCAACAGACTCTTACATTAGCTGTCATCCCCTTCCCTTGAAAAAAGGGATACCCAGTGGGCAATATCTCTGCGTTCGTCACAACTTCTCCTTTATCTCAGATTCTCAGACCAAGAATAGAGACTTAGGTACAGATTCCTGAGACATGGCTATCCTCACAGGGTTCTGGCATCAGCTTACCAATATTAGTTAGCATACACATGGGAGTATCTTCTTAGCCCCAGAAGTAGACTACAAAGCGATGAACAGATCCCCCTAATAGCAACGTTTGATGCCGCGAATGCTCCGGTCACTAACATATTGCGTAAGCACTGGGGTATTTTTAAGATGGATCCTGACATTGAAAATTGCATGAGTGATTTTCCATCCATCACTTATCACAGATGCCGCAACTTGGAAGGACCGATTGGTCCACAGCTTCTTTCAGATATCGCATCCCAGCACTTGGCTTGTTAGCTCCAGTGTGGGTACTTTTCTTTGTAGTAGATGCGTAGCATGCCACTCCATCCAATTGGGATCTTCATTCACTTGTGCATAAACCGTAGAAATAGCTACATCAGTGTGTTTTAGGCCAAAAAAACTTTATTCTTGGTCCACAGAGCATTTTTATGACATGGGCAGTGAACTTAATTGTTGACAAATGTCAGTTAAATTGACACTGGAGAGAAACCAACTTTCATCTTGGTGGGTGAACGCAAATAATAAGGAGAACATCAAATAAGGGACGTGGGCATGGTTGTGGTGGTGTTGGTGGAGCTCCTGTTGCTGCGAGAGGACGCGGCCGTTCAGCGCCAACTACCGTTCCAAGTGAAACACCTTCCTCTGGTGCGAGTAGGCGACAGAACCTGCAGCGTTATTTGGTAGGCCTGAATGCCGCTCTATGGATGGTGAGGCCAGAACAAGTAGAGGCGATAGTAGATTGGGTTGCCTCCAGTTCCTTCTCAGTGTCTCCCACCCAGTCCTCTGTAGAAAGCTCATAGTTGGCACCTTCAGCCCATGCTCATCAGTCTTTCTCCCCACCCCCTTGCAAATCAGCCAAGCAGTCAGAGCTCCAAATCATGCAGCTCTTATGCCTTTTGATGACTATGTCGGCGGGGTTTCCCCGGCCCATCCACCTAGCCCTGCCCCAGAAGTGAAAGACAATGAATGCACTGATGCCCAACCACTTATGTTGCAGGATGGGGACATGGGAAGACCGCCGCAGCACGTCTCTGATGATGACAAAACACAGGTGCCAGACCGACGAGGAGGGCAGAGGTCATGAATGGGTGGAAGATGATGTGGAGGATGATGAGGTCCTAGATCCAGACTGAACTGAAGGTTGTGCTAGGGACATGTGCAGTTCTGAGAAAGAGGCGGTGGTCGCACGGAGTCAACAGCACAGCAAAAGAGGGAGCAGGGTGCAAAAGCGGAACAGCCGTTCCATAGACAGTATGCCTGCTACTGCTCACCGCACCCAGGCACCAAGCACACCAAGGCCTGCTCCAAGGAGTTCATTGGCGTGGCAGTTCTTCACACAATGTCCTGACGACAAGACACGAGTGGTTTGCACGTTGTGCCATCAGAGCCTAAAGCGAGGCATAAACGTTCTTAACCTGAGCACAACCTGCATGACCAGGCATCTACATGCAAAGCACGAACTGCACTGGAGTAAACAACTTAAAAACCACGAGAGGTCTCAGGCTCCTCCTGCTCCCTCTTCTGCTGCTGTCTCGGCCTCTTCCGCCACCTATGGAGTCAACGTAGCACCTGGCAACCAGCAAACAGAGAATGTCACAACACCACCACCCCTGTCACCATCACCAAGCATCTCCACCATGTCACAGGCAAGCGTTAAGCTTTCCATCTCCCAAACACTGGAGAGAAAGAGAAAATACCCACCTACCCACCCTCGATCCCTGGTCCTTGCTGGCCTTTGAAATGCTGTCAGTCTGGTGGAGATGGACTGTTTCAAACAGCTGATGGCGGTGGCTGTCCCACAGTACGTAGTTCCCAGAAAAAAGCAATATTCTTGCTTCACAAAGCAGTTGTGCTTACAGCGTACAAATACATATTTAATATTTCTGCAGGGAAATAGTGCATCAGTGTGTTTCAGGGGAAAAAAACATGTTATTCTTGGTCCACAAAACAGTTTGAAATACACCGCCCAGAAACACATTTGACATTTCTGCCGTGAAATAGAGCCTCAGTGTAATTTTGGCAAAAAAGAATGTATTCCTGGTGTTCAAAACAGTTGTGCAGACAGCGTAAAAATACATATTTACTATTTCTGCAGGGAAATAGTGCATCAGTGTGTTTCCTGGGGAAAAAAAAATGTTATTCCTGGTCCACAAAACAGTTTGAAATACCCTGCCCAAATACACATTTGACATTACTGCCGTGAAATAGAGCCAGGGCCGGACTGGCCTACTGGGATACCGGGAAAATTCCCGGTAGGCCGGTACCCCTGACTGCCGCACGGCCGGCCGGAGGAGGCTGTCTCCTGTCTGTCTCACACTCATGTCGCTGCGCAGCCTGCAGTGTGTGTGTGCGGCAGCAGCTCCGCGCGCTCCAGACGCTCTGCTCCTCCCCCCTGCAGTGCTAGTGCTGGCTGCCACCGGCCCGCCCTACTTACAGTCAGACTGCGCAGTAATACTCACTGGCTGGTGTTTGTTGTGGCTTGTGTTTGTTGTTGCTAGGGCGGGGGGCAGAGTCCCAGCAGTGAGTCCGACGCGGCGGACTCGGTGGCCGCGGAGGCACAAAGAGGTCAGGTCAGGGGCTGTGTGATGAGGCAGGGGATGAGCCGCCACTGAGAATGTCACGTGACTTGCCCGCGCGCTGCAGTGCCCTGCTAGCTGCTGTAGTGTTTCCCTACCAGGATACCTCCAGCTGTTGCAAAACTACATCTCCCAGCATGCCCTGACAGCCAAAAGCTGTCTGGGCATGCTGAGAGTTGTAGTTTTGCAACGGCTGGAGGCATCCTGTTTGGGAAAAGTTGGTCTACTGTAATAATATGAACAATGGAGGTTCTAAAAAAGAGCTATTGTGGGGCAAAGTTCATATTCGTGTTTACACACGTGTTTTAAAATACACGAGTTTTATAAACAAGTAAATAACAACGCGGTGCTGTGGGGCTGGTATGCAACTTTTTCCAGGGCTGGTTTTGCGCACAGAAAGGAACTCTGTAATTGTTTCATGCAGCATACAGATCTAACAATCCTCATCTTGATTCTTAATGACCTAAGTGAAACAATAATAAGAAACTTTTACTTGACTTTTTTAATGGCTTTCATTGGCTTTTGTGACTTGATATTGTATGGCAACAAACTTTACTTCAGATGTATACAAGGCAGATCCCACATTGTATATAAGTAGATGTATCCCACATTGTATATAAGTAGATGTATATAAGGCACATCCCACATTGTATATAAGTAGATGTGCCTTATATACATTACCTTATATACTGTGTGGAATATGCCTTATATACATCTACTTGTATACAATGTGGGATATACCATATATACATCTACTTATATACAATGTGGGATCTGCCTAATATACATCTACTTATATACAATATGGGATATACCTTATATATATTACCTGATACAATTTGGAATATATCTTATATACTTTACCTTATATACTGTGTGGAATATGCCATATATATCTACTTATATACAATGTAGGATATGCCTTATATACATTACCTTATACAATGTGGGATACATTACCTTATACAATGTCGGATATGCCTTTTATACATTACCTTATACAATGTGGATTATGCCTTATATACATCTATTTATATACAATGTGGAATATGCCTTATATACATCTACTTATATACAATGTGGGATATGCCTTATATACATCTACTTATATACAATGTGGGATATGCCTGATATACATCTACTTATATATAATGTGGAATATGCCTTATATACATCTACTTATATACAATGTGGGATATGCCTTATATACATCTACTTATATACAATGTGGGATATGCCTTATATACATCTACTTATATACAATGTGGGATATGCCTTATATACATCTACTTATATACAATGTGGGATATGCCTTATATACATCTACTTATATACAATGTGGGATATGCCTTATATACATCTACTTATATACAATGTGGGATGTGCCTTATATACATCTACTTATATACAATGTGGGATATACCTTATATACATCTACTTATATACAATGTGGGATCTGCCTTATATACATCTACTTATATACAATGTGGGATGTGCCTTATATACATCTACTTATATACAATGCACGACATATCAACGCACTTCAATTAGGAGATGTGCGGTCCATTGTCTTTCAATAAATTGAAATTGTCAGACCCTCCCCGAGGGGAGGCCATTTTGATCAGCGCATCCTTCAAAAAGAGGCGCAGTGGACCTTCAGGCAGGGCACTGTTCGTCCTGCTGGTCTGAATGACCATATCTCATATGCATGCTTTATAGATTGAATATGACCCCTCCGCTGAGTCTGATAGTTCCTTTATCAGCATAACTTGCTTGCCCAGTAAATTTGAATAACATCTACTAACTGTACACACATTATCAGCTGGTTATAGCGCTGTACTTGGCCTTTTTTTGCTACCATCGCAAAGCTTTGCGATCATCGTGCATTTTGTGATTGTACTTATTAAGAGAGGATCTTCTCCTCCTTCCCTTCTGTCACTGTCCCCTCCAGTTTGTAGTTAGGCTGCCGAATCCGCTCCCTACCTTACCATTCTTAAAAATGAGGGGTGGGCGGCTTATCCTGTGACGTCATTGTGATGCGGGCGAGCTATGGTGTGTTAGCTCCGCCTTGCTCGGCTCCCATTGGCCTCGCGCCTCCCCACCCCCTTGGGGGGGGGGGTCAATTCCCCCTACTTATATCGGTGCATTGAGCGGCCGCCTCATGGCCATCATAGTGCCGGAGACGCCCCCACACAACACCAGTGTGCCAGCGTTGTTTTGCCTAGCATCTCTATCTGTAATCAATTGCTGCTTCCGCTGATTCTATGATGAAACGCATTGAGAACTAGATAGACGCTACACGAGGAAGAGCTAGTCAGTTTGGGACGCTAGTTATGTTAGTAATTGGGCTTGAGGGTCATAGGTTTTGGTTGTTATGCCTATTAACCCCTTTAGATTCAATACAGTGGTCTCTTCCTGAGTAGCTGATTGTTTTATCAGCCAGAGGCATTATTGACCACCCCATAGACTCTTAGAACTATCATTCCTCTATTGTGTGTAATGCACATATATGCCAATTGATGGTAACGGAATTAACCATTACAATTTGGCATATACCGCACTGCTGTGTGGCTTTTTAGTGGCACAAATTGCCGTTTTCAGAGCTATAGCCTGAGTGATTGTAGTTCTATTTGAGAGGCATCACTGCCCCTCTATATACACATCTACTCGGCAAATACCTCATGTATGTTGTTTGTGGGTTTTAGATATCGCATCCCCCTACTTACTTTTTAATAGCAACTAATAAAAGTATACGTTTTAGAGCCTCTTTTTTGTTTATCTGGCCTTCAGTGAATTGAAAATCAAATCACCAGCCAGTTGCATCATTTACAGAATGCTGAGGCTGGCAACAACTGGTATAATTAGAGATTAGCGAAGTTTTGGAAAATTCAATTCAGCTGCTTCGCTGACTTTTACAAAAAATTTGCCTTATGACGAATTACTTCGGCTGCAATGACAGGGAGCTGCAGTAGCGCGCCACCCCGTCATTGTACCCCTCAAATAACAGGTTTCAATACAAGAAGTGATTTTGCAATAGAGGTAATTAGCAGCAATCATCTCAACCAAATGATAAGATTCACACAATGTTGAGGAGAAATTTTGGAACATTCCTCCCTGTAATTGTGTTTTGGTTCAAAAAAAATTCTGGGATGTCTTCCATGCGCAGTACTCTTCAGATCATGTCACTACATCTCTATAGGTTAGACCTGACTTATTTTAATCCATTCTTTAGTTGTTTTACTTCTGTGGTTGGACTCGTTGTGCCGTTGGATCACCCGACGTCTCTTTTAGCTTGAGGTCATGGGGTGCTGCCCTTGCATTCTACTTTAATACATTTTAATCCCCCATGATCACAAGGCATCTACTGTAAGCTCTAAGGCAGGGGCGCACAACTTTTTTTTTACAAGTATTTGCAGCATGGCCCCTGAAACTGCAGAGTTATACTTACCTGCTCCCTGCGCTGTTTTTACTTGGCAGTGCATGGCTATGTTCAATGCACATCTCCAGCCAATCACAGGCATCAGTGGTGAGGTACCAACATGCAGTGTGTCACAGCTGAAGCCAGTCATTGACTGGAGCGGTATATGTGACCATGGCCATGCACTGACAGGTGAAAAAGTGCAGAAACCGGAAGATGGAGGCAGGGGGGGGCCAGGGCGGCATGAAGAAGGTAAGTATGAATCTTCTGTTTCAGGGGCCATGCAATACCACCTCCTGCCAGTTACAGGCATCATGCAATAACCAGTAAGTATTTTCCCTTACTAGTGAACACTATAATAACCAGGCCTGAACAGACACTTTTTTGTGATTTAGCGCACGTGGTGGTTCGAACGGTTGTAACTTTTTCATGTGTTGGGACTACCAAAATAATTTTTGCAACCATTTTTCACTTGACACATGGGCCTTTTAATTAATTTTTTAGTTTTTTTGGGGGGAAACTGTAGAAAACAATTTTTAAAAAGTATTTTTTTAAACTATAGCTCCTTATTCTTTAAATATGCAAACTGACACCAAAATAAATTATTATAATTGGTTTGTGTTGGTTGTCTTGTTATATAATATGTATAGTTTCACGTAAATGGGGCGATAATGTCGACGGTTTTGGTTGGTGTGGGTGTTTTTTCTTTTTTGTATTTTATTATTTTCTATCTTTTTTAACCGCTTCAGGACCGCCGTACGCAGGATTGCGTCCTGCGGGCGGTCCTGTTCTTCTGATCGGACCCGCCGGGGCATCATCTCGCGAGACGCGAGACTTCCTGTGAAGCAGCGCGCGGCGCGCGCGTTCACAGCGTCTGGCGTCTGAAGAGTTGTACTACAGCCTGCCAGCGATGATCAATCGCTGGCAGGCTGTAGATGCGATATAAATCGCATCAAACAGCTATATCAGATGCTGTTTTATGAACAGCGTCTGATATAGCTGCTACCTGGTCCTCTGGTGGTCCCATTTTCTGGGATCGACCACCAGAGGACCAGGTAACTACAATAAAGTTGCAACAAACACTACACTAACCCCCCACCCCCTCACCTATTAACCCCTTGATCACCCCATCTAGACCCCTGATCACCCCCTGTCATTGATCACACCCTTGTAAGGCTCCATTCAGGCGTCCATATGTGTTTTGCGGATCCGTGGATTCACGGATCCGTGGATTCACGGATCCGATCCAGCGGATTCGATCCGCGGATCCGATCCGCAGATCCTCAAAACACGGACACCGGCAATGTGCTTTCCGCATTTTGCAGATCCGCACATTGCCAGAACTATATAGAAAATGCTTTTTCTTGTCCGCAGTGCGGACAAGAATAGGACATGTTCTATATTTTTGCGGAACGGAAGTGCAGACCCGGAGCGCGGATCCGTAATTCCGGATCCGAGCGGGACAAAGTCTGTCCCCATAGAAATGAATGGGTCCGCAATTCCGTTCCGCAAACAGAATTGCGGACGTGTGAATGGGGCATAAGGGTCCCCTATCACCACCAGTTAGTTAGCTACTTGTTAGGTAGCTAGCGCCCAGCCCACCGCACCGCAGTCACTGATTTTGGCAGAGATTTATTCATCCACATTGATCGATGCGAATGAAGAAATCTGTGCCGTTCATTTTTTTTTTTTCAGCGCAGAGGCTGAACGGAAAAAAATCTCATTACCCGTATGCTCAATATAAGGAGAATCGCAGAAACTCCTAATGCTGGCCATACGTGTAATGATTGCGGAGACCCTCAAATGCCAGAGCAGTACAAAAACCCCACATGTGACCCCATTTTAGAAAGAAGACACCCCAAGGTATTCCGTGATGGGTATGGTGAGTTCATGCAAAATTTTATTTTTGTCACAAGTTAGTGGAATATGAGACTGTAAAAAAAAAAAAAAAAAACAATTTCCGCTAACTTGTGCCAAATTTTTTTTCTGTGAACTCGCCATGCCCCTCACGGAATACCTTAGGGTGTCTTCTTTCCACAATGGGGTCACTTGTGGGTATTTATACTGCCCTGGCATTTTAAGGGTGCTAAAGCGTGAGAATCCAAATGCGTAAAAATGGCCTGTAAAATCCTAAAGGTACTCATTGGTTTTAGGGCCCTTTGCACATCTTGGCTGCAAAAAGTGTCACTCATGTGGTATCGCCGTACTCAGGAGAAGTAGGGCGATGTGTTTTAGGGTGTATTTTTACATATACCCATGCTGGGTGTGAGAAATATCGCTGTAAACGACAACTTTTTACATTTTTTATTCAAAGTTGTCAATATACAGAGATATTTCTCTCACCCAGCATGGGTATATGTAAAATACACCTCAAACACATCTCCATACTTCTCCTGAGTGCGGCGATACCACATGAGTGACTTTGCAGCCAAGATGCAAAGGCCAAATTCAACGAGTACCTTTTAGGAGAGTATTTTACGCATTTTTCTTCTCACGCTTTAGGGCCCTAAAATGCCAGGGCAGTATAAATACCCACATGTGACCCCATTTTGGAAAGAAGACACCCCAAGGTATTCGCTGAGGTGCATAATGAGTTCATGAAAAATTAAACTTTTTGTCAAAAGTTAGCGGAAAGGAGACTTTGTGAGAAAAACAATAAAAAATCAATTTCCACTAACTTGTGCCAAAAAAAAAATATTCTATGAACTCGCCATGCCCCTCATGGAATACCTTGGGTGTCTTCTTTCCAAAATGGGGTCACATGTGGGTATTTATACTGCCCTGGCATTTTAGGGGCCCTAAAGCGTGAGAAGAAAATGCGTAAAAATGCCCTCCTAAAAGGTACTCATTGGAATTTGGGCCCCTTTGCGCATCTTGGCTGCAAAAAGTGTCACACATGTGGTATCGCCGTACTCAGGAGAAGTAGGGCAATGTGTTTTGTGGTGTATTTTTACATATACCCATACTGGGTGAGAGAAATATCTCTGTAAATTGACAACTTTGAATAAAAAAATGTAAAAAGTGGTCGTTTACAGCGATATTTCTCACACGCAGCATGGGTATATGTAAAATACACCCTAAAACACATTGCCCTACTTCTCCTGAGTACGGCGATACTACATGAGTGACACTTTTGCAGCCAAGATGCAAAGGGCCCTAAAACCAATGAGTACCTTTAGGATTTCACAGGGCATTTTTATGCATTTGGATTCTCACACTTTAGGGGCCCCTAAAATGCCAGGTGAGTATAAATACCCCACATGTGACCCCATTTTGGAAAGAAGACACCCCAAGGTATTCCGTGAGGGGCATGGTGAGTCCACAGAATTTTTATTTTTGCCACAAGTCAGCGGAAATAGTTTATTTTTTATTTTTTATTTTGTTTTTACAAAGTCTCATATTCCACTAACTTGTGACAAAAATAAAATTTTACATGAACTCACCATACCCCTCACAGAATACCTTGGGGTGTCTTCTTTCCAAAATGGGGTCACATGTGGGGTATTTATACTGTCCTGGCATTTTAGGGGCCCCTAAAGCGTGAGAAGAAGTCTGGAATCCAAATGCGTAAAAATGGCCTGTGAAATCCTAAAGGTACTCATTGGTTTTAGGGCCCCTTTGCGCACCCAGGCTGCAAAAAGTGGCACACATGTGGTATCGCCGTACTCAGGAGAAGTAGGGCAATGTGTTTTGGGGTGTATTTTTATATATACCTATACTGTGTGTGAAAAATATCTCTGTAAACGACAACTTTTAAAAATTTTATACAAAGTTGTCAGTTTACAGAGATATTTCTCTCACCCAACATGGGTATATGTAAAAATACACCCCAAACACATTGCCCTACTTCTCCTGAGTACGGCGATACCACATGTGTGACACTTTTTGCAGCCTGGGTGCGCAAAGGCCCAAATTCCAACGAGTACCTTTAGATTTTACATGGCGGCTCACAATTAGCCCCGCCCAAAATGCCAGAACAGTAAACACACCCCACAAATGACCCCTTTTCGGAAAGTAAACACCCGAGGTATTCACTGAGGGCATAGTGAGTCCGTCTGAGATTTCTTTTTTTTTGCCAGAAGTTAGCAGAAATTGAAACTTTTTTATTTATTTTTTTTCTCAGAAAGTGTCATTTTCCGCTAACTTGTGAAAAAAATGAAATGATACATGAACTCACCATGCCCCCCGCGAATACTTTGGGGTGTCTTCTTTCTAAAATGGTGTGATTTGGGGGTATTTATACCATCCTGACATTCTAGCACCTGAAGAAACATGACAGGCGCTCAGAAAGTCAGAGCTGCTTCAAAATGCCGAAATTCACTTTTTGCACCATAGTTTGTAAACGCTATAACTTTTACCCAAACCAATAAATATACACTTATTGGACTTTTTTTATCAAAGACATGTAGAACAATAAATTTAGAGAAAAATTTATATAGAAATGTAGTTTTTTTTAAAAAATTTTACAACAGAAAGTGAAAAATGTCATTTTTTTGTAAAAATTTCGGTAATTTTTGATTAATAGCAAAAAAAGTAAAAATGTCAGCAGCAATGAAATAGCACCAAATGAAAGCTCTATTAGTGAGAAGAAAAGGAGGTAAAATTCATTTGGGTGGCAAGTTGCATGACGGAGCAATAAACGGGTAAAGTAGTGTAGTGCGGAATTGTAAAAAGTGGCCTGGTCTTTAAGGGTGTTTAAGCTAGGGGGGCTGAAGTGGTTAACTTAATTTTTAATATATTTCTGCTACAAATAATATCCTCCAAGAGGTCATAAAAAGACCTTTGGGGGACACTGACACTTTTTGTTAATTTTTCACTTTTTCCTTTTTATTTTTCACTTTTATTTGAATTTTATTAATATTTTATTGTAGAATTTTTTTTTATAATTGGTCTATTACTTATTATTTAAATATATTTTTGCGAGGTTATAAAAAGACTGTTGGAGGACAATGACCACTCTACTATTTAGCACTTTTTATTTATTCTTTTATTTGTATTTGTTTATAGTTTTTTTTTCCATTTTTTCCATTTTTATTTTTCTATTATTTTTTAAAATAGATTTTTGCCTCATAATGTGTCCCCAAAGGGGTCATAAAAAGACTGTTAGGGGACACAGACTTTCTTTTGTACTAGCCTGCTGTGGGGGCTGAGCAGGGTCTCCTGACCCTGCAGCTCTGCGCTCCTCTGCCCCCAAGCCAGGTCCACCCTGCATAGCGCTCACCTATCTGAGGAGAAGGCAGAAGCGCTGATACACTGCTTTTGCCTTCTCCTCGGCTCCCCCGTCCTGCTTCCGCTACAATGTGGGAGCAGGAGCTGTAATGCTCTATTGTGCGGCACTGCGGGCAGAAAACGATCAGCTGTGTTTCTGCCAGGAGGACAGGGGATGCAAACCTTGGCTCTGGGGGCTGTATGAGGCCTGCGGGTTGTGCACCCCTGCTCTAAGGCAACAAGCAGCCACAAACCATGATGCTCCCTCTGGCATCCTTCACAGTTGGAATATTGTTTTGATGTTGGTGTTTAGTGCCCTTTTTCTTTCAATTCCAATTCAAAAGAAATACAAAAAGTTGGACTAATAATATTACATTTACGGTTTTGCGCACAGAAAGGATGCAGCATACAGATGTAGCAATCCTTATCTTGATTCTTAATGACCTAAGCGAAACAATAATAAGAAACTTTTAATTGACTTTTTTAATGGCTTTCATTGGCATTTGTGACTTGATATTGTATGGCAACAAACTTTACTTCAGGAAGTTTTTCTAATCAAACCTTTCATGAACTATGGGTCAAACTATTCTATTTGTTGCGATGTACATGTAACTTACAAAGGATTCCTGAATCATAGTGTGTCCAGGCGCGTTTCTCTGCTACGTAACTGTAATTACAGCAGCATGTTCCCCCTATAGAACAGATCCCTGTGATGGTCCCTCATAGATTTCAGAAACTGAGGCAGTGCACACCCTTTTGGATAAACAAATTATCCTTTTTCAAACCTATGATATATCGTGTGGAATATGCCTTATATACATCTACTTATATACAATGTGGGATCAGCCTTATATACATCTACTTATATACAATGTGGAATATGCCTTATATACATCTATGTATATACAATGTGGGATATACCTTATATACATCTACTTATATACAATGTGGGATATGCCTTATATACATCTACTTATATACAATGTGGGATTTGCCTTTAATACATCTACTTATATACAATGTGGGATATGCCTTATATACATTTACTTATATACAATGTGGGATCTGCCTTATATATATCTACTTATATACAATGTGGGATATGCCTTATATACATCTACTTATATACAATGTGGGATATGCCTTATATACATCTACTTATATACAATGTGGGATTTGCCTTTAATACATCTACTTATATACAATGTGGGATATGCCTTATATACATTTACTTATATACAATGTGGGATCTGCCTTATATATATCTACTTATATACAATGTGGGATACATCTACTTATATACAATGTGGGATCTGCCTTATATACATCTACTTATATACAATGTGGGATCTGCCTTATATACATCTACTTATATACAATGTGGGATATACCTTATATACATCTACATATATACAATGTGGGATATACCTTATATATATTACCTGATACAATTTGGAATATATCTTATATACTTTACCTTATATACTGTGTGGAATATGCCTTATATACATCTACTTATACAGTTGTGTTCAAAATTATTCAACCCCCAATGCTGTAAAGGTTTTTAGGGAATTTAGTGTACATTTGTAATTGTGTTCAGAATGAAATTTTACAAGGACTTTTTAAAGAACCAAATGCAACTAAAATGACATCAATTATTTTTGTAATTCAGTATTAAATGTTTGTTTTGTGATTTCTTCATTGACACAATTATTCAACCCCTTAAAGACGACCACTCTTAAGAACAGAGGTTCATTCAAGTGTTTTCGATCAGGTATTGAAAACACCGGTGGATGTCAAGGAGCAGCAATCAAGCATAATAAGCACCAATAAGGCAGATTTAAAATGACTGTGATACTCAGCTCCTTCTAGACATTTACTGGTGTGTTCACAAACATGGTGAAGTCAAGAGAATGGTCCAGGAAGACGAGAGAAGAGGTGATTTCTCTTCACAGGAAGGGCAATGGCTATAAGAAGATTGCAAAGATGTTAAACATACCAAGAGACACCATAGGAAGCATCATTCGCAAATTCAAGGCAAAGGGCACTGTTGAACACGCTACCTGGTCGTGGCAGAAAGAAGATGCTGACTTCGACTGCTGTGCGCTACCTGAAGCACAAAGTGGAGAAAAGTCCCCGTGTGACTGCTGAGGAACTGAAAAAAGATTTGCCAGATGCGGGTACTGAAGTTTCAGCTCAGACAATAAGGCGCACACTGCGTAATGAAGGCCTCCATGCCAGAACTCCCAGGCGCACCCCTTGCTGTCTCCAAAGAATAAGAAGAGTCGACTGCAGTATGCCAAAAGTCATGTGGACAAACCACAAAAGTTTTGGGATAGTGTTCTGTGGACTGATGAAACAAAATTAGAACTGTTTGGGCCCATGGATCAACGCTATGTTTGGAGGAGGCCTATGAAGAAAAGAACACCTTGCCTACTGTGAAGCATGGCGGGGGTCAATCATGCTTTGGGGCTGTTTTGCTTCTACAGGTACAGGGAAGCTTCAGCGTGTGCAAGGTACCATGAATTCTCTTTAGTACCAGGAGATATTGGATGAAAATGTGATTCAGTCCGTCACAAACCTGAGGCTTGGGAGACGTTGGACCTTTCAACAGGACAATGATCCCAAGCATACCTCCAAGTCCACTAGAGCATGGTTGCAGATTAAAGGCTGGAACATTTTGAAGTGGCCATCGCAGTCACCAGACTTAAATCCGATTGAGAACCTCTGGTGGGACTTAAAGAAAGCAGTTGCAGCGCGCAAGCCTCAAGAATGTGACTGAACTGGAGGCTTTTGCCCATGAAGAATGGGCGAAGATACCCGTAGATCGCTGCAAGACACTTGTGTCAAGCTATGCTTCACGTTTAAAAGCTGTTATAACTGGAAAAGGATGTTGTACTAAGTACTAAGATTGAATGTCACTTGGGGGTTGAATAAAACTGATAATGATGTGAGCACAGAAAAGACATTTGTGGTTATTTCATTATCAATGTTATGTTATATTTGTCTGACTTACAAGTGCCTCTTTGATTTAATTGTAAACAAGATGACTGAAATGATCAAAATCAATGTCAAACTGGCCAAAACACTCAATTTCAGTGGGGGTTGAATAATTTTGAACACAACTGTATACAATGTGGAATATGGCTTATATACATCTACTTATATACAATGTGGGATATGCCTTATATACATTACCTTATACAATGTGGAATATGCCGTATATACATCTACTTATATACAATAAAGGATGTCCCTTATATACATCTACTTATATACAATATGGGATGTCCCTTATATACATCTACTTATATACAATGTGGAATATGCCTTATATACATTACCTTATACAATGTCGGATATGCCTTATATACATTACCTTATACAATGTCGGATATGCCTTATATACATTACCTTATACAATGTGGATTATGCCTTATATACATCTACTTATATACAATGTGGAATATGCCTTATATACATCTACTTATATATACAATGTGGGATATGCCTTATATACATCTACTTATATACAATGTAGGATATGCCTGATATACATCTACTTATATATAATGTGGAATATGCCTTATATACATCTACTTATATACAATGTGGGATATGCCTTATATACATCTACTTATATACAATGTGGGATCTGCCTTATATACATCTACTTATATACAATGTGGGATATGCCTTATATACATCTACTTATTTACAATGTGGGATATACCTTCTACACATCTACTTATATACAATGTGGGATATGCCTTATATACATCTACTTATGTACAATGTGGGATGTGCCTTATATACATCTAATTATATACAATGTGGGATATACCTTATATACATATACTTATATACAATATGGGATACATCTACTTATATACAATGTGTGATCTGCCTTATATACATCTACTTATATACAATGTGGGATATACCTTATATACATATACTTATATACAATATGGGATGTGCCTTATATACATCTACTTATATACAATGTGGGATATACCTTATATACATATACTTATATACAATGTGGGATATACCTTATATACATCTACTTATATACAATGTAGGATGTCCCTTATATACATCTACTTATATACAATGTGGGATGTCCCTTATATACATCTTCTTATGTACAATGTGGGATGTCCCTTATATACATCTACTTATATACAATGTGGAATATGCCTTATATACATTACCTTATACAATGTGGGATATGCCTTATATACATTACCTTATACAATGTCGGATATGCCTTATATACATTACCTTATACAATGTGGATTATGCCTTATATACATCTACTTATATATAATGTGGAATATGCCTTATATACATCTACTTATATACAATGTGGGATATGCCTTATATACATCTACTTATATACAATGTGGGATATGCCTGATATACATCTACTTATATATAATGTGGAATATGCCTTATATACATCTACTTATATACAATGTGGGATATGCCTTATATACATCTACTTATATACAATGTGGGATCTGCCTTATATACATCTACTTATATACAATGTGGGATCTGCCTTATATACATCTACTTATGTACAATGTGGGATATGCCTTATATACATCTACTTATATACAATGTGGGATATACCTTATGTACATCTACTTATATACAATGTGGGATATGCCTTATATACATCTACTTATATACAATGTGGGATATACCTTATATACATCTACTTATGTACAATGTGGGATGTGCCTTATATACATCTACTTATATACAATGTGGGATATACCTTATATACATATACTTATATACAATATGGGATACATCTACATATATACAATGTGGGATCTGCCTTATATACATCTACTTATATACAATGTGGGATATACCTTATATACATCTACTTATATACAATGTGGGATCTGCCTTATATACATCTACTTATATACAATGTTGGATATACCTTATATACATATACTTATATACAATGTGGGATATACCTTATATACATCTACTTATATACAATGTGGGATATACCTTATATACATCTACTTATGTACAATATGGGATGTGCCTTATATACATCTACTTATATACAATGTGGGATGTGCCTTATATACATCTACTTATTTACAATGTGGGATCTGCCTTATATACATCTACTTATATACAATGTGGGATATACCTTATATACATATACTTATATACAATGTGGGATATACCTTATATACATCTACTTATATACAATGTAGGATGTCCCTTATATACATCTACTTATATACAATGTGGGATGTCCCTTATATACATCTTCTTATGTACAATGTGGGATGTCCCTTATATACATCTACTTATATACAATGTGGAATATGCCTTATATACATTACCTTATACAATGTGGGATATGCCTTATATACATCTACTTATGTACAATATGGGATGTGCCTTATATACATCTACTTATATACAATGTGGGATATACCTTATATACATCTACTTATATACAATGTGGGATATCCCTTATATACATCTACTTATATACAATGTGGGATATACCTTATATACATATACTTATTTACAATGTGGGATATACCTTATATACATCTACTTATATACAATGTAGGATCTGCCTTATATACATCTACTTATATACAATGTGAGGATATACCTTATATACATATACTTATATACAATATGGGATGTGCCTTATATACATCTACTTATTTACAATGTGGGATCTGCCTTATATACATCTACTTATATACAATGTGGGATATACTTATATACATACTTATATACAATATGGATGTGCCTTATATACATCTACTTATGTACAATATGGATGTGCCTTATATACATCTACTTATATACAATGTGGGATATACCTTATATACATATACTTATATACAATATGGGATACATCTACTTATATACAATGTGGATATACCTTATATACATACTTATATACAATGTGGATATACCTTATATACATATACTTATATACAATATGGGATGTGCCTTATATACATCTACATATATACAATGTGGGATATGCCTTATATACATCTACTTATATACAATGTGGGATGTCCCTTATATATATCTACTTATATACAATATGGGATGTGCCTTATATACATCTACTTATATACAATGTGGGATGTCCCTTATATACATTACCTTATACAATGTGGGATATGCCTTATATACATTACCTTATATACTATGTGGAATATAGCTTATATACATCTACTTATATACTGTGTGGCATATGCCTTATATACATTACCTTATATACTGTGTGGAATATACGGTACCTTCTATACAATGTATATTACCTCATACTATGTAGGATATAGCTAAACCTTATTTTCATTGTATCAGCAGAGCTCTACTACAATGAAGATGCAGCGCGCATTATCTTTTCTACCTCAGTCATTCACCTCCACTGAGGCTTCTCTTATTCTAGGTACATCCTCTAAATACATATTTGTCACAATTGCCTTTTCAGCAGTAAGAGAATTCCATTCCCAGCTCTGGCGCGGGCAGGACTGATTGGTACAAGTCTTCCTGAATGAGGACGCTGTCCCCAAATACACATCAGTAGTCGGCTCCATCCACCGGTGTGATGAGACACAGACAGAGCCGAGCCTGCGTCCTCAGGTATATAGTGAGCTGTTAATTACCTGATCATGTAGAGGAGATGTATCTGTATGCAGGAGCCAGCCTGACACAGTCACAGATTAATTGGAAAGGGACCATGTGGCAATCTGTCCCCAACTCCTGGGTTTTTAGCACATTAATAGGATTGCAAT
Source organism: Bufotes viridis (assembly GCA_033119425.1). NCBI lineage: Eukaryota > Metazoa > Chordata > Amphibia > Anura > Bufonidae > Bufotes > Bufotes viridis. The sequence continues at coordinate 551,739,677 of CM065590.1, read as the reverse complement.
TGGGGTATTTAGACTGCAAATAATGTGCATTTTATTAGCACCTCGAGGGGGTTAATGAAGACAGATTAATCATTTAACCTGTCAGTCACTAAGTAACGCTTGAAGGAGCTGGAGCAGTACATATGCACACAGACCCAGAAACTGGTGGTGGGGATCACAGGCCATCCTCTTATCTTCCCTTCCTTCTTCTCTCTGTCACTTTGAAGGTTATTGTAGGTGATTTGTCCTTTTAACTTGCATATTCACTACCTGTGTCCCAGTCTCGTCCTGGTTCCTTTGATGCATATAATGTATGGCAGCGGGGTCAATCTTGCATCATGCTGAACTGATAATACCCCTTCCCCATGAAGAGAAGACTGTGCTATCCATCAGTCTGGCCGGCGCCGTGCTTCTCCTTACAACATGGTCCTGACATTCTCTCTCTTGATCAACACTTCATACCAATCGGTATTCAGCAAAGGTACAGTATTCTCAATGCAGTCGCTAGTGAGATGATGGACTGGAAATGGTTTTCTTGACAACCTTGACAACTTATTTTTAATGGCCGATTGGGGCATATGATTGTCATACAATGACCCTGTACTTTGAGCCCAGTCCACATCACCTTCACCCAAGGCGCACTGGCCATATACCCTACAGGGAAATTTCCCGTTGGGCTGAGGCCAGGGGCCCCCTGAGCCCCCTCACGGCCACTGGCGGCCTATATAACAATTTGATGCTTTCCACATTAATTAATGCTAGGAGCATTAGGTACTTATGCACCTGACCAGCAGCCAGATGCCCTCCTAAATTCAGCTGTATCACCGTCCTCAGTATGGTATTTAGTGCTGCACAGTGGTACTTGGTTCCGCTGGGGCGGTATCTTGTGCTGCACTACAGTATTGCTGGCCCCGTCTACTTCTGTTGTCCCTGCCTACTTGTGGCTTCTGTTAGCTTTGCCTGCTTGTGTTGCTCTGCCTTCCGTCAATGTGGACTCACCTACAACTTGGGGCCACTTTTAGGATTTTTTTTCCAGGGCCATTTTAAGTTTCCAGTCCTCCCCTGACTTCCCCTATCTACAGGATAGAAGATAAGTGTCTGATAGTTGGGGCTCCAACTGCTGGACCACCAGTGAACATAAAAATGGAGTTCCCTATGGGAATGGAGAGAGTATGAATACAGATGTAGCCAAGCTAATCTTGACTCTTATAACACGTCACAGAGTAATGTCGGTTATCTCGTGATAAAAGCCATTGAAATCCATTGAAAAGTCAGTTAATAGCTTCTTGCCATTCTTTTCTTAACGTGTTAACCATAAGGTTTAGCTTGGCTGCATCGGTACGTGACTACTGCTCCATTCACTTCCATGGAGCTGTCAGTAGTAGCTCTGATCACTGTATTCGTTAGTGCCATAAAAGTGAATGGAGCAGTGGTTACGCATGCGCATCAACAATAGAGTTTCAAAGGCAACTCCCAGTCCTCTATTTTCATGGTCACTGGAGATCTCGATGGATGGACCTTCAGCGATCAGACACTTATCCCTTGTGGATAGAAAAAGGGTTTTTAGTGGGAATGCCCTTTCAAGCTAAACCTTTAGCGTATATGGATGGTAAAGCATCTGGCATATACGGTATATGCATCCCAGTATATATTGTTATACATTTCTTTGAGTATATGTTTCTGTGCAGAAAAATGTATACCACGCAGTTAAAGTTGAAAGCTTATAGGATGGGGACTGGAAGACCACAGAATAGAGCCAGGGAACGGGACCGGAGTGGCTGGGAACAGGTTAGCTATTTTTATTTTTATTTTCCAACAGGTTCAGCTCGTTGGGCTTTAAATTTAAAAAAGTGCAAAAACCTGGAAAATCCATTTAAGGTTTTTTTTTTTGCATGGTGTCAATGGACAATGTATGCCGCTAGGCACCTGTGCGGTGGCACATGTCAGAGTTGTCTATGGAAGGCCTACGTCAGGCAGTACTCCCAACATATATATTTGACAGACGGCTCTAATGTGATGCAAACAGAACCTTACTTCAACAGACTTGAGTGAATGGCTGCTTTAAATAGTGGAAGCTGAAGGCCTCATACACGCCGCTGTTGCCCGGCCGCGGCCATACTGCGGCCTGCAAACAGCGGGTCCGCAATACACGGGTACCAGCCATTTGCACCCCGCATCACGGATGTGGGCTCATTCACTTTAATGGTTCTGCAATCCAGACCAGAAGGTTTGTGCAGAACAGAGGCACAGAAGCACCACAGAGTGCTTTCATGGTGTTTTTGTCCGTGCCTCCGCACAGCAGAAAAGTAGTGCATGCACAACTTTTTTTGCGGTGCGGACCGTTGGATGCGGATTGCATGTGACGGTGCTATGGCTGGTGCCCGGGCATTGCGGACCGCAGGGATTCTCCGATGAGACAAACCCTTTAAATGCTTAACATTATAATGTAGCTGTTCTTTGGGCAAAAAGGTGAACACCTAACAGGTCAATCATCTTTGTCAGCATTTAAAGGGGTTGTCCCACGAAAAATACCAGCCCCTGGATCTAAATACCTTTGTAATTGCATGTAATTAAAAATGTTGTACAGCCACTGAGCTATTCAATAAAACATGGACCTGCTGTTTCCTCTTTTTTTAAATTTCCCCTTCTACCTCAGTGAGGTGGCTGCACATGCTCACTTTCAGCCTTACACTGCCTCCTGAGCTCTGATATCTCTGCAGAAAGGACATGCCCCCTTAGCTGCAGAAGAAAGGACACTCCCCTAGAGCTTTTCAGTTTGATATAAATCTAGCAGTAATGTGAGGTACAGGGATTGTTCTAGCTTTGTTAGGGTCCTTTTACACTTGCGTTCTGAGGATCCGGCAGGCACTTCCGTCCTGCCGGATCCGTCAGAACACAAGTCACCTGAAGCATTAGAAGACTGATCAGGATCCTGATCAGTCTTCGAATTGCTTTCAGGTTACTATGGCAGCCAGGACGCTACTAGCGTCCTGGTTGCCATAGTAGGAGCGGAGAGCGGGGGAGCGGCATACTTACATTCTGTGCGGCTCCCGGGGCGCTCCAGAATGACGTCAGAGCGCCCCATGCGCATGGATCACGTGATCCATGCGATCACGTGATCTATGCACTGGGGCGCCCTGACGTCATCCTGGAGCGTCCCGGAGCCGCACGGAATGTAAGTATGCCGCTCCCCGCTCCCTGCTACATTTTACCATGGTAACCAGGACTTTAGCGTCCTGGCTGCCATGGTAACCAGTCAGAAAAAGCTAAATGTCGGATCCGGCAATGCGCCGAAACGACGTTTAGCTTAAGGTCGGATCCGGATTAATGCCTTTCAATGGGCATTAATTCCGGATCCGGCCTTGCGGCAAGTGTTCCGGATTTTTGGACGGAACAAAAAGCGCAGCATGCTGCGGTATTTGCTGCGTCCAAAAAACGTTCCGGTCCTGAACTGAAGTCATCCTGATGCATCCTGAATGGATTTCTCTCCATTCAGAATGCATGGGGATGATCCTGATCAGGATTTTTCCGGCATAGAGACCCGACGACGGATCTCTATACCGGAAAACAAAAACGCCAGTGTGAAAGGGCCCTTAGAAAGAGATCTTCATGTTCTTTATGATGTCTGACTTTAATTTTCTACATTAGTCATGGGATAACCCCTTTTTAATTCCTTCGTTGTCAGCATACATATATTGTTACATAAGAGATTGCCAGGCGATCCAAAAGTGGGATCGTATATTATAATGACAGGTCCACTGGGCTATCATACCAAACAACATACAGTATAGAAATGTTTGTATAATAGCCTACCATCATTTCTACCCTTAGGGTATATTAACATATGGCAGAGTTGTTTCAGAAATGTTTCCATCTGTCCCATATATCTGAATGAGCTTTGCAGAAATCCATTAAAGGGGATTTTCAGGCATTTAATATTGATGACCTATCCTCAGGATGGGCCATTAATATCAGATCGGCGGGGGTCCGACACCCGGCCCAACCCCACCGATCAGCTGTATGAGGAGAAGGCACGATGTGTGCACGCTTGCCATCTCCTGTCTCTCTTCCTGCTTGCCATAGACAGAGCAGCAGCGAGCAGGAAGAGAGAAGGAAGACGGCACGCCACGCGGCACGTGTCTTCTCTTCATACAGCTGATCGGGGGGTCTCGGGTGTCAGACCCCCACCGATCTGATATGGTTGACCTATCCAGAGGATAGGTCATCAATATTAAAATCCTGGAAACCCCATCCAGATTCATGCTGCAGACTTTTGCAGAAGTTCCTAGCTTCTAGGGTTGAAAACCTGTGTACACACGGCAAGTGTTGGAGCATGTCAAGGTGTTAGTGCTCGTTCACACGACCGTGCTGTGTTTTGTGGTCCTCAAATTGCGGATCCGCAAAACACGAATGCCGCCCGTGTGCCTTCCGCAATTTGCGGAAAGGAACAGATGGCCCTTTTAGAAATGCCTATTCTTGCCTGCAAAACGGACAAGAATAGGACATGACTCATAACTTTTGCGAGGCCACGGAACGGAGCAATGGATACGGACAGTGCTGTCCGCATCTTTTGCGACCGCATAGAAGTGAATGGGTCCGCACCAGAGCCGCAAAAAATGCAGCTCAGATGCGGACCAAAACCACGGTCGTGCGAACAAGCCCTTAGGGAGCTGACACAGGTTTTTTGATGCAGTTTTTGAAGCCAAAACCAGGAGTGGATTGAAAAAAGTGGATAAGTAGTATTTACCCTAATACTTTCTCTCCTGTTATGATCCACACCTGATTTTGGCTTTAAAAACTGCATAAAAAAACCTGAACCTGTGTCAGCAATCTCGGATTCTTACAAATTCTAAAAAAATAAACCTCAGAATGCCTCAATATGACATTATAGGCATATGGTTTCCGTGATATACAGGAATGATGTGCATGATGACTTTATGGTCTATAGTAATATTGCAAAAATGCATGAAAATTCATATTCATATTTCTCTGCAGCTAAATCTAGGCAGACACAAATTAAGCAAAATGTAATTTATTGGAAGTTTTTGTTTACCTCTAAATCTCATTGTAAGGAAGGAAAAGCTGTTGGGAAAGCAGTAATAAAAATCTTGAAAAGATGAACACAAGAAAAAAAAAATCAGAGAATAGAAAATGTTTGTCCTAAAAATTTTTATTTATCTATTGTAATAAGTATAACAAAAAGGTTATATAAATATTATGTGTTGGTTGCTTACTAAAAAGGTCAATATAAGTCAATGATTACATGATTCAGGATTGTTCCTATCAGTTAATTCTCAATACAGTAGTATGGTCCAAAAAGCTGACCATCTAAAAAAATACATAAACAGATAAATAAAAAAAGGGATATTAATGGTGTCCCTATTACACACACAAGACACAAAGGCTGTGCAGTAACACAGAGTCTTCTTTCTTACTCATTAAACAATAAAATAGTCTGAAATATCTACAGTAGGTGTTTCCTCTGGCAATCACAGCAACACTGATAAAAACCTCAGATCATTGACATTTAAAGGCTATGGACACCTCTGCCCTGTTTTTCGTAATGCGTATTTGCTTCTGAACTGCAAAATTAACTTTCATGCCAAAATTCTTCGATTTGCGATAAAACTGACTGGTTAATTTTATTCTTCAGGTCAGTACGAATCCGGCAATACCTAATATGTATAGTTTTTCTTGCGTTTTGATAGTGAAAAAAAAATTAAAAGTGGGAATTTTTTTTATTTTATTTTTTTGTCGCCATGTTTTGACCCCTATAACTTTTTTGTAATTATGCGTACGGAGCAGGGTCCCGGCACTGCGATTCGGGATGTCAATCAAGGAGGCAGGAGGCGGGGAGAGACGCCTAGGCCGCTGCCCCCATGACTTCAAGCCTGACTTGAAGCACGGGGCGGCAGCTGAATAAAACTTCAATTTCTCTGTCAGGCCAAGTGCTGCAAAAAGAAGAAAAAGTGCATTGGGACACTGTTATCTGGCACTAGGAGGTACTGTTAACAGCTTACTATGCTATTTTTTGCTGACAGGTTCCCTTTAAAGAAAAATGGCTCAGTTGTCATGGAAATCTGGTTTAAAACTGTGTGTATGTGGAGACTAAGGGCCTGCGAGCTTCTATTGGCTAATGCATTTTTTGGGAATACCTCAGGAACAGTACGTGCTAGAGAGTGAAGACCCTGTCTAAGACCTTCCTGGATACCTGATGTACCTGTGTGCCAAATTTCATGATTGTAAATGCGATGGTGCGGATTCCTTTAGCAGACATACATACATACATACACACACACACAAATACATATACTCAGTTTTATATATTAGATAGATATATCTGACTGAAGCCTTCTTGTGGACATGCATTTTCTGTCAATTGTGTATGTGTTCTGAACCGCCATAGGGGAATAAGTCAATGCCAGATTCCTCTAGTGGCAGTTTATTTCCTTGCGAACAAATAATCGGCATGTTGAGATTCCACATGAGCAAAAAACAAACAATGCAACAGCACTCTGCAAACACAAATAATAAAGTAAATACAATCTTGCCACGGTCACTATAGCAAATGTAAAATGCTAATGCTGCGTTATAAATGTGAGATTCTTGGCAAATACATTCTGTACAAAATGATTTCTGCCCGTCCGCTGGCGTCAAGCGATCTCTTTAGGACAGGAACCTAACACTAAATACCACATTCACTGGTGCCATACCAGCATCCATTAAATTCAGGGAATGCAGGTTCCACATACAAGCAGAACCCACACTATAATGTACCTCTTTGGTTCCTCTATTTAGTTGAGGGAATGCAGAATCCACAGGTATGCTGAGCCCACTCCTGGTGCCAAATGGCCTCCAATAAATGCAGGGAGAGCAGGCTACAGCTTAATACTAATTAAAATCAGCCTATGGGGCAGACAGGTTAATCAGGAGTGCACAACCAATGGAGTCAGACACCCCTCCAATGCAAACTACAATTTTTTAAACGCACACGTTACACTGGAGATATCACGCAGATAATGTCAAAGCTGTCACCAGCGGCTAATAACAAATTACAGGGACTGTCACAGATATTTGGGATGAGGAGATGATATATTGGAGAGGTACCACAGGTAATGTCCCAGTTCGCAGCGTCTACGGAAAAAGTACACTGTATGTCACAGATACATTTTTTAAACGCACACGTTACACTGGAGATGGACCCCTGGTAATGTCACTGTCAGAAACGGACACCATCTATGGAAAAAGTACACTGTATGTCACAGATACATTTTTTAAATGCACACGTTACACTGGAGATATCCTGCAGATAATGTCAATGCTGTCACCAGTGGCTAATAAAAAATGACAGGGACTGTCACAGATATTTGGGATGAGGAAACAATATATTGGAAAGGTACCACAGGTAATGTCACTGTTCGCAGTGTCTATGGAAAAAGTACACTGTATGTCACAGATAAAAATTTTAAACGCACACGTTACACTTTAGATGTGGCCCTGGTAATGTCACTCTCAGAAGCGGACACCGTCTATTGAAAAAGTACACTGTATGTCACAGATACATTTTTTAAACGCACACGTTACACTTTAGATGTGGCCCTGGTAATGTCACTGTCAGAAGCGGACACCATCTACGGAAAAAGTACACTGTATGTCACAGATACATTTTTAAATGCACACGTTACACTGGAGATATCCTGCAGATAATGTCAATGCTGTCACTAGTGGCTAATAAAAAATGACAGGGACTGTCACAGATATTTGAGATGAGGAAACGATATATTGGAGAGGTACCACAGGTAATGTCACTGTTCGCAGTGTCTATGGAAAAAGTACACTGTCACAGATAAAAATTTTAAACGCACACGTTACACTTTAGATGTGGCCCTGGTAATGTCACTCTCAGAAGCGGACACCGTCTATTGAAAAAGTACACTGTACGTCACAGATACATTTTTTAAACGCACACGTTACACTTTAGATGTGGCCCTGGTAATGTCACTGTCAGAAGCGGACACTGTCTATTGATAAAGTACACTGGATGTCACCGGTAAATTTTTTAACTGCACACGTTACACTGGAAATATTCCCCTGGTAATTTCACTTTTAGAAGCGGACACCGTCTATTTAAAAAGTACACTGTATGTCACAGATACATTTTTAAACGCACATGTTACACTGGAGATATCCCGCAGATAATGTCAGTGCTGTCACCAGAAGCTAATAAAAAATTACAGTGAATGTCACAGATATTTGGGATGAGGAAATTATATATTGGAGATGGCCACAGGTAATGTCACAGTTCGCAGCGTCTACGGAAAAAGTACACTGTATGTCACAGATCCATTTAAACGCACACGTTACACTGGAGATGGACCCCTGGTAATGTCACTCTCAGAAGCGGACACCGTCTATTGAAAAAGTACACTGTACGTTACAGATAAATTTTTTAAACGCACACGTTACACTTTAGATGTGGCCCTATTAATGTCACTGTCAGAAGCGGACACTGTCTATTGATAAAGTACACTGGATGTCACAGGTAAATTTTTTTAACTGCACACGTTACATTGGAAATATTCCCCTGGTAATGTCACTTTTAGAAGCGGACACCATCTGGATGTCACTGATATTTTTTTGGATGCGCGCACTTTACACAGGAGATGTTGCGCGGATAATTTAACTGTCCGCATCCGACACCGTCTATGGAAAAAGTACACTGGATGTCACTGATATTTTCGTGATACGCACACTTTACACAGGAGATGTGGCTCGGATAATTTAACTGCGGAACACCTACCCCTTGGCAAAGGAGATGTTCGCAAGGGGGTGCTCCGTGGAACAATTGCGGGCCTGTTTGGTGTGGCCCACCTTCCTCCTTTTGCCACCCCACTGCACTGGTAATGTCACTCAGAAGCGGACACTGTCTATTAAAAAAGAACACTGTATGTCACAGATAAATTTAACTGTCCGCAGTGGACAACGTCTACGGAAAAAGTACACTGGATTTCACTGATATTTTCGGGATACGCACACTTTACACAGGAGATGTGGCGCGGAAAATTTAACTGTCCGCAGCAGCCTATTAGATGCTATTCAGCGCAGGTTGCACTAAAAATATACATTCCTGCTGTCACACACAATAGTCCTTAAAAGGACTTTTGGGTCTCTGAAAATTTTTTGCAATAAAAATCTTCCAATAACACTCCCTACACTGTCTGTCCCTTTCTATACTCAGCACTCCCTGACTAATACTGAGCCGAACATGTGTCATCAGGTGCTATATAGCACCCGATGACGCGTTCCGGCCAGCCAATCATTGTAATGCCAGTAGCTAGCATCAGTGGTGTTGCTAGGGCTGGTGTCACCCAGGGCGGTAGAAAATGGTAGAATGCCACTAGTAAATGCCCACATAATGCTCCTCTCCTCTTCCCCATAGTGCTCCCAGAATGTGGCAGTATAAGATTCCCCCATAGTGTCCCCCAGAATGTGCCAGTATTAAATGCCCATTCTTAGTGCCCCCATAATGTGCCTATATAATATACTCCCATAGCATTCTTCTCCCCTCCGACACCATAGTGTCCCCATAATGTGCCAGAAATGCCCCCAGTAGATAACCCCATGTGCCAGTAGATGCCCCCATAGTGTCCCCATGTGCTAGCAATGTCCCCATAGTGTCTCCCATGTGCCAGCCATGCCCCCATAGTGTCCCCCATGTGCCAGCCATGCCCCCATAGTGTCTCCCATGTGCGAGCAATGCCGCCATAGTAGCCCCCATGTGCCAGCAATGCCCCCATAGTGTCCCCCATGTGCCAGCAATGCCCCTATAGTGTCCCCATGTGCCAGCAATGCCCCCATACTGTACCACATGTGCCAGCAATTCCCCCATAGTGTCCCCCATGTGCCGGCAATGCCCCTATATTGTCCCCCATATGCCAGCAATGCCCCCATAGTGTTCCCCATGTGCCAGCAATTCCCCCATAGTGTTCCCCATGTGCCAGCAATGCCCCCATAGTGCCCCCCATGTGCCAGCAATGCCCCCATAGTGTCCCCCATGTGCCAGTAATGCCCCCATAGTGTCCACCATGTGCCAGCAATGTCCCCATAGTTTCCCCCATGTTCCAGCAATTCCCCCATAGTGTCCCCCATGTGCCGGCAATGCCCCTATATAGTAACATAGTAACATAGTAACATAGTATATAAGACCGAAAAAAGACATTTTTCCATCCAGTTCGGCCTGTTTCCTACAAGTTGATCCAGAGGAAGGCAAAAAACCCCTGTGAGGCAGAAGCCAATTTTCCCCACTAAAGGGGAAAATAATTCCTTCCCGACTCCAATCAGGCAATCAGAATAACTCCCTGGATCAACGACCCCTCTCTAGTAGCTGTAGCCTGTAATATTATTACACTCCAGAAATACATCCAGTACCCTCTTGAATTATTGTCCCCCATATGCCAGCAATGCCCCCATAGTGTTCCCCATGTGCCAGCCATTGCCCCAAAGTGTCCCCTTTATGCCAGCAATGACCCCCCCAGCGCAGCCCAGCGCCTCACAGAAAAACAAAACACAAAACACATACTTACCTACATGGCAGCGATGCGATGCAGGCCTCTTCTGGCCTGTGTCCCGAGCAGTACAGCTCAAGCGGAGCGATGACGTAATTGCGCCGCCTGCACCGGCCTCTGATAGGCTGCTGGCCTTGTGCCGGCAGCCTATCAGAGGAACAGGGAAGGGAGATACCCCCACCCCCACATACCTATTGGACCTCCCACTCCTTCCAGAGCTTCCACCCAAACACCCCTTCAGGACCTCCCATCCCAACATCCCCACACCCCTCCCTAGATCCCCCCTAAGTGTCATCCACACATCCCCCCATCAATGTCCTTTACACATCCCCCCATCAGTGTCCCCCACAGATCCCCCCATCAGTGTCCTCCACACACACCGTCATCAGTGTCCTCCACACACACCTTCATCAGTGTCCTGCACACATCCCCCATCAGTGTCCTCCACACATCCCCCCATCAGTGTCCTGCACACATCTCCTCATCAGTGTCCTGCACACATCCCTCATCAGTGTCCTGCACATCCATCTGTCCTCTCCATCAGTGTCCTGCACACATCCCCCATCAGTGTCCTGCACACATCCCTCCATCAGTGTCCTGCACATCCCCCATCAGTGTCCTCCACAACATCCCCCATCAGTGTCTCTCCACACATCCCTCCATCAGTGTCTCTGCACATCTCTCCATCAGTGTCCTCGACACATCCCCCATCAGTGTCCTCACACATCTCCCATCAGTGTCCTCACACATCCCCCATCAGTGTCCCTCACACATTCCTCATCAGTGTCCTCTACACATCTCCCTCCATCAGTGTCTCTCTCACATCATACACTCCCTAAGTGTCATCCACACATCCCCCATCAGTGTCATCCACACATCCCCTATCAGTGTCCTCCACACACACCCCATCAGTGTCCTGCACACATCCCTCATCAGTGTCCTCCACACACCCTCATCAGTGTCCTCCACACATACCCCCTAAGTGTCATCCACACATCCCCTATCAGTGTCCTCCACACACACCCCATCAGTGTCCTGCACATATCCCCCATCAGTGTCCTGCACACATCCCCCATCAGTGTCCTGCACACATCCCCATCAGTGTCCCCACACATCCCCCATCAGTGTCCTCACACATACCCTCATCAGTGTCCTGCACATCCCCCATCAGTGTCCCTCCACATCCCCCATCAGTGTCATCCACCCCCCCCAATCAGTGGCATCCACACATTCCCCCATCAGACCTTCATATTAACCTGCTATACTAATATTATTAGTATAGTATAGTTTCCCATATATAGTACATATATATATATATATATATATATATATATATCTCAGAAGTATAAATATATATTATCATACTTCTCACATACATGAATCCATATTTTAGCCTCTATTTCTAAAAGGTTTCCACCAGGACTAGAACTCACAACCTTTCACATCAGAGGCAAAAATCCTAACCACTGGGCTATGAAGCTCAATGCTAAGTTGCGCTGGAAAAACCTCATAGTAGTGTATCATGTATTAGGTATTCCTATATAGCAGAAGTAAAATTAAATAGAAAACTAAATGTGTAATTACTATATATATATATATATATATATATATATATATATATATATAGTAATTACACATTTATTTTGTGTCATACATTTTTTTTTACAATTTTACAATTACTGAAAAAAAATATGTAAATTATACTTCTGCTGTATAGGAATACCTAATACTTGATACACTACTATGAGGTTTTTCCAATACAATTCAGCATTGAGCTTCATAGCTCAGTGGTTAGTGTTCTTGCCTCTGATATGAAAGGTTGTGAGTTCGAATCCTGGTGACAACATTTCAGAAATAGAAGCTATATTAGATTAAAATACTTGGGGATACCCCTTCATGTTGATAGCACTGACTCCATATATAGACACAACCAAATATGGAGTCAGAGCTCATACCTGCCGGCATTAAATTGCATGCCAGTACCTCCCTGCACGTTTATTGACTGCGTAGCATGTTTGATCAACACTAATGGGCAAGCATGCATCTTCTCCTTTTCTGGACAAAAAAAATCCTTATATGTGAAATATACTTTAGATCTATCCGCAGTGAACCTACAGCTTGGCGTCGCTATAAAGTGTTCATCGCTACAGTTTGTTAATTACATCCAGCAATATAAACATAAGTGCAGCCAATACAGAAGCAGCGTTTGAACAGATGTAGGTCAGATAGGGTACAAGCACACATATGAAGATCGCTTACAAGTCAGGTTATTCTAATGATGATGGTAATGAACAGTATAGAGCATAATTATACAGTGATGCTGGGTGAAGATTAACACAACACCCATTTCAATTTAATGCTGGATTAGATTAAGGAATATTCCAATAGAAAAAGTAGCAAACTAGACTACTACTGTAGAGGTGAGTGATTTACAACTAACGTACATAAGTTTACAGAGAAATATATATACACTACTTACAAAGTTAGGGATATTTGGCTTGTGGGTGACATTTCAGGATGAAGCTAAATACACTTTAACATTTACAAGTGAACTTAACGTGACCTTCTCTAAACCTTTAAATACACTTGTTCTTTAACAAGGAGCTTAACGTCAAAATTCACAACAGGTGTTTGATCCGTGAATCACCCAATAAATTTACAGGTTCAATTATAATTGGTCCTCCTCATCATGCTGTTCACATTTTGACATCATGAGACCAAGACAACACCTAACAATTGATCAACAGTACCTCACCATTGCGAGGCTTCAGGCAGGATGTTCTCAGACGGAAGTGGCCGCTGAGTTTAGAGTGTCACAGAGTGTCATCAGCAGGTTGTAACAGAGATACAGAGAGACTGGAAGAGTCACAGAAAGGCATAGAAGTGGAAGGCCCTTGGTCACATCCCACACTGATGACTACTTCATTGTGAACAATGCCCAGTGGAACCAGATGATGAATGCCACACAACTCCAGGCACATTTAAGGGTGATGAGAGGCACCCAGGTGTCATGTCAGACCTATTGAAACCGTTTACATCAGTGTGGTCTGCGCACTAGATGATCTGCAAGGGTACCTGACCACGAGCATCCTTGTCTTGAATGGGCCAGGACACATCTATGCTGGATGAAGGACCAGTGGGCCTCAGTGCAGTTCACTGATGAAAGTCGATTCACACTGGGCAAAAATTATGTTGGAGACATCAAGGAGAGCGCTATGCATCAGCCACTGTTTGCCTTTGGTGATGGTGGTGTTACAGTGTGGGCAGGTGTGTCTAGTCAATACAGAACTGCCCTACACTTTGTGAATGGCACAGTGACAAGCCCATACTACTTGAATAGCATCATTAATCCAGTCATTGTGCCTCTGCATGAACAACACAGGCCTAATTTCTTCTTCATGAACGACAATGCACCAGGTCATCGAGGTCTCATTATTAGGGAACGGCTTCTGGAGACTGGGGTACCTCAAATAGAGTGGCCTGCACTTTCTGAAGATCTGAATCCCATTGAAAACCTATGGAATCAGCTGAGTCACCGTGTAGAGGCTCGTAACTGTACCCCAGAACCTCAATGACCTGAGGGCCGCCCTGCAAGGAGAGTGGGATGTCATGCCTCAGCAGACAATAAGTCAACAGCATGAGACGTCATTGTCAAGCTGTAATTGATGCTCGAGGCCACATGACACGTTATCGAGACAATGACATTTTTGTGGACGGTTACCCACCACTGTTGGCTTTTGTTTCAATAAATTGTTTGAGATGAGGAAATCACCATTGCATGCTTCTACTTAAATGCCCGACTTTTATGATCCCTAACTTTTTGTGAGTAGTGTATATATCATTGACCTGTGACCATTTTTTTTTTCTTTTGTTTTGTCATATATTTCAGAACCATTTTAAAGTAGTGAACAAAAATGTTAGTGGGTAGCATTTAGGGAATTTTGACCCTTTGAGCATTTGTGATTTGTATGTTTTGAAGTTATGTATTTTTCTTTTTTCTAGAATTTTTGGTCATTTTAAAACATTTTTCCATATACCTATCTATACTTAAAAAAAACCAAAACCCAAAAATCATGCAGTTTTGCACTGGCCACTAGGCCTAAAATATGTCAAGACATGCTTAGTGGTGACTTGTGCAGAGGTCAGGGGGAGTAGATAAGCTGTGATATCAGCTGTTGTGAATGGTGGATCCTGTGTTAGTAACATAGTAACATAGTAACATAGTATATATAGACCGAAAAAAGACATTTGTCCATCAAGTTCGGCCTGTTTCCTACAAGTTGATCCAGAGGAAGGCAAAAAACCCTGTGAGGCAGAAGCCAATTTTCCCCACTTAAGGGGAAAAAAAATTAATTCCCGACTCCAATCAGGCAATCAGAATAACTCCCTGGATCAATGACCCCTCTCTAGTAGCTGTAGCCTGTAATATTATTACACTCCAGAAATACATCCAGGCCCCTCTTGAATTCCTTTATTGTACTCACCATATTGTACTCACCATTTTATAGTGTTATCTATAAAACGCTGATGTTGGTCGTTGCAATCCTGTCTGTGATTATACTTTTTATTTTATGCCCTTTTATCCCGCTGAAATATTCTGCAGCGTTTTTACAGAGATTATCATTATGCTGTCCCCAATGAGACTCCCTATCGGTATGTCTGGAGTGTGGGAGGAAACCCACGCAAACACAGGGAGAACATACAAACTCAATGCAGATGTTGTCCTTGGTCAGATTCAAACCTAGGCAGCAATGCTAACCACTGAGCCACCATGCTGTTCTAATGTGATGGTCACTGAAAAGTTACCTGTACAGAACAGAAAGTCTTGACACATTATTTGGCCTTGTGGCCAGTAAGAAAACTGCAAGATTTTGGGATTTGTTTAAAAAATATAGATAGTGTTATAGAAAATTAAAACAAATATCACCAAAAATTCAACAACATTTTTTTACCATAAAAATCTGAATTAAACAATAGGTTGTTTTCTGATGACACATTCTTTTTCACAACCTTACCCAAAGTAACTAAGGGCTAACATCATAATCCAACCTCCCATGGTATAACCTTAGAAGTGCTGTACCTTCTCATTTCCTTTGTATAATCAGAGGTGTAGTGGATCCAAGATGCACCAAGATGATGCCCTGGCATCATTTTAGCAACCAGAGCATGGCAGGGTGCTCTAAAAATGGGTCCCCTGCATCTGTGACTTTTATCTACTAAATAAAATGCTCTTTTGTTGCCTGCAGCAGCCTTGGGGAACACAACATCCTGATGTTAGATAGCGTCAGGACGTTCTGCACAGAGCTCAATGCTATCTGTAGTCCCCACCTCCTTCTACCTATGTCCTAGGCAGCAGTCAGCTGTCATGGGGGCAGGTGAATCCAGTCTTCGTTCACACACTGCAAACGAACCTACTTAACAACTCCACCACCCTTATGCACAGCAGGATTAATGATAATGACTTTCTTATGGCAGCTCCAACATCACATAGTCGTTTGTGTGGGATAGTGATCAAGTTGTTTTATGCATTTGGGTTATTTTACCTCCCCTCAGATTTCCTGTAAAACCAGGCTAGACAGTGGTGCCGAATTATTCCTTTGCTTAGCACTGTAATACTTTAGTTGACATGGACAAATTTTTCTGATTACATGACCAGTTGTTATGGGGAAATAGTTCTTAAAGCGGGCCTCCAATTTAAAGGGTTTCTCCAGGCACTTTTGCTTAAGGCTTGTTACTAACCTGGGGAGGGAAACATTTTTTACATAGTACTCACCCTACATCCCCTATGCTGCTGCTGCCTCCCCTGCACTCGCGCACACTGTGGGTTCTTCTGTCTTTTGGCCGCGTCTTTTACTGTTCACCTGCATTTCCAAGCACTAATTAGGGAAAATGCCCAGAGAACCCCTTTAACAGTTGAGCCCCTCAAATAATAATAAATTAGTTTAGGGGTCTACTCTGGTGGCTGGTCTTGTCTCTAAATGGCTGCAGAAGTGAGGAGCTACACATTTCTCAGAAGTAAACTCACAAATGTTATCATAGTGATGTGGGCTGGTTGGAGAAGAAAAGGAAAGGGAATGTCTACAATCAGAGGTTATGTTACCCCTAAGCACTTGTGCAGAAGAGGTAGTTACCACCAACTTGGTAGGATCGTGCAATACCATAACAAAGTCTCTATAATCATAAACCCACCCACGTGTACAATGTCAACTGGATAACTCCAACTCCGCTGCTACTTCCATACCCGCTGCTTCAGAGCCTACTGTCCTAACACTTTTTTTGTGACTACACCTCTCTGCATAACACAAAATGATCCATTTGTCATAGAAACTTGATGTCCTGCAGCCCCTCTCTGCACAGTCATATAGAGAATGCTCGCTACCTGTAATCTGCTCGGTATCAGTATTTATCATATACCCTTCTTTGCACTGCGACAGATATAAGTGTTTGTTGTCGCACTGATTAACATACCCTGCCCTTTACTGCAAATCTAATCTAACCTTTATACCAAGGTCGAGTTCATTCTCTAGGCAGCCACAGGAAATAGCAAGGGATGGGCTGAATAATATTTATAGACGCAGCCTCTAATCAAACCCTTCATTTCAGATGACAGGAATGCTGGACACCCAGGGTGATTGCACTTAAAGACAGTGTTTCGAAAGGAGAAAACAAAGCAAGAAAAAGACATAGAAAGGTGAATGATGAAGGAGAAACGAGGGAAGAAAACAATCGAAGACATTTAGGAATTCCTTGGACTATCAAATCAGGTATATTTTTATTGACTGCTGGATGATATTTTTATTTAGCTTTTTTTTTTAAAATACATATTCAGCTCTATATGAAGTTTATGGAATGATAAGGACATGTTTGCATTTGTCAAATTTGACACCACAATCCACTTCTCCTGCACCTGAAGGGGATTTCTGTAAACCTGATCACATGCAATAGAAAAGTTTGGAGCAGATTTTTGGCGTCATGGAACTAGTAGCATGCTTCCTATCCCACTTGGATTCTGCACGGAAAACCCGAGGACTGGCTGGGAACTCATGAATGCATTGACTCTCGAGCGCTGAGAGGACTCTAGTACTCTGCTTAATCTTGAGCCACTCAATAGGAATTTGAGCCCCTCAGTGACCAGACTGTTTTGGACCTTACTAAACAAGCGTTTTTTTTTTTTTTCTTTCTTAATTTTTTTACATCATCGCTTTCCAAGAGCTATAACTTTTTTATTTTTCCATCTATGTAGCTGTATGAGGGTTTGTTTTGCACTTGAATGGGTCTTTTGCGGAACGGTAGTACGGGCGAAACCCCACGGAAGCACTCTGTAGTGTTTCCGTAGTGTTCCGTTCCGTGATTCCGTTCTGCACCTGTTTCTGGGAGGGAGATGGGGAAAAAACAGCAATACTGCTGTTTACTTTATAAATTTTGAGGCGCTCAATTTTCAGTATAAATAACATGATAAGTAAAGCTGAGCAACGTTTTGAAAAATTCCATTCGGCCGAATCACCGAAGTTCCCCAAGAAATTAGATTTGTTCCGAATTAATTTGTCACATATCGCTATAAATCAGGTATGCTCGCTATAAATCAGGTATACCCAAGCCATAATCATATTCTTCCCACTTGGTACCCCGAGCTTAGTTTGAAGGCTTGGAAGTTAACCCTTTCCCAACTGCTGAAAGTAAATGGCGCCCGGTGGAGCGTGCAGAGGGCTCCGTGGCCATCGAGTGTCAGCTGTTTTAAAGAGCAGGCGCCTGGCACTAATGTCCGTGACTGGACTTTTAACCCTTCACATGCCGTGGTCGACCAGTTGTGCTCCAACTTCCTCCGTCGGGGATCGGGGGAGCCAGAGTGTGTATGCAACAGAGATGGTACACACCACTGAGGTAAGAAAACCTTCCTCAAAGCAATAAAATTAAGGGATGCACAACAGGGATGACTATAATTCCATTTGGACCTCTATAAGGTCCGAGATCCCAGACCAGATGGCCGAACACGGAGGATGTATCAAACATGGGTGCTGGATTATTGCAGCAACACTATCCCTAGTGCTAGAGCACTTGCCACGTCTCTCCCTATGCTCAGCTCACAGCACAATGCGGGGGACCGTGCAGGATGAGGTTTTTATAGGGCTGTGACATCATAAGTGATGGCTATCTGAGGATTGACCGGCTGCAAGGCTTCCTACTGTACTTTCCCTTTGTAACATGTGCAGCCAACATTTTAAGAAAAACTCATTTGTTACCACGAAGCGAAAAGAAATTTGGCTCCGTTGCTAGTCAAAGTCTTCCTAAACTTCGGAGCAAATTTCAGTAAGGATGCTTCGATTCACTCAACGCTAATCATAAGTTTATTCTCTGGGTCAGTACGATTACAGCGATACCAAATACATATTTTTTGTTGTTGTTTGTTTTACTACTTTTGCGCAATAAAAACATTTTTTAAAAGAAGAAAATATTTTTGCATTACCACATGCCAACACCAATAACTTTTTTATTTCTATTTCTATGGAGCTGAGTGAGCTCCAAAGAAATTTTTGCAGGACAACTTTTTCATTGGTATCATATTGGGGTACATAACACTTTTGAATTTATTACCTTTTGTTTTCGGTGACTAAGCTAAAAGCAGCAATTCTAGCATCTTTTATGACATTTACCGTACTGGATAATTTACATTATATTTGTGTAGTGCGGGTCGTTACAGATGTGGCCATACCTGTCACAGACGTTCCGCTGACAGGTGCCAGGAGATCAGTGAGACTGGCAATACGTGGTTTGATCTGACAGGTTCCTTGTGGATCAATTCATGTTTGTGTTGTTTCTGTTAATGGCCACACCCATTGCCCCAGGTGTTGGTTATGTGGTCATTTAACCTTCCCTATTTATTGTGGCTTCTCCCACCATGCTGTGCGGTTTATAGCTTCAGTCTTGTTGTGGATTGCTGGTGTTTGGATCTCAGCGGAGTTTCTGTGGTGCCATAGCCATTTGAAGTTAAGTGTCTTCTTCCCATTTGGTTATTGTTTGGGTTTTCTTGCTCTTTTCCCTGTCATTTGTGTTTAGGCCTGAGGGAGACTCCTGTTTGTCCTACCGTTTGGAGGAACAGGTTGTCTCTTGTCCTGACATTAGTACCAGAGTACTACAGGGTGAGTTAGGACTTTAGGTTCCTGTGTATGAACTCACCTACCTCTGGGGTCAGTTCATACTTGCAGTCAGTCAGGACTTTGATTAGGGTTTCTCTAGGAGGTGACCTGCTCCTTTCCCTAGTTTACAGGCCTTTCCCCCTCACCCCTTTCCCTCCTACATTCGGTGTGGGTTTCTCTCCCACACCGAAGTGTGACAATACCAAACATGTGTTTTTACGTTGCATATTTTGTATTGGAATTTTTTTATTTAATGAATTTTTTAACTTTTTGTTCACTATTTAATAGTCCCACAATGGGACTATAAAAGGCGATCTCTTGATCGCTTCTAAAATACAATGCATTGTATTTTATTGTCAGTGCTACACTGATATTACTGATCTCTGACGAAGCCTACTGCAGAACACTCATGGCATACTTGGGGCCTATAATAGGATCCGGCCTGTGTATAGACACATCAACACCCTGTGATCCCATTTGCAGGTTGCCGATATGATGCAGAGGGAGTCAGTTCCCTCTGTAACCGCTTACATGTGGTGGCGCCATTACCTACGGCATGTAAGGGGTTAAACAGCTTGAAATGATGCCCCTGCCGATCCGGGCTGTTAGAGCAGGAGCCCAGTGGGTGAGATTAAAACTGGTGTAAAGGAAGAATAGCTTAGTTGCCCATAGCAACCAATCAGATTCTACCTCTCATTTTTCACAAGGCCTTTGAAAAATGAAAGGTGGGATCTGATTGGTTGCTATGATCAACTAATACAACTTTCCTACACACCAGTTTTGATAAATCTCCACCTGTCACTCAAGCAGCAGGTGTTAGCTCCTTCAGCAGCAAGGACAAACCCTCACGGCTGAAGAATGAACTAATTGATTTTGTATGAATCAATTCAGTCATCCCTAATAGGAACATACCCCTATTACCAAGGGGGATAGTAATGTCAAGTTCACACTTTTTTTTACTTTTCTAGTAGGAATAATGGAGGACTATCACAATTTGGGGTTCTAACAAAAAGTGCAGAGATTTATAAAAACAGAAATGTCAAGAAAACATAAAAAATATTCAAGCTGAAAAGACTATGGGGGAGATTTATCAAGACCAGGGCTTTCTGTGCCAAGTCTTGATATTCCCTGTGCTGCCGAAGGATGTGCCTATTTTATGACAAGGTGCATGCATCATCATAAATGAGGCGCATCCTCCGGCAGTCCAAGCTCCTAAACAGAAATCTCTGATAGCTCAGAGCTGCCATAGATTTCTGGCTTCGTTGGCAGAAGAAAACTGGTGTAAATGAAGATAAATTGGTTGGGGCTGGTCACACCCTCTTCCCGTCTTTGCCACGCCCCCTTTAAGGAAAGTGGCAAGGCCGGTGAAAAAGCCAAGAGATTAGACAATTTTAAAAAAAATTACAAACACATAATTTGTGACTTTTTATAACCACTTTTCAAGGTCCAAGGCAAATGATAACTCTCCCCCTTTGACTACTTATGACTGCTGAGCAATGGTTTATTGGATTCTACAAAAATATCTATTCAATATGCAAATCTCATGTGAGCTGGAAACAGACATGGTGCTCAGAGCGATTTTTGGCTTCATTTGCTGAAGTAAATGAAGACAAATTTGTCGCTGTGATTGGCCACTCCCCCTTCCCACTCTTACCACAACCCGTTTAAGGAAATTGGCGGGGGCAGCATAAAAGCAGAGATATGCAGCAGTTTCTTAAAAAGTCGCAAACACATATGGGATCATTTATCAAACTGGTGTAAAGTAGAACTGGTTTGGTTGCCTAAAGCAACCAATCAGATTCCACTTTCATTTTCCAAAGGAGCTGTGAAAAATCAAAGCTTGAATCTGATTGGTTGCTATGGGCAACTAAGCCATTTCTACTTTACACCACTTTGATAAATGTACCCCATAGTTTATTACTTTTTAATGCCACTTTTATGGTGCAAGGGAGATGATAAATCTCTCCCTGTGTGCCTGCAAGATAAAGCCATTAAAAATCAGCAAGCACGGTGATGTGAAAAGCTGATTTATACGTCACATCATTTTTCTGTTTGTGCATGTAAGTCAGTCCATAAGGGGATAATTAACATGAATTTTCTTGGAGGACATCGCCTGGCGGCCTTTTAGCTTATCTCCATCATGGTGGAGCATTGGTCTGTGACTACAGCTTATCTACAGTACTCAGGGGGAGTCTAGGGTAGTCTGTGACACACCCCCTGTCTCGTCATTGGTTCAGGCTGCTGCTCTTTCCCTCCCCCTGCAGCTAGGCCTCCTCTGATTGGCTGTTGTGTAGAAACACAAATCGAATCACAGATCACCTGAAATTCAATGCATGGAGAGCTGTTTTCCATTACATCAGGGGCAGATTGATTATAAAGGATATATTACTAAACCACCAGTGAGAAGAGAGAGAGAGAGAGAGAGAGAGAGAGAGACGAGAGAGAGAGACTCGATGTCTGCACAGCCATAAAGTGAAATTCTTTTACCAAATACTTACATAAAACTATAGGTAACTGCATTATAAAGCTGTTCTCAGCTGTTTGAGGTGCGTCTGAAGATAAAGCAGTACCGTACGGATTTACACTGACACTTTGTCACTCAGACTTTGCCTATGGTGGGGCCTGATAGGTTGCTGTAGGTGGCAGACCCAGAGGCCATTGAAAACCTTCTGGATGCCATAGCAATCATTGACAGTTTGCAATCGCATAGTGGAGATCCGATGGGGTGAGAAAGGGAGCCCCCTCCCTCTGTAAACCCTTAGAAGCGGTGGTCAGCATTGACCACAACATTTGCAGAATCAGAGTTATTCCTAATGCCGGCAGCAAGATCCTGTCTGTCCTTCAAGTACCTGCCCTAATTAAGCAAGCCCAGCTTCTGTGCCCATTTGTTCACTGCGTCGGACATGTGTGGCGACTTGTGGGAGCTACTGGTCTGCCGCACCATGTAAAATATGACAATCAAACATCATA
Organism: Bufotes viridis; assembly: GCA_033119425.1. Lineage (NCBI taxonomy): Eukaryota > Metazoa > Chordata > Amphibia > Anura > Bufonidae > Bufotes > Bufotes viridis. The sequence continues at coordinate 551,717,029 of CM065590.1, read as the reverse complement.
TAGTACATAGAAATCTCATTCAAAGCTAGAAGAACCAGCCCTGTATCTTCCATGGATCCAGAGATCTCCCCATTCACTGCTCCAGTTGCTCTGACAGATTTATTTCAAGTTGGCAGCACAGGGAGAGTATCCTTTCTGCTGCAGCTCTCTCCCTGTTTGTCACTGCTTCTAACGAAAGATACGATTAGTGGTAGTTAAAGGACAGAACTGAGCATGTGCGACCACCTCAGTGATGTTACTGAAGTGGAAAGAGAAATAAAGGAAAGAACAAACAGCAGGTGGCGCAATACAGATACCGTACGTTTTTTTTAATAGCTAAGTGGCTATATCAAATAATGACATTCAATATACATTACATACATTACAATGTTATTCATGGAATAGCCCCTTTAATAGTTAACAAAGCTGTTATCCACAATTATTTAGCTTTTTCCCATTTCCCCAGAAGCATTGTTTTCTTGTAAACCCCTTTATAAAATGAACTGAATTAAGGTATTTCCTCGAAACCTTGCAATGAAAACATCTTTAATAAAAACGTCAAGTTGAGTTTTCACTGTAGGGACTGAATATACACGAGCAGTGCTGTCCATATTGCAGTCTGTATACTGTGGCTACAACAACTAACAGATCTTTTACTCTAATCTTGTGCACAATGATCTCTTGTGTAAATCACATATTCATGTAAAAACACACAGGGCCAGATTTATCATTAGCTAAAGTCACTTTAATGGAGTGAAAAAGTCGCAAAAAAATGCGCAATCGGTAAAATTGCGCATTTTTTTGCGACTTTTTCAAGCTCTGCACTAAGCTCTCCAGTTTTGTGAAAGTGGGCGTGTTGTCTTATGTAAATGAATCTCTAGACAGATTTACTATTGCAACCATTTAAAAAGTCGCAAAAAAGTCGCAAAAAATTGCGCAATTTCACTCCAGGGGGGACCATGCTTATCTTATGCGACTTTTTAATAGAACATGCGACTTTTTTGTAAAGACGTGCGACTTTTGTAAAGCCGCTTACTGAAGGATAAACTGCTACCGTCAATCCACATTTATCACAGTATTAAAGGACCATTAATAAATCTGACTAACTAAAAGTGACTTTGGGCAGATGTAAAAGTGGAGTAAGATGGAAGTGTAATGATAAATCTGGCCCATAGCTTTTAATTGTTAATTTATTATAGTTTTCTACTTTACTATCTATGTTTAAAAAAAATCCTAAAATTGTGCAGTTTTCACATGGCTCTCTAGGCTTAATTTCCTGCTCCTTGCATATCATTTTTCAGCAGTCATTCCTTTATCTTCACTAGCAGGATTGCAATGACAGATATCACTCTTGTATAGATAACCCAGGATTCCCCATTCACAATAGAGGACATCCCAGCTTATATAATATCATATCTAATCATGGATCATATCTACATATCTACTACCTACTGACTTCTGCACAGGTCACCGAGCATGCCTAAAAAAATCTCCTGTAGATCCCTCCGGTCTGTTGTGTCTATGGCCCATGTGTTTGCTCTCAAAAAACAGGAAGTCTTGACATATTTTAGGCTTAGTGGCCAGTGTGAAAACGATTAGATAGGGACATAGAAAATTTTTACATTCCATTCCACCTTATAGGAGAGCGGAGTGGACGGCTGAACGGTTTCAGAAAATCTCATTTTCAGAAGGTGCATGGTTGGCCTCTTAGTAAAATGACTGACTTTTTATTGACTATCAAAATTATTAATGAATATAACAGTATATCGGGACATGTAACAAATGAAGAGCAAAATTTGGGAGGGGATCCTAGTGTTGATACATCCATGAAATAGAGTTACAGGTCACCCCATCGTTTGGCACAGGCTTAGGTTAGTTGAGGGTTGTCTTGCTGAAAAGTTTGGGTAGGTGTGAGTACAACAAGTATAGAGCTCTGCTTCCCTTCATTTATTGAATCAGGTTGTAACTCTGACTCTAGGCTATGTTCACACATTGGATTTAAATGTGTGGGGCACCGGTAGAGATGGGCAAATAGATTCTTGAGAATCGATTCGTCTCATCAAGTACAGTTCTGTACCTGTGATGGGGTGTCCCAGTGATTTTTGTGACTTTATCACAGGTGCAGAATTCTGATTGATGAGATGAATCCATTCTTACATATCGATTTTCTAATCTCCAACTGGAGGAAAATAAAATAAAGTGGCGGGACAGTGATTTCCTACCTTGCGTCCTGTGCATTGGGTTTGGTGGAAATAAAGGGTGATACGCAGCACACTTCCCTGTGGGACTGCCCTTAGCTGTTGACCCTGTCGTAGTTGACGTAGTGTAGGTATTACTAGACTCCACCATGCTCTTTAAAGTTCTTGACCGCAATGTGTTAAAATCATATGTGCAGCTTCAGAATGTACACGACTTACCTTCGTCTGATTTTTACAGATATCTGCAGATGCACCAAGCTGTTCAGGTTAATCGAGATGACAGCAGTACTGAATGCTGAATCAGAATAAAATAACCTCCGGGGTTATTTCTCTGTTGAATATTGATCCATATTGGATTTAATGTTGAGAGATTACCATCTATGAAGTAAACAATGGTGGATGGTGGAGTGGGGTTCCTTAGAAGAGACCTAATGGAGGGAGATATTGGAGATGGTTCAACAACTGAGGGACATAGGCTTTCCCATTTATATGTCTTATATAAAGTTCATAAATGTCCTACATTTTATTTGTGGTCATGGCTACGGCCACAAAATGCCTGGAAACCTTAGGGAGATAACACCAAGAATAACCTAACCTAACTGGACGTGTCTTAGTTGACCTGACTGAATGGCTGAGTTGTGCCCATTGCCATTGCCGTGGGTAGGCCTATAAGGGGGCAAAAACCGAGCCGTGTAGTGTATGAAAGAACTTAATTGGCAGTACAACCAAATCACAAACTGCAAAGAGCAACAGAATTCTCTGCATGGGGATTCGGAATGCACCGGTGAAAACAAGAAAAGGCCGCTGTCCTATCTTGCTGATGACATGATGCTTTGACGTTGCTGATGCAACCTCAATGTGGAACAAGTGATCTGAAATGGCATTGTGGGTCGATGCCTGGTGTAGCCGCTAGGGAACGGACATGGGATGAGGTGATGGCTCTTGCTTTGAACCAAAGTAGTGGGCTATCTGGGGCGGAGTCACCCAGAACCCACAATAATCTATTGAAAAACCTTAACTGCGTACCAATCATAAAACGACTGTAAGTGCTTGGCTTCCACTGGTGAACTGACCTGCAATGTTTTGAAGGACCGGAGATACAGTGTGAAACGGCCACCTTTATAACTATGCTAGAATGGGGCCCAAAAGGATTACTATCTAGGGAGGAAAAGAGATTCCTGAATAGTTCCCCTGATATCGGCTGTCTCCTTGAGACAGTCCCTTCACTGTTCTTCTGTATGCCCCTGAGGGTTAATTTTATCGCTTGAGACGTCCAGACCATCCTACTAACTGGATCTTCTACCGTGAAGAAATGCTGGACCCTGGCCAAATACAATTTTATTGTGTTGTAAGAGAGCCTAAGGCCAGTATGGCAATAAGCTAACGAGGCCATAATATAGTAGGTCCTGTCGATGTCCTTCCGTGGGTGAAGGAGTGCAAATTTGCTATAAACGCTCCAGGCGGTTTTGTAATTTCTAGCCGTATTAACAGACCATGATTTTTTACACAAGAGACTTGGCTGAAGAGATGTATGCCTTTAGACTGTGATCAGAGACTGAAATGCTGGAGAGGAAGGCCCTACTTGTTCCGCCACCCACATGATCTGGAAGAAAGCATAAGAAATTAAAATAATACAAAACATCTGCAACAATTATTTTTTTTTTAACCCTGAATGGAAGGGGCGACCGGGTCATTGAGTTCTGAACACTTGAAGTAGGGAAGCGACAAACATTAGCGATGTAAGCCTGAAACGTAACAGGCAACAGACATTAGTAGTTAGTAAACGTAAGCCTGAAACGTAACAGACGAAAGACGTTAGTAGTTAGTAAACATGACCCTGAAACGTAACAGGTGACAGACATTAGTAGTTAGTAAACATTAGCCTGAAACGTAACAGGCGACAGACAGTGTTAGTAAACGTAAGCCTGAAACGTAACAGTCGACAGACATCAGTAGTTAGTAAACGTACGCCTGAAACATAACAGGCGACAGACACTAGTAGTTATTAAACGTAAGCCTGGAACGTAACAGACGACAGACATTAGTAGTTAGTAAACGTAAGCCTGGAACATAACAGGTGACAGACATGGAAATTAATAAACGTAAGCCTGAAACGTAACAGGCGACAGACATGGAAATTGATAAACGTAAGCCTGAAACGTGACAGGCGACAGACATTAGTAGTTAGTAAACGTAAGCCTGAAATGTAACAGATGACAGACGTGGAAATTAATAAACGTAAGCCTGAAACGTAACAGGTGACAAACATTGAAATTAATAAATGTAGGCCTGAAATGTAAACGGCGATAGACATGGAAATTAACAAACTACAAGAGAGTAGATGGGAGAAGGGCATGGTGGTGATTGATGGATGAGAAGCCGTACTTACCGAAACATCTGCAGCCCAAACACCTCCCTTTAGCTCCAGGGCGGGATCCAAATGGAACAGCCACGACTGGAACAACCCCTGAAGAGGCGTAACTTGAAAAATGTGAAAAATGAGACCACAGGGTCAGCTTCCTGGGAGAATGGGTCTATAAGGCAAGGACGGGCAAGAGAAAAAGTAACCAGGGGAAGATAGGTGAAGCAAGAATCTAGAGAGGGTAAGTGGGAGAAAGTGCGAACCTGGGAGAAGGTGAGTTCCGAAAAGGCAAGCTTGGGATGACTGCTTTTAAAGTAAAACAATGAAGACCCAACAACCTAGAAAATAAATGTCAGAGAAAAAAGGATAAGCGAGTGAGGCTCTAATGGCAAAAGCTACGCCTGCAAACCTCCACAAGAAAAATTTGTATTAGCGAGCCACAGATGACCGAGCCATGCGAGCGGGCCTACAGGCAGGAAAAGACATGGAACCTACTTGTGGTGGGACCACACGGCCGACCTCGAATGGCGGAGTCATGCGTGTAAGACTCTGATGGCGGAGAAGCCATGTGTGCGAGACTCTTATGGCGGAAACATGCGTTTTTTGGGGGTTTTTTTGTAAATAACTGTGCTAACTAAAATCCAGACGCAGATAGAAGAAGACAAATTTCATTTTGCTAATCATAACCCTTTATCAAGACATACAAAGCAAAAAGTAAAAAAAAAAATATTTTTTTTTACATAGTAGGAACTCACTCCTATTGCCTTATTGGCCTCAGCTGAAGTAAATCAAGCAGATTGTTTTGGCTAGCTAAGGCAAGGAGACTAATCTTCGTGATTCATGAATACAAATCAGAGGAGAGGAGACCAATATGAGTGAATGTGAACCAAGGCATGAATACAAACCAGTAACACAAAATTCTGTTTAAAGATTTTTTTTAATTTTTTTAACAGAACCGCTCTCCAGTAAAATAGCTATGCTTTAGTAGAATTGTTGCTATCCCTCCATTATTCCTCCTGGCAATGCTGGTATAATATGGCAGCTTGGGTGCTAGACAGACTGATTTAAGGGAACATGGTTAGTAGGGCAGAAAATGCTGGAAACAGACACCCCCTAACTGCGGCAGTAGAGGCGACGAACGAAAGACCAGAATGGCGAAACCAGCAGAGACTGACGAAAACAGCCACCATGTGAGACCGTGAGCGTGCCGCACGTGCAAGTAAGCCAACGGCGTGGCCGCGGGTGCAGGTAGGGGAAAGCCCAAGGCTGGGAGGGAGATCAAGGATCAACGGTGTGCCTGAAGCTGTTGGAGCCCTACCTGACCTGCCAGCCCTGCCAAAAGGAAACCCAGAGCTGCGGTCTACCCTGAGCCCGAGTCGTCCTTACCGTGAGAAGCTTTGGCCGGCTCAGGGCACCGCGGCCTATACATACTTACGAGTCGAGTGCACTTCAGCATAGCTGCTGCTGGTGTGAGCTGCTTGGGTCAGGGATGAAGACACGCCCCTCAGCACCTGAGAACGCATGCCTGGGGTGAGGCTGAGCCTCGTTTATGAAGGTTTCCGCCCCTCCCACAAATACAGGCTGACTCATCAGCCTTAACTACTTGATATAGGGTAGGGAGCTTCTTCTAACTGCCTCCCCTGTGAAGAGGAGGGAGCTGGTACTGTATGTTGCACATGATGTGGTCGTGTTCAGCCTTGGAGAGCTTTTGGCGCTATGTAGTGAACATTACAAATTCAGTTTACTCTTCCCAGAAGTTACAGAGGTATTATTTGGATTTAAAGGGGTTCTCCGGGAAACTAAATGAAATTTAAAAAATAAATATTATGTCATAGTAAAAAAATTATTAAATACCTTTATTTATCAAAATGACTTTGTTTTCCCTAGGGAGTCATCATTGTGGGACCCTGCAATGGCTGTGATCAAGTCATAGCAGGAGAAAGACGTCCTAGGACAGGCTGCATCACCAGCAGCTCCAGACACTGTTGAGAGTTAGGTTACAGCTACTTCCTGGATCAGCTGTGAGATGTGCACATGAAGGAGGACAGGAGAAAACAGCTCCCTGGAGACTGTGTCTACCATCCATCCTAGGGGTCAGAAGCTTCAATGCAAAACGGTATCTAATGCTGTGTGTGTGTGATAAGAGCATTAGATACCTTTTTGCATTGAAGCTAACTAGCTAACCTAACTCTGAACAGTGTCTGGAGCTGCTAGTGACGCAGGCTGTCCTAGGACATCTTTCTCCTGCTATGACTTGATTACAGCCATTAGAGGGTCCCACAATGATGACTCCCTAAGGGAAACAAAGTTCTTTTGATAAATAAAGGTATTTAAAAAATTTTTTTACTATGACATAATATTTCTTTTTATTATTTAATTTAGTTTTCCGGAGAACCCCTTTAATATAGTCCAGGGTTATTGTCTGGTTTCTTTTATATCCCACGTGGCTTCACGATTCTATTACTATAGCGCTATATTTTGGTTCTTGCATTTGTGCTGTATTTTTGGGTTGCAATGGGGGCTGGGAGTGGAAGATGGATTGGATCTTTTCCAGATTTGGTGACCTATCAATCTATATACGGTACCTGTGTGTTAGGGGGGGAGATGTTTTGATCTGTTATTGCATGTAAAAAAAACTTTAAATCTTTGATAAAAACATGCAATAATAAAAAAAAATACATTAACCATTGACCATGCCAAAATCAGAGGCTGACGCTTATACTTCTGCCATGGGTTTGCAGTTTGCCTCACAAGGATTGGTCCTAATTGTCATTCATCGGGCTAATCCTCTCGTTTTCAGCTAGAAATAAGTGACAGCTATGGAAAAACTGCATGTCAATGGATTGTGGAAACCCTATTCACATGCGTGGGATACAGATTTGCTGTAGGCTTCACTGCTTACATAGTTAATATGGTTGAAAAAAGACATAAGCCCATAAAGTTCAACCAATGGATAAGTGGGGATGCTAATCCCAGAAGGAAGTGAAACTAAGATTTCTACACATTTTCATAAGCATTAATGTTGTTTACTTTCAAGAATTCATCTAAACCATTTTTAAAACTGTCCACTGTTCCTGCTGTGACCAAGTTCTGAGGAAGTCTATTCCACAGATTCACAGAAGGTGAATCCTCCCTAACTATACAAGTTCCCACCACTGCATACATATTTGTACAGTGTAAAGGTTCCATCGTTTTTTTTGCCCCCTACCATCTCACATTCATTATAGCAGAGAAGGCCTGTATGGTTCTCTGATTGCTTACATTGCTGTAGAGAAGGCAGTGGCGTAGCTATAACTGACTGGGCCCCACAGAAAATTTCAGAACAGGCCCAGCTACTATTTTGCAACCCCTTCCTCTCGTGCAACCCTCATTCCTACAGCTAGTCAAGATCTCTCAGACCAGGCCCGGCAGCTGCTCCAGTAGCAGCCGAGCACAATGGAAGTCCCTGAGCATTAAAACCAGGCACCCTCTGCTCTGAAGAGGGGAGGGTGCCAGGTCCCACTCAGGTATATGCAGAAGATCGCTGTACAGTGAGGGAATTCCCCAGTGTGAGCAGGAGTCCCTGCTCTGACTCCATATATGGATATGTCCAGATATGGAGTCAGTGCTTGGGGACACCCAGTGTATTTAAATCTAATTTAGCCTCTGTTTCTGAAACATTTCTGCCAGGATTTGAACTCACAATTTTCTAAATTAGAGGCAAGGAGCTTAACCACTCAGCTATAAAGCTGAATGATTAACTGTGTCAGAAAAACCTCATAGTAGTTTGTCATGTAGTAAGTATTCCTATACAGCAGAAATATCATTTTATATTTTAGCACAGGTTGACGTGTAGCTGTATAGTGTAGTGGTTAAGGTTCTCGGCTCTAATGTAGAAGGTTGTGAGTTCAAATCCCGGCAGAAGTGTTTCAGAAATAGAGGCTAAATTACATTTATATATTTTATATTTTTTTTAAATAATTGTAAACAATATATGGCACAAAATAAATGTGTAATTAAAAATAAAAATAAAAAATATATATATATATATATATATATATATATATATATATAAGAAAAATGGCGGCACTGGACAAAAAGTACTTAGGCGGGTGCAATGTTCAATGGGGACTGACCATAAGCCCCAAACTAATAATATAGAAAAACGAACTGCACTCAAAAAATAACAAAGGAGTTCATTTATTGACCGTGCGGTGCAACGTTCAGCTCTGAACCTAGAGCCTTTCTCAAGGGCTTGAGATAGGCTCTAGGTTCAGAGCCAAACGTTGCACCGCACGGATCAATAAATGAACTCCTTTGATTTATTTTGGAGTGCAGTTCATTTCTCTATATATATATATATATATATATATATATATATATCTATATATTCATATATATATATATATATATATATATCTATATATATATATATATAGATAAAATACTACTCTGATATATATAAATGCATAATATGTGCGAAACTACTACTGATGTTTTAGCCATAATATATTTACAAATATTATAATATATTATATATTCTAAATATATAATAATATATGTAAATATATTATTGCTAAAAATGTATATATATATATATATATATATATATATATATTTAAATTAAATTTAGCCTCTATTTCTGAAAAGTTTCTGCCGGGATTTGAGCTCACAACCTTCTACATTAGAGCCAAGAACCTTAACCACTACACTATACAGCTACATGTTAACCTGCGGTGAAATATAAAATTATACTTCTGCTGTATAGGAATACTTACTACATGACAAACAACTATGAGGTTTCTCTGACACAGTTTATCATCCAGCTTTATAGCTGAGTGGTTAAAGTCCTTGCTTCTAATGTAGACAGTTATGTGTTCAAATCTAGGCAGAAACTTTTCTGAAATAGAGGCTAAAATAGATTTAAATTAGATTTAAATACACTGACTCGAAGCATGTGGCCACTGGCCAAACACCACAATGTGCCGAGCATCAGGATGCTCGAGTTGAACACCAATTGGGCCGAGCATGCTTGCTCAACACTACTGTATATCATGTCACTATATAAACTGTCATTGTATATAGTATCATATAATACTGATGAGGGGGCCCTGACAATAAAATCTTTTAGTCCCCCCTTTTGATTTTGGCCCCCATAGTAGCTGCTTCCACTATAGCTATGCTCTTCGGAGAAGTTGTATCTTTCTTTGGGCCGATGTGGGACTCTAATGAGCAATGATTGATGATAAATCAAGTCATTGGCACTCAGTTAAATGGTGAATGGATGCTGTACAGGGGACTAACAAACGTTGCTACGATCGTTCATCCACTATACTATTTACGTTATGTTGGCAGCTCATCAACTGTTTACCCAGGGAGAAGTGCTGCCAACCTGCAGGTCCAATATACACACAGGGTGGGCCATCAGAATTATTTCTGGTGGCCCCAAAAGACTTCAGTCCAAAGCTGGACCCCCCATTCCCCAAGGTATGGTCTGCTAGTATGGTATGCATGCTCTTGCCTATAACCTGCATTATGTAGATGTAACGGACCGTTACGCACACAACTCCGTTTAGACGATATTCCCCTTTCAGACACACCGGCAGTTACTGCAAGCACCAATTTCCCGAACTGCAAGCACATGAATGCTCCAGACTCCCGAACCAGAAACAGTATACAGCCGAACAGGAAAAACCCTAGGAACAGTTTACACTCCTGGCAGTCGCACTGTAACCGCATACACTCCAATTCCCCCCAAGAACGAGACGACACTTCGCTTGAGGGTTAAGCAGACCACATGTACTGGCCCATACAGCCTCTTTTTATTCACATGTTCAGTCCAGAGGAATACCTCCTGGACTTCTACATTAACCAATCATAAAATAACAAAGGAATGACCCTCCCGCATTGAGTACTGTGAGGCAGTGACAGGCCTCATGGCTGATAGGAGAGAGCGATGGCAGGTACGTGTCACCGAGGTTGCTGGCCTCGGTGGGGTGAGAGCCGGATTTTGTTGTCTGCAGCAGCTAGTGCTGTCAGACTCTGTTAGTTAGTTTGGCTGCAAAGCCAATCCGGGCCGGCTCTTACTGGGAGTAGGCAAAGAGCTGGGTGGGTGCCTACTCCCCACGGTCCAGTCCGGACTTTATCCGGCCCTTTAAAAAGGCAGCCTCCTTAGCAGCTGGGGGTGATTTTCCTGGAGCTGCTAATAGTGCTGGGAGCTGAGGGCTGTTGTTTGGGGACCCACGGCTGGAGCCAAGCTGGAGGGCTCAGACCCCTGTGAAACCGAACAGGCTGCCTGGAAAAGCCGCACGGGTGCGGTGTGTGTGAACAGTGTTGTAGGTGAGTCAGGGACACACTGTGTTAGTTAGAGCCCAGCCGGGCAGGTGTTTGTTTTGCATTTCATTTATTTATGTTGATGCTGAGACAATAAAGCGATGTTTGGCCCCTAAAGCTGCAGTGGACAACAGTCTGTATGTGAACGATCCTCGAGACCAGAGCTAAACCCCCACATTTGGTGTCGGATGCGGGCAAGTCGTCCCTGCTGGAAAAGGCAAAGTGTTGCTAGGGGCAACGACCTGACTGAGAAGAGCAGGTGCTGTGAAAGTTGCCAAGGAATTGCTGTTTTGCTATGCAGTGATTTAAAGGGCCGGAAGCCTGTTTGTCTAGTGAAGCAAGTGCCGCTCATGCGATTGTGGACTGTTTTTTTCCTGACACAATGGAGGCGGTTGTAAAAGCCCTTGTGGAGGCTAACTTGCAGCACCAGGAGACCAACCAGCTACTACTTCAGCACGTGTGGCGGAAGCTGCTTGTACCAATGGTGATACCAGAGGTGAGAAGTGGCCCGGTTTGGCGGAAAACCAAGGCCACTGAGGGTGTAATGGAGCAGCTGGTGCTGGAGACTGATCGGTTGGTGAGAAAGCCGAGTGCGGCACTTGGAGTGGCGGCTCTGAGTGCAGTGTTGGAGGAGAATATGCATGCCGTTGCCAAGGGCAACCGTCGGGAAGACAAAGAGCTGGAGAGTGGTGCGTTTCTCAGGAGTGCCTATTTTCCCTGCGACTGTGCACAGAATCTTAAAGGGTGCGGCTGGAATGTCCGTCCGGGAAAAGACAGGAGACAAGTCCAAGGCGTCTCCCATGGCTACTACTGCATTGAGGAGACGGGTGATGACCGTGCCGAGTCAGTGACGACAATCGGTAAGACTGTTCCGGTTGATTATTTTGTGGCAGACCCAGTGACAGTGAGCCGGGCGGCAGCTGCTACCTGCCGGGCCGGTGAGTGATAAAGCGCTGCAGCGTAAAAATGTCTCAAAAAAGAGTGACTATAGGAAAATGCTGTGTCTGAACAGGCGGGAAGGCCTGTTGCGGTTGCTCCATCGCAGGAACCTGCAGAGGAGAAGCTCAGGGTGTTGTCTAAAGTGCCTGTGACCAAGGCTAGATTTGGGATGGCGAAAATCAGAGATCCCATGCTAGCCTGGGTACGAGGTAGAATGATAACTGTCCGGGACAATTATGTGAATACTGTGGACTATCCGGTGGTCCTCACGGAGGGTGAGACCACGGTGGGAACAGGGACTGATGGAGTTGATGTTGCAAATGTGCTCATGCATGATGTAATGTGGGCAATGGAGACACTTCTGTGGGAAGTAATGAAGCTCCTACAGAACCTGTACCTGTCCCTTTAAGTGAAGGTGTAAGGCAAATGCAAATAGAAAGCAATGGTTTAAGTGAAATGACCGTTAGAAATAATGGTGCAGACACGGTGCCAAGGGAAGGTGCAAAGTTTGTTGAAATGTGTAATGATATGTGTGACGATGATATACCTGCTCCTTTAAAGGGTGTGATCAGGGAAGAAGCTCCCCTGTTGGTAAAAATGTGGATGGTATAAAAATGCTAATTGATGTTGAGAGCTCACCACTGAGGGAAACCACTGTGAAAAATGTGCAAGTACATGGGGCAGGCCTAGAGGGTGTACCACACGTACTAGAAGTGGATATGCAGTCTCCACAGATCTCCATGGTTAATAAAATGTCCCAGGTGGGGATTAGCTCATCGGTGCCCCTAGAGGACAGGATTGAGAATGACACGAGCGGTATATATAACGCACGTTCTGTGACCGATAGCAACTCAGAGAGAGAAACTGCCATGTCGAGGTCTCGCCAAACTAAAGTGGTTACTAGTAGCGACCAGGTGACAGTTATATCTGACGAGACGAGAGTTCAGTCGGGTGACGTCAGCCTAGTGTCTGAAGCTCATATCCAGACAGTCTTAGATGACCTGACAGGACAGTACAGCTGCAAACAGGAGGCTGACCTCCCTCTCGCCACATGGTCCCTAGATACGATAGAGAAGGGACTAGCTGTCGTCACAGAGTCACCGAAGAAGGCTGCAGAAGGGTCAAAAGAGGAGACCCCGAAAAGACGAGTGAACTGAAGGGTCTACCTCCTGGTGTCCTGGGGAAGGGAAAAGACTCCAGAAAGACACAAAAGTCTATAGTAGACCTCAACAATGGGTTTGAAGAGTCCCTGGGTGAAAATCCCACAGAGTGTCTAAAGAAGAATGGTGGTACTCCTACACCTGCTGTTACCCCAGAACAGAGTGAAGAGCAGCTGGAACAGAAGGCCCAAGAGGGGGGCGCTGCTAACAAGCTGGTGGGGAAAACTGAGAAGACGACTCAAGGCCCTCTCCTTGGCTAGAGCCCTTGAAAAGCGCCTAAGGAGCGAGATGAATTGGAGTGGCTGAACAAGCAACTCAGAGCAGAGATGGAAGATCTCAGGAGCTCAAAAGATGACGTCTATGAGTTGGAGAGGCCTAAGCTGCTCTCCTGCGCAGCAGGTGGAAGAAAATGAGATACCTGAAGAGGAAGCTCCTCTAAAAGATGCCAAGAAGTCAGAGCCTGTTAGGAATGGGTCTGAGATGGTGGCGCCGTGGTGCCGGCCGAGGCAGAGAAGGTGAAAGATGTATCTGCTGAACCAGATGATGGTGCTGAGGTGGATGCAGAAGCCCAGAGACTCGTGGCAGTGTGTGGCCAGGACCTGGTCGTGAAAGACATTCCTCTGCTGTCAATGCCTTCCAGAAAGCCAGCAGTCTGCTGGGGAAGAAATACGGGGGACCGACGACCAGTATGAGGGTGCTGTCTACTCCGATGGGCTGACTCTCCTGAATCCTGCCCGAAAGGAGAACCATATCCTGGATAAACCTTGGCAGGGATTGCCAGAAGATGATGAGTCTGATACGGACTCTGATGTCCCAAGTACCTCCGTCCTTAAAGAGAAAGAGGAGGAGGCGGAGCTAAGAATGCAAGTATGTGATGCTGTGTCCGAGAAGGATGAAAAGCCTATCAAAGTGACTGAAGACTCCAAAAGAGACTCAAAGGCTGAAGAAGCTGATGCTGATGAGTTGGAGTGGAGAAGTCCTCAGATGTTCCTAAGACCAAAGATAAGGCTAAAGAAGAGTCGGCCAAGTGAGGGAACAGTTCAGTCGAGAGATGCAGCAGTCCAAGAAAGGATGTGAGGAACATGTGCTGATGCGAAATGTGGAGAGAAAAAGAAAACGAAAAGAGAGAGGCCACGGGTGCGAAAGCGCATCATCCTCATTCGTGAAAGAGAGTACCGGGTCATGAGATGGGCAAGAAAATCCCGTAGGTCTTATCTGCCCCGTACTAAACTCATGCGGGTGAGAAACCAAGCGCTATTAGCCTGGGTCTGGCGGAATAAGGGGAAGACTGTAGGCCAGGTCGATGCCCTCTCACGAGCGCCTTGGTTGGGTGCTAGTGTTCACTCACGGGGTTGAACAAAGGGGGGATATGTGAGGCAGTGACAGGCCTCATGGCTGATAGGAGAGAGCGATGGCAGGTACGTGTCACCGAGGTTGCTGGCCTCGGTGGGGTGAGAGCCGGATTTTGTTGTCTGCAGCAGCTAGTGCTGTCAGACTCTGTTAGTTAGTTTGGCTGCAAAGCCAATCCGGGCCGGCTCTTACTGGGAGTAGGCAAAGAGCTGGGTGGGTGCCTACTCCCCACGGTCCAGTCCGGACTTTATCCGGCCCTTTAAAAAGGCAGCCTCCTTAGCAGCTGGGGGTGATTTTCCTGGAGCTGCTAATAGTGCTGGGAGCTGAGGGCTGTTGTTTTTGGGACCCACGGCTGGAGCCAAGCTGGAGGGCTCAGACCCCTGTGAAACCGAACAGGCTGCCTGGAAAAGCCGCACGGGTGCGGTGTGTGTGAACAGTGTTGTAGGTGAGTCAGGGACACACTGTGTTAAGTTAGAGCCCAGCCGGGCAGGTGTTTGTTTTGCATTTCATTTATTTATGTTGATGCTGAGACAATAAAGCGATGTTTGGCCCCTAAAGCTGCAGTGGACAACAGTCTGTATGTGAACGATCCTCGAGACCAGAGCTAAACCCCCACAGTACACATTCCCTCCCCTCTGCCAGTGATATAATTACTAAACACAATGGACGAACTTATTATCACTGGCAGGAAAATATACAGTTTTATACAACGTTCTTAACTTCAAAACTATGCATGGGATTTCAATAGAAATTACATATTCATCATCAATCCATTCAGGGGAACAACATATCCAAAAATGGTACGAGTTAGACCAGGGGTTCAGAAATGAGTAAAAAGTGTCTTTGTGGAACTGGTTTGGGCCGGAAAGCCATGCTGGCAGTAGGTCTCAGAGTCCTCTGTACTGGAGACAACTGGGAAGTAATCCAATTATCTCCCAGGACAGAGGCAAAACTCCATTGTGCGCATGTTAGTGAAAAGACACAAAAATACACAAATATACATAACTCCTATTATGCTGAACAGGACCCCCACATTCAGCCTATCCCCAGATGGCTTGGATCCGAGCGCTCAATATATCCGAACAGCGCTCAGATGCCACAAACACAGTCATGTTTTGCCATGTGGTTTAAGCTTAGCATGGGCTGATGAGAGGGGCCATAATCCTGGGGCAGCAGGTGGGCAACAAGACTTCTCCAGCACCCAGTGTCCAGGTTGGTTTCGCCACAGTAGACATATAAGATATTAGCATTGTGGTATTGTAGTACGCCTTGCTGATCTGTAGCACTGCAGCAGCCATGGAGATGACACATGGACAGATCATCATTACATGTGATGGCTGATGTGTATGAGATGTGACATTCTTGAGGCAGACATGGCAAACAGTAAAAAAAAAAAATATATATGAAAAATCCTTTCAAATCTTTCGCCTGCAGAGAAATAAGTCAGGAGATTTCAGCAATGAATAATAGTGAATTTCTATCTCTGTTTATAGGCAGCTTCTTTTAGCACTTCAAAGGCAAATCGTACAAATACAAGTAGGTCTCTTTTGCAGACGGTCATCCCAAGGCAAAGCCAAGAAAGATACGGTCTGACTTTTTGGACCCCCCATTGTATCCTCAGGCAGCTCCCTTCTGTTCAATGGATCTTCCCTGTCAATACAGTAGATATGATAGATCCTTTACATCAAGAACCTAAACTTCAGAAGCCCGTATCATGCTAGGGAAGAAATAAATGGTCTGCCCCCGCTTGTAATTGTTGTCTGGATCTGCCCCAGGGTTTGTGCCAACCCTGAGAAAAAGGAACAGAACGAAAAGAACATTTATCTAAAAAAATGCATATTGTCCAGACGATGGCTCACGTTCCCGCTGTGTGATGAAATAAAGGAAAGGAACCTAGTCATGTATCAAACGTTTCTCTCCTTCCGGAGAGATGATTCTGTGTGGAGAGTTCTGGGATTGTGCAAGCGTTCGGTCTGAGGTCAGCTGGTGGGAGAAGATAAAAGGAGGAACACCTCGCTCTTCGGCAGGTGAGAAATGAATCACAGTGTATAAACTTGTAATGAAATAAAAGTAAAGCAAAGGCAAGTCACTTTTCTAACAGTTAAGTGGCAGCGACACGTGAATGATTCTCTCTGCTGATATCACATTTATTGAGAAAGTTATAAATGTTCTCGGAGTTGAATAAAAATGCAAATAAGCACACTGTCTCCGAATTATGTTCAAAAGTCAGACCAGCGTTGTGAATTGCAAAATCTGTCATAACCCGTGTCTTTTTTTTTTTTGCATCGGGGAAGCTCTTTTGTGGTTCTATTAGAGGCTCTTCTGTATCCAAGTAATGTATCGCCTTCTTTGGCAATAAAAATACAATGACTGCAAAATAACGTAATAAAACTTCACATAGGAAAATGCTATATGTAAAAATAAAAGACATTTCTAAAACAGCCTGATGACAAATGTGAGCCGTAAAAGAGAACACAGAAAGTAGCAAACCTGAAAGATTCGTTATATAGAAGAGGATTTTAATAGGTTAGAAGGTTGGACATTTGGACTGCAAAGATGGGTGAATCACTCAAAATTTGTTTCGGGTTTGATTTGGCCGAATTGTTTGACCAATTCAATTCGTGTCTGAATCAATTCTACCCGAATCCAAGTGCTTCAACTGGCCTAAAACTTGTGTATGACCATCTGAGGTCTCCTAGGAATGATGTGTTTACTCTGTTGTCTCTTACTTTTTTATTTATTCATTTTTTTCCTCTCCTTTAGGGCTTTTTCCTCTCATTCAGGGCTCAATATACCTGACCTTGTGAATCTCGTATTGTGGTGAGGACCCATTGACCATGATACAAAATACGGCAAAAGATAGGACTTGGACCTGAAAGGCCATGGAAGAGCCGCTGAGTGTTTCCATGGGCTTCTGATTCGTGCCTCCACACCGCAAAAGTTAGGAAATGTCGTATCTTGTGGAACATGGACCCATTCAAGTCAATGGGTCTGCATCCATGATACGGAGTTCACACGACCGGTGCGCGTGTTTTATAGGACGCTATTTGCGGTCCGCAATCTCGGCACCACAGCCATACAGTCGTGCAGGGGCGGACTGAGAACCCTCAGGGCCCCCGGGCAAAATAAATCAAGGGCCCCCTTCCAGGCCCCACCCATGCCCTACCTCCAGCCACGCCCATGTTATACCTCCAGCCACACCTATATCCCGCCTCCACTACCTGGTCACACCGCCATCGTTATGCCTCTGATCCCATCACTACAGAAATACAGGGCACTTACCTATTACGTCCAGTGACGTCTTCTTTGATGTAGATGTTTTCTGTCCTCGTCTTCTCCTTTCAGACCTTCAGACCAAACCGCCATGTTGTCGCCATTTTCCATCTCTGCAGTTTAACAAAAAAAAATCTTAGTTTACTAATTTTCCATCATCCTCCCATCTTCTGGACAAATCATCCTACTACCCCCAATACTGTGCCACTGTGCTCCCCAATACTACACTGCAGAAACAGATAATACCCCTGGTAATACTAGTACCACACAGAGCCCCCCATATAAAATACCTATTCTTTGTGGCCTCAGTAAAAGCCCCCATAGTGCCCCATAATAATGTGCCAGTAGCCCCCCCCTATTATGTGCCAGTAGCCCCCCCCCATATGTGCCAGTAGTCCCCCTTATGTGCCAGTAGCCGTCCCCTTATGTGCCAGTAGCCAGTCCCTCCTTATGTGCCAGTAGCCGTTCCTCCTTATGTGCCAGTAGCCGTCCCGCCTTATGTGCCAGTAGCCGTCCCTCCTTATGTGCCAGTAGCCGTCCCTCCTTATGTGCCAGTAGCCGCCCCCTTATGTGCCAGTAGCCGTCCCTCCTTATGTGCCAGTAGCCGTCCCTCCTTATGTGCCAGTAGCCGTCCCTCCTTATGTGCCAGTAGCCGTCCCTCCTTATGTGCCAGTAGCCATCCCTCCTTATGTGCCAGTAGCCGTCCCTTCTTATGTGCCAGTAGCCATCCCCCCTTATGTGCCAGTAGCCATCCCCCCTTATTTGCCATTAGTCCCCCCTTATGTGCCAGTAGTCCCCTTATGTGCCAGTAGCCTTTCCCCCTTATGTCCCAGTAGCTGTCCACCTTATGTGCCAGTAGCAGCCCCCTTAAGTGCCAGTAGTCCCCCTATGTGCCAGTAGCCCCCTTATGTGCCAGAAGCCCCTCTTATGTGCCAGTAGCCCCTCTTATGTGCCATTAGTCCCCCTCATGTGCCATTAGTCCCCCTCATGTGCCAGTAGCCCCTCTTATGTGCCATTAGTCCCCCCTTATGTGCCACTAGTCCCCTTATGTGCCAGTAGCCATCCCCTCTTATGTGTCAGTAGCCGTCCCCCTTATGTGCCAGTAGCTGTCCCCTTATGTGCCAGTAGCGCCCTTAAGTGCCAGTAGTGCCCCTTATGTGCCAGTAGCCCCCTTATGTGCCAGTAGTCCCCCCTTATGTGCCATTAGGCCCCCTCATGTGTTATTAGTCCCCCCTCATGTGCTAGTAGCCCCTCTTATGTGCCAGTAGCCGTCCCCTTTATGTGTCAGTAGCCCCCATATGTGCCAGTAGCCCCCTTTTGTACCAGTAGCTCCCCCTTATGTGCCAGTACTCGTCCCCCCTTATGTGCCAGTAGCTGTCCCCCTTATGTGCCAGTAGCTGTCCACCTTATGTGCCAGTAGCAGCCCTCTTAAGTGCCATTAGTCCCCCTTAAGTGCCAGTAGCCTCAAGAAAAAAAAAAAAGAACACTTATACTTACCTCCAGCGATGCGATGCAGGCCTCTTCCGGCCTGTGTCTCAAGCTGTACAGTTCCGGCCTCTGATAGGCTGCCAGCCACGCCTCTCCCTCCTCTGCCGCTGCATGGAGATAAGCGCAATGGAAGCGCTCATCTCCTGATGCCCCCTGGTGCCGCATCTGCCCTGGGGACGGGCTCGCTACTGGCCACGGGCCCTCAGTTCATGCCCGAGTGCCCTAATGGTCAGTCCGCCCCTGCAGTCGTGTGAATGATTCTTTTCTCTCTCTCCTCTCTATCTGTCTCTTTCCCTCTTCTTCTTCCTCTCGCTCCCACTCTCTTCCCTCTCTCTCTCTCTCTCTTATTTATCTCTACTCCTCCCTCTCTCAAAAATGTGTCCAAATTAAATCACTAAAGATTCCGATTCAGTGCCACCTCAAAATTCAGACTGAATTTGATTTGCTCATTTCTACTTCATGGCCATTTCCAGAAGGGTGCTTTCATTTACCCTGTAACACAGGCATCGTCAAACTGCGGCCCTCCAGCTGTTGTAAAACTACAACTCCCACAATGCCCTTCTGCAGGCTGATACCTGTAGGCTGTTTGGGCATGCTGGGAGTTGTAGTTTTGCAACAGCTGGAGGGCCGGAGTTTGAGGATGCCTGCTGTAGAACAATACAGCAATGTACAGAAAGAAGTGAGCTTATAAATACATTACCGACTTACAGTCTTTATTTATAGTCCACAGCTGCATTCATAATTCTGCATGCTTCAGAGCTGAAATCTCCAGTTATTTCTTGCAGGCTTATCGTCTATACAGAACTATTTCTGTTGAGTAATATTCACATTAGGCACTGTACAGCAACAATAGTGTCTTCCTATTGCATTTTAGGTGCTCAGCTACAATGTCAGGATGACAGGCTAGTTGACTGTCTCCCACGGTAAACAGCAGAATTGTGAATGTAGCTCTTGAGTAACAAATCACTCTGCTCTTAATTCACTCTGACTTACTAACTCCTGGCACATCCCAGGATGCGTTCAGGGTGCGTTCAGTGAAACTCACACCATTTTCAAGCAAGTTCAGTCAGTTTTGCCTGCGATTGCAATCAGTTGTTCAGTTTTTTCTGTTTGGGTGCAATGCGTTTTTCTCGAGCTTGATAAAACACTGAAGGATCACAAACAACATCTCTTAGCAACCATTAGTGAAAAACGTATTGCATCCGCACGTGCTTGTGCAGGCAATGCGTTTTTCACTAAAGCCCCATTCACTTCTGCGGGGCCAGGGCTGCGTGAAAACGCAGAATATAGAACATGCTGCATTTTTCACGCATCACAGAACTGATGCGTGAAAAAAAACGCTCATGTACACAGACCTATTGAAATAAATGGGTCCGGATTCAGTGCGGATTTAGTGTTCACGTCACACATTGCACCCGAGCGGAAAACTCACTCGTGTAAAAGGGCCTAAGACTAACTTCTGGGTGAGGTTTACATAAGCCCCATCCATTGTTGCCCTAGGATGCAGACCACGCTATTCTATGCTGAGACATGCGGTACAAGAAACCATATGCCATGGGATGTATGCTTTCGTATCTAATGGGTCCCTATTAGAGATGAGTGAAGTATTAAAAAATTGATTTGGTGCTTCGCCGAATTTTACTAAAAAATTTGCTTTGTGATAAATTACTTTGTTTGTGAAGTGTATTTCTTTGTAAGTAGTGGGTGCAATAACAGGGAGCGTCGATTGCACGACCCCCCCATCATTGCACCCCTCAGATGCCACATTCATACTTGATCGCGGCATCTGACAGTAATAGAGTGAAAAGTAAAAAAATTAAAATTCAACCATACTTACCTCATCCATTTGCTTGCGACAGGCCGGCCAACTAAACAAATTGAATCCGGAAAACCGTGCTGGAGTTAACTTCAGAAAAAAAGGCCGGCCAACTGCCATCTTGTTTGAAGATCTAGTGCAAAATCTCGTGGACTTTGATTAACTCAACACTTGTCCCTATGAGTGACATATGCCACTGGATGCCCATACAGTCACACACAGATGTAGCAAACTTGATTCTTAATGTGTCAAATACGCAGTTCACCAAACTTTAACTTGACTTTTTCAATGGATTTTGTTGTGTAAAATGTCAATTTGAAGCTTGTTACAACTGTGTATGTAATGCATTAACCACCTCAGGACCGCCAGCGGTCCTGTTGCTCTGGCTGGACGCATCCGTGCGTCATCTCGCGAGACGCGAGATTTGCTGTAAACACGCGCGCGCACGTTCACAGTGGCGCGCGTCTCGGCAGTTGTACTGCAGCCTGCCAGCGATGATCAATCGCTGGCAGGCTGTAGAAGTAAAATAAAAAGCATCAAACAGGTATATCAGACGCTGTTTTGTTAACATCGTCTGATATACCTGCTACCTGGTCCTCTGGTGGTCCCATTTGCTGGGATCGACCACCAGAGGACCAGGTAACTATGTAAAGTTGCACCAAGCACCACACTACCCCCCCCACCCGGTCACTCATTAACCCCTTGTTAACCCCTGATCACCCCATATAGACTCCCTGATCACCCCCCTGTCACTGATCACACCCCTGTAAGGCTCCATTCAGACGTCCATATGTGTTTTGCGGAACCACGGATCCGCGGATCTGATTCACGGATCCGCGGATCCGCAAAACATGGACACCGGCAATGTGCTTTCCGCATTTTGCAGATCCGCACATTGCCAGAACTATATAGAAAATGCCTTTTCTTGTCCGCAAAAAATTTTTTTTTATACAAAGTTGTCAATTTACAGAGATATTTCTCTCACCCAACATGGGTATATGTAACAATACACCCCAAAACACATTGCCCTACTTCTCCTGACACTTTTTTGCAGCCTGGGTGCGCAAAGGGGCCCAAATTCCAATGAGTACCTTTAGGTTTTACAGGGATGCTCACAATTTAGCCACGTCCAAAATGCCAGAACAGTAAACACACCCCACAAATGACCCCATTTCGGAAAGTAGACACCCAAAGGTATTCACTGAGGGGCATAGTGAGTCCGTGGGAGATTTTATTATTTTTTTGCCAGAAGTTAGCAGAAATGGAAACTTTATTATTATTTTTTTTTCCTCAGAAAGTGTCATTTTCCGCTAACTTGTGAAAAAAAAATGAAATGATACCTGAACTCACCATGCCCCTCCGTGAATACTTTGGGGTGTCTTCTTTCTAAAATGGTATCATTTGGGGGGTATTTATACTATCCTGGCATTCTAGCACCTGAAGAAACATGACAGGCGCTCAGAAAGTCAGAGCTGCTTCAAAATGCCGAAATTCACTTTTTTGCACCATAGTTTGTAAACGCTATAACTTTTACCCAAACCGATAAATATACACTTATTGGATTTTTTTTTATCAAAGACATGTAGAACAATAAATTTTGCTAAAAATTTATATAGAAATGTAGTTTTTAAAAAAAAAATTACAACAGAAAGTGAAAAATGTCATTTTTTGCAAAAATTACGGTCATTTTTGATTAATAGCAAAAAAGTAAAAATGTCAGCAGCAATGAAATACCACCAAATGAAAGCTCTATTAGTGAGAAGAAAAGGAGGTAAAATTCATTTGGGTGGTAAGTTGCATGACGGAGCAACAAACGGTGAATGTAGTGTAGTGCAGAATTGTAAAAAGTGGCCTGGTCATTAAGGGTGTTTAAGCTAGGGGGGCTGAAGCGGTTAAAGGGGTTTTTCAATACTTACTGACGGCCTATCTTCAGGATGGGCCATCAATATCAGATCGGTGGTAATCCGACAACCCACGCCCCCATAGAGCAGCCAATCTGCGCAGCCTCTGCTGACGGAAACTATACTATGGACGGAACCGGAAGCACAAGTGTCACGGACGCGACCGCCCTATCACATGACCCTGGTTCAAGTGCCAAGGGTTGATCTATTTCACACACTCAATTTTGCACGCCCCATCCATGCAGGCCACAGATTAAACATTATTAAAAAAAAGTCACCCGAACACTGTCTTTCATGGACCCCAAAACACACCGGCACCATCTATCAGATTCTGAAGACCGGCAGAGATCCAGGCAGCGCCCTACTTGCGAGCACAGCCACAGCCTCTATTATAGGCTACGAGGCAAACACTTCGATTTTAGCTTTCATCTATAAACATGTACAGTTCTTAGTTACAAAATGAAAAGAAATAACAGACACAGATACAGGTGGGCAAAACCGTTACACATATTACAATAAAAGGTTCTTATACTTAGCGAATGCTAAAGGGTCCTTTTCCTGTTCCCGGGGATAAGGAAAAACAGGGGAAACACAACCCTATGTACATTGGATCCCCAAATTCTGTCAAAGGAAATGTCCAAAATCAGTCCTTTTTATTCCAATTCGACAGAGGCTGGAGCTGAGGGGGTCTCCCTCTGGGAAGGCATTCATTACACATACATACTCCCCCCTTCTCACTCATCTGGCAGATATGAAATATCAATAAAGTATGTCTTCCCCTCATGTTTCATCATGTCGACCGCTTTGGTACCAAAAATAACCGGTGTAGGGGTCCTCATTATGTGGGAATGCCGGCTATCAAGGGTGGGGTGTTCAAGGTCCCTGTGCCCCCCACATTGTACCAAACACATCTATCTATCTATCTATCTATCTATCTATCTATCTCATATCTATCTATCTATCTCATATCTATCTATCTATCTATCTATCTATCTATCTATCTATCTATCTATCTATCTATCTATCTATCTATCTCATATCTATCTATCTATCTATCTATCTATCTATCTATCTATCTATCTCAAATCTATCTATCTATCTATCTATCTATCTATCTATCTATCTATGTTGTATTTATGAATTGTCACACTAATAGTAAACCAGTAAGTGCGCCCAGAAATGATTATTGAGGAGAGCTTCCAGAATGATTACAGTCCGTACAGACCCGGCTTATTAAGAGGTTTGTGTTCTACATGGGTCTGACTGGGCCTGCACCACCGAGGATGCATTTCATTTATGACAAGGCACGCGCCTCTTCGTGACACTCCGTGGGCTGGATGGAAACCGATGCCCGCTAATAGCTGGCGTAGATTTCAGTCCTTATTTATGCCCTTACCTATTTTGGAAACGGCTGGGGCCACTTTAGTTACATTTAAATTTAGTCACAATGGAGTTTAAAACGTTCCAAATCCGAGCTTTGCATCTTTTTTTACACCAGAAAACTGGCGTAGGGTGATGGTAAATCTCATCCAGAGTATGTATTGTAACGTATTGAGGCTGATACCTGAGCCGCTTCCTGCTTAGGCTACTTTCACACTTGCGTTGTTGGATTCCGGCAGGCAGTTCCGTTGCCAGAACTACCTGCTGGATCCGGCAATCTGTATGAAAACGGATTGCATTTATAGACGGATCCGGATGCGGATCCGTCTCATAAATGCATTGCAATACCGGATCCGTCTCTCCGGTTGTCATCCGGATAAACAGATCCGGTATTTATCTTTTTCAAATTTTTAAAGGTCATGCATGCGCAGACTGCAAAACCGTATCCGTTTTTCCAGAACACTTGGGGCCGGATCGGGCAATAATGCATTTCAATGGAAAATAATCCCGGATCCGGCATTCCGGCAAGCGTTCCGGAATTTTGAACGGAGAAAATACCGCAGCATGCTGCATTTATTTTCTCCGTCTAAAAACCGTACAGTGACTGAACTGAAGACATCGTGATGCATACTGAACGGATTGCTCTCCATTCAGAATGCATTGGAATAAAACTGATCAGATTTTTTCCAGTATTGAGCCCCAAGGATGGAACTCAATACCGGAAAAGTTTAACGCAAGTGTGAAAGTACCCTTACGACTGCATACCTGGCTGTCCGACATTCTGGTCCCAACATGGCTGCTGATGGAGGGTCATGTGACCCAATCCCTTCATGAGCAGCCTCCACTGAATAGCACTGAAACAGAGAGGAGTACTAGGGCATGCACTGCTCTCTGCGCAAGTTGGGCCATTGTTTTCTTTTTTTGCTTTATGAAGGATGGAAAAACATAGACCCTAATGCAGAAGTGAACTCAGCCTTAGGCCCCTTGCAGACGAACGTCGCGGGTAAGGTCCGGATGCGTTGCAGGTGCTTTCCGGGAAAATCCCGTGATTCTGCATGCAAGTTGAGTGAGTTTTGTCTGGGATTGCATTTAGTTCTTCAGTTTTTTCCTTGCTTGCGGATGCGATTTTCATGCAGTCCCATTCACTTGTATGGGGCCAGCGTTGCGTGAAAATTGCAGAATATAGAACATGCTGTGATTTTCACACAACGCACAAGTGATGCGTGAAAACCATTGCTCATGTACACAGACCCATTGAAATGAATGAGTCAAGATTCCGTGCGGGCGAAATGCGTTTGCATCACGAGGAATACTCGCTCGTGTGAAAGAGGACTTAGGGCTCATGCACATGACTGTATGTATTTTGCGGTCCGCAAAACATGGATCCGCAAAAAAAAGTTGAGTTTTTTTTGCAGATCCATTGCAACAATAACTGTCCTTGTCCGCAAAGCGGACAAGAATAGGACATGTTCTATTTTTTTTGCGGAACGTTCATGCGGACATACGGATACGGAATACACACACAGTAATTTCCATTTTTTCCCAAGCCCCATTGAAGTGAGTGGATCCGCATACGGACCTATAAAAAAACAGAACAGAAAAAAAATTATTTTTGTGCATGAGCCCTTAGGCCTTATTCACACAGTCGGTGTTTGGTCAGTTATTTCCATCAGTGATTGGGAGCAGAAAACACGAGTGGATCCTCCACCCAGATGAGGTATAATGGAAGCATTCGCATCTCTTTTAAGTTTTTGCCCCACACTTAGTTTTGGCTAACAAGCAGGCACACACAACCCCTTTCTCCTAAAGTACACCCACAAGGTCCAGCGGTCCGTGCAGAAAGAGAGCTCTGTCCCATACACATTTGGTCAAGTGAGCATTAACCCTTTCCCCACATCCACTGTACATGTATGGAGCAAGTCGGGTGTTTAAAGATGTTGTCCGCTCCGGAGCGGAGCAGGCACCATAGCAACCAGGTGCCTGCTGTTTCATACAGAAGGCACCCGCAGCCAATGTCCATAATCTGTGTTAATGCTGACCATTGACATTTAACCACTCAGATACCATGGTCAAATGTCACCACAGCATCTGAGAGTGTTAAAAACCGGAAGGACATGCTTCTGGTTCAGGCACACTTTCCCCAGCGGAGATCGCGGAAAGTATCCTGTTCTAATAATGTGTTACAGCCTGTACTAGGCTTCCAGGCTTATTATTAGTATATTCCAGTTCAGGCCAACAAGTGGTAGCACTGAACTTTGATATAGTGATTTATATACGGAAAAATTGAATAATTTCCATTATTCTGTATAAGTTACAGAAGCGTATTTTTCGCTTTATAAGACGCACCTGATGATGAGACGCACCTAGGTTTTTGAGGAGGAAGATAAGAAAAAAAATTTTTTGAACCAAAAGGTGTGCTTTTGGTGGGTTTTGAACTAATGGTGGATCTGTGGATGACACTATTATGGGGGATCTCTGTGGATAACACTATTATGGGGGATCTCTGTGGATGACACTATTATGGGGGATCTCTGTGGATAACACTATTCTGGGGGATCTCTGTGGATAACACTATTCTGGGGGATCTCTGTGGATAACACTATTCTGGGGGATCTCTGTGGATGACACTATTATGGGGGATCTCTGTGGATGACACAATTATGGGGGATCTCTGTGGATGACACAATTATGGGGGATCTCTGTGGATGACACTATTATGGGGGATCTCTGTGGATGACACTATTATGGGGGATCTCTGTGGATGACACTATTATGGGGGATCTCTGTGGATGACACTATTATGGGGATCTCTGTGGATGACACTATTATGGGGGATCTCTGTGGATGACACTATTATGGGGGATCTCTGTGGATGACACTATTATGGGGATCTCTGTGGATGACACTATTATGGGGATCTCTGTGGATGACACTATTATGGGGGATCTCTGTGGATGACACTATTATGGGGATCTCTGTGGATGACACTATTATGGGGATCTCTGTGGATGACACTATTATGGGGATCTCTGTGGATGACACTATTATGGGGATCTCTGTGGATGACACTATTATGGGGGATCTCTGTGGATGACACTATTATGGGGATCTCTGTGGATGACACTATTATGGGGGATCTCTGTGGATGACACTATTATGGGGATCTCTGTGGATGACACTATTATGGGGGATCTCTGTGGATGACACTATTATGGGGGATCTCTGTGGATGACACTTATGGGGGATCTCTGTGGATGACACTATTATGGGGGATCTCTGTGGATGACACTATTATGGGGGATCTCTGTGGATGACACTATTTTGTGGGATCTCTGTGGATGACACTATTATGGGGGATCTCTGTGGATGACACTATTATGGGGGATCTCTGTGGATGACACTATTATGGGGGATCTCTGTGGATGACACTATTATGGGGGATCTCTGTGGATGACACTATTATGAGGGATCTCTGTGGATGACACTATTATGAGGGATCTCTGTGGATGACATTTATGGGGGATCTCTGTGGAGGACACTTATGGGGGATATCTGTGGATGACACACAGGCCCGGTGTATTAGAGGAGAGTCACTGAACCGGCCCCTCCATGAGTGTCCCCACCTCCTCCCTCCACACTGATACTTCACAGGCCTCGCTGTGCAGCATAGCAGCTGGCGAAGTATCAGTATTTGTTTTATAAGACACACTGCCATTTACCCCTCACTTTTAGGGGGAAAAAAGTGCGTCTTATAAAGCGAAAAATACAGTACATCAAAAAGTCATACACATCCCAAAATGGTATTGACCAAAATGAGCCCCCACACATCTCCATGTACATAACTATAAAAAAGTTATGTGGGTCAGAATATGGTGATGAAAAGTTTATATTTTTTTCAGTATTAAAACACAAGAAAAACTATACATATGGTATCGCCGGATTGTACTGACCTGGAGAATAAAGCGCACAAGTCAGTTTTACCGCATAGGAATGCTATAAAAAAAAAATTTGCATTTTTTTCCAATTCCACCTCATTTGGATTTTTTTCGGATCCACTACATCCTATGTAATATTAAATGGTTGCATTAGGAACTACAACTTGTCCCACAAAAAACAAGCCCTCAAATGGCTATGTGAGCAGAAAAATAAAAAAGTTATGGCTCTTAGAAGGCAATGGAGCAAAAAACAAAAACGGAAAATCGCCACATCAGAAAAGGGTTAAAGAGAATGTGACCAGCGCAGTGGTGTGGTAAGAAAAAGGAGGAGGCGGCAGTACTAGGTTCTCGCTCCTCAAAAAGTTTGGCGTGGCTTAACACAGATGTTATTTAATCATATTTTATGTTTTGCTTTTTTTCAATAAAACAATCTTTTGACAGTTGTTGATAAGCTCTGTGTTTACATTTCATTTAGCCTCTATTTTTGAAATGCTTCTGCCAGGACTCAAACTCACAACCATCTATCTTAACTACTGAGCTGTAGAGCTCAAGGTTAATCTGCTGCAGATATATTATGGATAAAAATGTCAGTAGTTGTTTCCATGTATTATGTATTCATATATATCATTTTACTTTTTTAGTAATTGCATTTTTCAGCAATTCCAAATTTATTTTGTGCCATACATTTTAATTTTTAGACCCAAAGCTGTAATTAGCATGCACAAGTAGTAGCTCAGTGAGGCTTAATCATTGATATTCCGTGCATAGATACGTTTCTGGCTTCTCTTCGGAAGTGCCCTGTGATCTTTCGGCCTTCCCATACCAGAATATAGACAGAAAAGTTTGCTTTTCATCCTGAATAAATTGTTCATGCAGTATTTCTAGACTGATTCAGGCACAGCTTATGGAGAAAGCGGAACTTGAATCAAACCCTATCAAAATTGATTGTCAGTGATGGTGGATCAGCTGCCCTGTTACTTTGAACTTTATTTTCCATGACAGTTAGAAGTAAGCTCTGGATGAGAATATGGAAGAGTCGTCATATAATAGTCAGTAGTCTGCAGTCAAGTTAATTCACTCTGGGCTATCCACACTTACATCAATAATTACTCTCACATTGATATACCAGGAGAACATAAATCACATATAAATAGTTTCAATTAATTTTTATTATGCCATTTTTACTTTACTATCGACACTCATTATGGGGATCTCTGTGGATGACACTATTATGGGGGATCTCTGTGGATGACACTATTATGAGGGATCTCTGTGGATGACACTATTATGAGGGATCTCTGTGGATGACATTTATGGGGGATCTCTGTGGAGGACACTTATGGGGGATATCTGTGGATGACACACAGGCCCGGTGTATTAGAGGAGAGTCACTGAACCGGCCCCTCCATGAGTGTCCCCACCTCCTCCCTCCACACTGATACTTCACAGGCCTCGCTGTGCAGCATAGCAGCTGGCGAAGTATCAGTATTTGTTTTATAAGACACACTGCCATTTACCCCTCACTTTTAGGGGGAAAAAAGTGCGTCTTATAAAGCGAAAAATACAGTACATCAAAAAGTCATACACATCCCAAAATGGTATTGACCAAAATGAGCCCCCACACATCTCCATGTACATAACTATAAAAAAGTTATGTGGGTCAGAATATGGTGATGAAAAGTTTATATTTTTTTCAGTATTAAAACACAAGAAAAACTATACATATGGTATCGCCGGATTTGTACTGACCTGGAGAATAAAGCGCACAAGTCAGTTTTACCGCATAGGGAATGCTATAAAAAAAAAAAATTTGCATTTTTTTTTTCCAATTCCACCTCATTTGGATTTTTTTCGGATTCCACTACATCCTATGTAATATTAAATGGTTGCATTAGGAACTACAACTTGTCCCACAAAAAACAAGCCCTCAAATGGCTATGTGAGCAGAAAAATAAAAAAGTTATGGCTCTTAGAAGGCAATGGAGCAAAAAACAAAAACGGAAAATCGCCACATCAGAAAAGGGTTAAAGAGAATGTGACCAGCGCAGTGGTGTGGTAAGAAAAAGGAGGAGGCGGCAGTACTAGGTTCTCGCTCCTCAAAAAGTTTGGCGTGGCTTAACACAGATGTTATTTAATCATATTTTATGTTTTGCTTTTTTTTTTTCAATAAAAACAATCTTTTGACAGTTGTTGATAAGCTCTGTGTTTACATTTCATTTAGCCTCTATTTTTGAAATGCTTCTGCCAGGACTCAAACTCACAACCATCTATCTTAACTACTGAGCTGTAGAGCTCAAGGTTAATCTGCTGCAGATATATTATGGATAAAAATGTCAGTAGTTGTTTCCCATGTATTATGTATTCATATATATCATTTTACTTTTTTTTTAGTAATTGCATTTTTTTCAGCAATTCCAAATTTATTTTGTGCCATACATTTTAATTTTTTAGACCCAAAGCTGTAATTAGCATGCACAAGTAAGTAGCTCAGTGAGGCTTAATCATTGATATTCCGTGCATAGATACGTTTCTGGCTTCTCTTCGGAAGTGCCCTGTGATCTTTCGGCCTTCCCATACCAGAATATAGACAGAAAAGTTTGCTTTTCATCCTGAATAAATTGTTCATGCAGTATTTCTAGACTGATTCAGGCACAGCTTACTTGGAGAAAAGCGGAAACTTGAAATCCAAACCCTATCAAAATTGATTGTCAGTGATGGTGGATCAGCTGCCCTGTTACTTTGAACTTTATTTTCCATGACAGTTAGAAGTAAGCTCTGGATGAGAATGTGGAAAGTCGTCATATAATAGTCGTAGTCTGCAGTCAAGTTAATTCACTCTGGGCTATCCACACTTACATCAATAATTACTCTCACATTGATATACCAGGAGAACATAAATCACATATAAATAGTTTCAATTAATTTTTATTATGCCATTTTTACTTTACTATCATTTGGTCATTCTGAGTAGTGTTGCGTGAATCGAAGCATCCAAAGTGCAATTTCATCTTAAGTTGGGGAAAAATTTGATTCACCACGAACCCGAATTTCCTCGTGTTTTGTTAATGTTTCCTAAAATGGTAGGTGAAAATAAAAAAAATGATACTCACCTCACCCAATTGATTGTGGAGAGGCCGTCTGCTCCCGTCTTGATTAAAGAAAACCTGCTAAAGGACTTGCGGGGAGAGTGAAGACGTCACCATGTGATCACACTGGGCGCACACAGTGACTTTATCAATGATGACGTCACGTCACTGTGCGTGGTTAGCGTTATCATGCGGTGACGTCTTCCTGCTTGGTCCTTTGGTGGGTTTTATTTAATCAAGACATGAGCAGACGGCCTCTCTGTGATCAAGTGGATGAACTTCTAAACACCTGAATGTGAGTCTTAGATGCTGCAATCAATGTGAAACGCAGCATCTGTGGGGTTAAATGATGGGGGACGTGTGATCGCCGTTCCCCGTCATTGCGCATGCTCCATACAATGAAAAGCGATTTGTGGTGAAGTAATTTGCTGTTCAGTAAAGCTGCTGAATCAAAGTTTAAGAAGCCGTACATTGCCAAAAATGTGGTATAAAAAGCTGGCTGTGGACATTGTACAGACGGCACTGTTTACATGTTATTTTGTTCTGCAGGACAGACAGGAACTTTCTTCAGTTTCAAGATGTTGTGATCAAGGTCTAAGTTTTTTAAAACCAGGAAGGTACTTATGGAAGTGATGGTGCCCATGTTGTACCAAGTTCCCCAAACAGCAAGGAAGGGAAGAACCCAAAAAAGAATGTGTACCAAAAGGGGGTATGACAGGACACCATTTATCACCGTGAAACCTTACCTGGAAAACCTGGCCTGTGTATAAAGAATTGCATCAAAACCTATCACACATCCATGTAGTAATAATTTTGTCCTTTATGTGCCCTGTAATTTTACCACCTTATTGCACTCCGATTTACTCAGCACATCTTACATATTTACACTGAGGAGCAAAAGGGTAACAATGTTTTGAACTTTTGACTTTCAGGCTCCATACCTCTCCATACCTCACCATCCACTACAACTTCAATTGTGAGAGTGCCATCATTTTATAGACAACCATCTTGGCTATCTCATACATAAATTGGACTTACAACTTTTTAGCATATGATTAGTTATGCAGATTCTTGTCATGTAACTGAATTGTTACTGTTTTGATCCTAAAATTCTAAATTAATATTTTTATCATTTTGTTAGTGTTTTGTAAATCCACATTTGGCTTTCAACACTGCCTAAATCCTTCTGGGCATGCTCTCAATCAGATTCAAGCATCTCTCAACCAAAATCTGTTCCCGGGTCACTTCTACACGTTCCCAATGTTGGTGCATACTGGACGACTCACTTGGGCTCGAATACAGGTTTTTCTTCAACTCTACCCACAAGTGTTCCATTGTGTTAAGGTCTGGGGACTGTGGAGTCCAATCCAGCACCTGTACATTGTCATTGAACAATTTCTTCTCTGACCTCGATGTATGCTTTGGGTCATTGTCCTGCTGGTACACTGTCATCCTTTTCATACCAACAGTACTCGAGTCTACGAAGTAACTCGTCTTGTAGGATACTACTCACATATAGATCAGCATTGAGACCACCATCAATCAGAGTCAAGTATCCAATGCCTTTGGCTATGAAACAACATCAGGCTTCCTTCACCAAACTTGACAGTTCATTTAATTTATTAATCTGTTAGCCCCCTTTTCCTTTGTTTCTTCCAGACTCATTTTCACCAAGAGCTCAGTCTATTGACTTTCGTCTCATTGCTTCAAAACACCCGTTTCCAATCTTCTCCTGTCCACTGTCCGCACCTTTTTGCAAACTGGAGCTGACGCTTCTTATGACAATATTAAAGTCAAGGCTTTCTCACCTCTTTTTAGGCCACCATTCCAGACTTGTGTAATGCGCATCATATGGTGCTTGCATGGACGTTTGTAATCTCACTATTACAAATTATACTAGCCACTTCCACTGCTGTGTTTGTCGTGCCAGAACTGATAGACCTTCTGATGAGCTGACTTGTTGTCTCCAGAATTTTGCCTGAATGTCTACCTCTTGGCTTTGGAATGGATCCACGGACTTCATTTCGTCTTCTTCAAACTGTCATGGCACTCACATGATGCAGTTTGGCAATTTTATTTGCTGAGATACCGCTATTGATGAGATCAATTATGCTGTTTCTCTTTCCTTGGGAAATTTTCTTCATGGCTGCTCCTGGATTCGAACCAGTGACCTTTCACTTGGGAATCAACGTAATAACATTCTCAGATATTAGGCCACGTGAGAACAGGTTGTAATTTGCACTATACAAGACTAAAGAGATTGTTTCACCACCAGGAACACAACTGTAACAAAGCAGTTACATGACATGAATCTGCATAAGTAATCATATGCTAAATAGTTGCAAGTCCAATTTATGTATGAGATAGCCAAGATAGTTGTCTATAAAATGATGGTAGTCTCATGTCTAATGAACCTGAAAGTCAAAAGTTCAAAAGAATGTTACGCTTTTGCTCATCAGTGTACTTTTCACCATCCACTACACATGCATTTCGGGAAAACACTTATGGGAACAAAATGCTAACTACACCTCCAATATATTCTTTAAGGGTTGTAGTTTCCAAACTGGGGTCACTTCTTGGGGGTTTCCACTGTAGGGGTACCTCATGGTCTCTTCAAATATGACATGACACCTGAGAACCATTCCAGCAAAATCTGCTTTCCA
This sequence comes from Bufotes viridis, assembly GCA_033119425.1. NCBI lineage: Eukaryota > Metazoa > Chordata > Amphibia > Anura > Bufonidae > Bufotes > Bufotes viridis. Next base: position 551,683,187 of record CM065590.1, on the reverse strand, counting down.
AAAGCGAAATGGCTCTGATTCCCTTCTGAGCCGCGCAGTGTGCCCATACAGTACTTTCCGACCATATATGGGATGTTTGGGTTGTATTCAGGAGAAAATTGGTAGCAAATTTTTGAGCCCTTTTTTAATGAAAATGAAAGGCTAAAGCAACATTTTATTGTAAAAAATTAAATTTTTCATTTTCACGTCCACGTGTTTCTAAAATTTATGAAACACCTGTGGGGTCTAAGAGCTCACTACACCCCTTGAAAAATTCCTTGAGGGTTGTTTTCTTGGGGGGTGTCTCTTTTACTTTACATCAGAGCTTTTGCAAATTTCAGCCAATACTGTGTAAATCACCAAGTTAGACCTTCAAAGTTCCACTTTTTGTACATGTAATTTTAACCTGAAGAAGGGGAACTTTAAATCCCTAAAATACATTGTTCCCTGGCTTGTTCATACAATGAAAGAAGACTTCCATTTACCTTCAAGTTGCAATGATTTTTTGGAGCCAGACAGTATAGTTTGAGGGTTTGCTTTTCCTCCATGGAACTTGGGTACCTCATCTAAAGGCACCTACATTGTGGCTGCATACCTATCTGGTGACTACATCTTCTTTCTCAGAAGCCTACAATAGAGTTGCGCCTATACGTTGCACAACTCCATAAGGTGAACCTCCACTTGGAGACCATTGGTCTATATGGTAATTTACCAAAGACATACTTACCCTATGTTGCACCTCTTTTTCTGTTCCTGATACAGTGATCACTGTACAACCGTAGACAAAAACTCCTGAGCAGGGAAACATATTGGATGTTCATGCTAGAAACTTGTATTCCAAAAGGTTTGAATAAAAAACATGATTTAACACTGCAGTATATGTAAATGTGGGCTTCATGCTAAATAGGTGCCTCCACCTCTCTGGCTGGTGTTCACACCCATTAATCTATTTTGTATTTGGGTCACCTGAATCCCCATAAGGGAATCCAATCAGAGATGGTGCTACCACCTACATTGCGCTATATAGCAACGAATGACACCGTGCGCTCCTGCACTAAGCAGGGTGCCAGTCCGGTATCACACGGTCCGTGTTCCACGGACGTGTGAATGCAGCCTAAGTTTTTTTTAACGACACCATTTACTTGACCATGTCATGTATTGGAAAACAGGAGAAAAATCTTTGTGGGGTAAAATTGAAAAAAAAAACGCAATTCCACCAAAGTTTTTTGGATATTGAATTTGATATTACAACATTCACTATGTACTAAAAATGACATGACGTCTATATTCTGTGGGTCAATACAATTATGATGATACCAAATTTGTATAGTTTTTTTTTTACTACTAAAAAAATCAAAACCTTTGCATTGCCATTTTCTGACAGTCATAACTTTTATATTTATGTCTATAGAGCTATATGAGGGCTAATACTTTAAAGCTACCATTTTTTGGGTATGTACGACTTTTTGATCATTGTTATTCAATTTTTTTGGGGGGTACAAGGTCACCAGAAAAATCATTGGGAACTAGCCTTGCAAATATATTTCTTTTTTTCTTTTTATCCATGCATTATTCACCTGTTAATTTTTTTTTGGATGACAGTGTAGTCATATATCTCATTTTGGCGCTATTGAAAACAAATATCACCCTTTAACACAGTTTTAAGGCAGGGGATTCAGGGAAAAAATGTCTGAAGACCTTAAGACTATATGGTTGTCAAGGATCAGAACAATATGGCTACTTTCTTACAGAAACAGCACCTCACCTGTCCACAGCTCAGCTTCACTGAAGTGAAAGTCCTTATGTATTTACAATGCTGGACAAGCCCTTTAAGAAATGAATCAGTGCAGAATTGGCATTAATTTTCATATTCCAGCCAGTTACAAAGTAGACTGTGAAGAAAGCCTATATGATTGCTTTCAACTATTTGATTCATTTCTATACTGAGAGGTGTATCCTCCTGATACTTATAATTATTAGTAGTGATGAGCAGCATAGGCAATATTCATTTTTGCGATATTTCGTGAATTTTTGGCCTAACATTCGCCATAAATTCGCAAATTCTAGAATTCGTGATCTCCAGTCATTATATTCTTGATTGCGAAAATCGACAATGTAATATGCGCATATTGCGTGCGCAATACAGGAGTGGCGCACTTTTGCAACATTTTTCAAGCTGCAAGACACTAATCCTTATCACAGCACAGTAATTCCTATAACACTACCTAACACCCTGCACTGGAACTTATCAGCTACACTATATCACTATCTAACCTACACTGACTAATCTCCCACTAACTATCTGTATTATTTATATGAGCTAACTAATAAGGATAAGGATCCAGATGAGCCTGCAAAGCACAGAGCACAGCAATGACACTGCTGTCTCTCTCAGAACCGCAAAAATCAGCAGAAAATGGCTGCTGGGGAGGTTCTTATATAGTAAGGGGGAGGCAACTTTCCTACTGGTTGCTAGGAATTTTGCTAGGCTCAGACAAAGATATTGAAGCCTTCTCATTGACCCACAAGCAAGAAGCAGTAGTACTGATGAAAAAAAATCTAGAATATTTGCGATTACGAAGATAAAGCACTATATTCTAGATCTTCGCAATTTTCAAAGTGTCAATATTCGCAATAAAAATTCGCGATTAGAATTTTCGCGATCAACACTAGTTATTAGGACAGGGTGATTGTTATTATGAGGATTTTAATTACTGCATATACTATAGAAATGTGCATGCAATATATGGAGCGAGCTTCCTAACCACTATATTGTGCTTACTGTCGGGATAGGGACAGGTAGAAGCTCTTTAATTTGCAACACGTATTTGAAAGCACTCGTATGACTTATACCAAGGCCTTTCCGAATAAAAATTTCAGCAAAGCCCTACAGAAGTTACAGCTACAAATCCCCTTTTATTAGTTCTGGGAGCAGTGACAGAGAAATTGAGATGATTAAGGTTTGTTTACAGTTGTAATAATGCATACGTTACCCCCTCCATAAATCTTTCCTTATCTTTCGTTGCATTCCAAACTGCTTGATCACATTTTGTTGTTGTTTTTTATGTTTAACTCCTCTTTTATAGCTTGTATATCATGTGTAGGATGTGTTATTTGTAGATGCACGTATGTTTTTGTGTATTCAGTTGACCTGGTTAGTATACAGTAGTGTTATGGATCAGTGATAGGTCTAAATATCGCCCCTATGTGCCTCCAATTTAATTGGAGACATCTGAATCCGTGAAAATTTAACTCTTTGGCGAAGATTCTTAAGATTTTTCAAACTGTTTTCTGCCTTAGATGTGCCATGGATCGACATAAGGATTATCCCCATGTCAATCAGTGGAGCTAATCCATGGCTTTTCCATGCAGAACTCACAAGAATAATGAACATACACAGCAACATATTTTTGAAGATGCAACACAGGCATAAATCTGCACATGTGAATGGGCTATTGGAAACTCTATTCAACTGCATAGGAGGAGGACTGGGAACAGACAGTGGAGTAACAGTAGGGATCACAGCAGACGCAGTTCCAATCAGGCACACAATCAACGGTGCTCACAGGTCCTCCATACCACACTGATTATGATCGGACTTCTTTGATCTCCTTTCTGACCTCCTTTGATGCTGTTTCTTTTGGTGCACTGAAATATCGGAGTGGAGGAGACAGGTGAAGAAGCTTTATGGATGCACAGGCTGACAGATTTCACCCACTGTCAGAAAGCAGATTATTAACCTTTTAATGATAAAAGTAACAGCATACAGTCAGTGAAGGGAAGCTGTGGAGAAGAATGCAGATGGGTGGCTGCAAGAGTTTCTATGTTCTCATAGCATGTGTCTGTATTATACAGATTATACTCCCCACTTTTCACTACTTACAGTGGTGGTGGTGTGTGGGTGTATTCTCTAACTTATGTGAGACCCATATCAGGACCTAAATTCCAAGTACATTTAAAGGGGTTCTCCGGGAATTAGGAAAATAAAAATACTTAAAAATTACTTTATTATAAATATATTCTCAAATACCTTTCTTTATTTATAATGGCTTGTTTTCCCTGGGGAGCAATTACCGGGGGAAACAAAATGGCCGCTGTCCTATTAGTACACAAAAAACCTGTCCTAATCACTAGTGTTGAGCGCGAATATTCGAAAAGCGAATTTTTTTAGCGAATATCGGCACTTCGCTAATTCGCGAATATTTCGAATATAGCGCTATAAATTCGCTATTTCGAATATTCGTTTTTTTTTTTTTTTTTAGTTATATTTTTTCTTCCTACTTCCCAAAAGTAGTTCTTACCTGTCCTGAGGATTCCTGGCTTCCTGGCTGCTCTAGTCAGTGCCCGTTGCCGCTTCTGCCGACTTCCGTGCTCATGTGGAGCGTCCCCATCCATGGGAGAATCTCCATATACTAAAATGTACTGTCGGATTTGAGGAATTACGTTGAAATCGCAATGCGATTAATTCAAGTTATATTAATCGCATTGCGATTACAACTTAGCACTGCTATCTTACATAGGCCAGAATTAACGAATATGGAGTATAGCTATGCACTAGCAGTGCTAAGTTGAAATCGCAATGCGAATACTTTAAGTTAAATTAATCGCATTGCGATTACAACTTAGCACTGCTATCTTACATAGGCTAGAATTAACGAATATGGAGTATAGCTAATGCTATGCACTAGCAGTGCTAAGTTGAAATCGCAATGCGAATACTTTAAGTTAAATTAATCGCATTGCGATTTCAACTTAGCACTGCTGCTATATTCCATATTCGTTAACTTCGTTAATTCTAGCAAGCTGACCCATTATAAACCCAGCTCTAAGTTGAAATCGCAATGCGATTAATATAACTTGAATTAATCGCATTGCGATTTCAACGTAATTCCTCAAACCGACAGTACATTTTAGTATATGGAGACGCTCCCATGGTGATGGGGACGCTCCATGAGCACAGAAGTTATGGTTGGCTTGGTAGAATTAGCTGAATAGCGAATATGACGAATGTATTCGTCATATTCCTCAAAACGAAGATAACGAAGTATTCTACATCTTCGCTTTAGCTACCTATTCGTCTCGTCATCGTCAACTTCGCTTATTCGCTAATTCTAGCAATCAAATAGGAAGGTTGACTTACCAGACAGCTGTGTTAAATTGCTATGCGATTTTTTTTTTTAATACAATAATTATATTACTTGATAAAATTATTATAAGTATTCTATTTATTAAAAAAAAAAAAATCGCATAGCTAATTTAACACAGCTGTCTCTATAGTCAACCTTCCTATTTGATTGCTAGAATTAGCGAAGTTGACGAATAGGTAGCTAAAACGAAGATGTAGAATACTTCGTTATCTTCGTTTTGAGGAATAGACGAATACATTCGTCATATTCGTCATCCTCGCTAATTCTAGATATGAAACCAATAGGAAAGTAGCCTTAAGTACAAATCGCAATACGCGATTATTTAAATCGCATGTTAATCGCGATAACTAGAAAAAATGACGAATATTCGATTTCGACGAATATGAAACGAATATTCATTCGAATATTCGCGAATTTCGTCGAAATCGAATATGGCACCTGCCGCTCATCACTACTAATCACACAGCAGGACAAGTTACTTTACAACACTGAGGTAATGAGCTGCCTCATCCTTATCCTCCTCTCTGCTTGTCAGGGATTATGATCTTGAATACAGATGATAAGAACTTTAGTTGAATCTCTGGAGAATTTAGTTCATGAGGAGACATGTACAGAGAAGATGGACAGGACAGATTGTGGTAAGGTGTTGCTGTGATAATGGAGACTACAGACAAGTGCTGCTGCTCATTAGCGACACGTCACCCTCCTCTCATGTATCCTCATCATCTCCATTCCCACAGAGATTCACCTGTATTCAGGATCATGAGTCCTGACAAGCAGAGCAAAGAGGAGTATGAGGCAGCACTATGGCTCATTGTGGTGAAGTGACTTGTCCTCCTGTGTGATTAGGACAGGTTTTGTGTGTACTGATAGAACGGCGGCCATATTATTTCTCCTAATGAGTAATGAAAGGTATTTGTGAATATATTTATTATAAAATAATATTTAAGTATTTTCATTTTTTTTTTATTCCTTGAGAACCCCTTTAAGTTAGTTTTTCATGCACTGATCGACACCAGAGAAAAAATGCATGCCTAGAACCAAGGGTTGACATATCACCTATGCAGCTGGTTCAGCTGCACAGAGGCCCAGAGTTTTTTTATTTTATTTTATCCCCTCCCTTCCTCTGCCATGGTGACCTGGTCACCTTGGGGTGGAGGAGGGGGGCTTTGGAGGTGGGGGCAGATTTGGACTTACTGTGAATCTGCTGCCTGTACTCCCTATACTCCATAGCTGAAGGACCTGCGATGACATCATAGTCATGTGATCTTTTCAAGACTGGAAGTGGTGGTAGGACCTCTGATGAGGTCACCATCATGTGACCAGTGCAGAAAAAGGCGCTCAGCAGTGGAGACCTGTGGTGACATTGAATGAATGTTAGTGCCAGAAAAATGCTGGGAGATGTGGTTCTCCACATTATACCTCTGCCCTGCTTAGCAGGAGGAAAATATGTATGTATGTTAGAGGGCCGAAGGGAGAAGAGGGGTGTTATTTACATGGGACTGTATATTACTGAAGATTGGGGGGAGATGACTGGTGTTTTACATGGGACTGGATATTATAGAGGACTGGAGGGTAAGGAGTGTTGGTATTTAAATGGGACTATGTGTTGCAGGGGCTGAAGGAGATGATTTATGTTAATTACTTGGGACTGTATGTTATAAAAGACTGTAAGGAAGAAAGGTTATTTACATGGGACTGTATCATACAGAAGACTGGTGGGAGAGGACTAGTGTTAATTACATGGGACTGCATGGTATACAAGACTGGTGGGAGAGGACTGGTGTTATTTACATAGGACTGCATGGTATAGAAGACTGGAGGAAGAGGAGTGATGTTATTTACATGGGACTGTATTGTATAGAAAACTGTAGGTAGAGGACAAGCATTATAATTTATGGGGGCACTACAGAGAAGATTATAACTGCAGGGGGAACTGCAGCAGGCATTATAATTATAGGGGGCACTGCAGGAACATTATAAATACTGTGGGCAGTGGTAGCGGGCATTACTACTGAGGGCTCCATAGAAGTGTCTTATAGATTAGCCTTATTTCTATTAGGGGTGCCGTATTAGTACTGAGGGCACCGTAGTGGTACTATGGGGGGGGGGGGGGCGGCTTCTGCCTAGCAGTGAGCCCGGTGATGTCACCGACTCAACGGCACTAATGGACGGGCTTTAGCGCTGCCTTAGCCTGTAAAGCCACCCATCAGTGCCGGTGATGTTACCAGGAACACTGCCGTTGCCCTACGCTTTACAGCGCAGGCCAAGGGAGAGCATCGGTGTATGAAATGTCAGAAGGGCTGAGGGAGGGGAGAAGGGGATATGTCTGGGTTCAGCCCTGCACCCAGACAACTGCTTTAAAGGGCATCTGTCAGCAAATCTGTACCTATGACACTGGCTGACCTGTTACATGTGCGCTTGGCAGCTGAAGGTATCTGTGCTGGTCCCATGTTCATATGTGCCCGCATTGCTGAGAAAATTGATGTTTTAATTTATGCAAATGGGGCGTTACTATTACCCTTAGAGCAACGGGGGCATTGCCATTATGCCTAGAGGCTCCGTTTTCTTTGCAACTGCTGCTACCTGTCTACTTTGACAGGGCCTAGACATGAAAATGTCATCACAACTGGCCATGTCAAAGTGCAGCGGGTGCAGCAGTTACAGAGAGAACGGAGCCTCTAGGAGCAATCATAACGCCCCCCGTTTGCATATAATAAAACATCATTTTTTTTTAGCAATGCGGTCTTATATGAACATGGGACCAACACAGATGCCTTCAGCTGCCAAGCGCACATCTAACAGGTCAGCCCTTTAATTGTTCAAGCATATGAGGGAGTCCTGAGGGATAGCTGAAGGCCTAGAGAGCATTTTACTGTCAGCTATCTAAAAAATATGGACTTCAGTGGGGGGAGGAAGCCGGCACTTAAGTGCCTAGGGCAGCATCAAATCTAAATATGGCCCTGGCTCCACAGCAGCAGCACAATGTAGTGTCAGACATCACACTGCTACTGTATGGGGGGGGGGGATATCTTGACATAACTACTGGGAAGGGGGCACATATCTGGACATAACTGATGTGAAGGGGGCACATATCTGGGCATAACTGCTATGAAGGGGGCATCTCTGGGCATAACTACTGTGAAATGGACACAGATTTGGGTGTAACTGCTGTGAAGGGGGCATCTCTGGGCATAAGCGCTGTGAAGGGGACATATCTGGGCATAACTGCTGTGAAGGGGGCACATATGTGGGCATAACTGCTGGGAAGGATGCACATATCTGGGCATAACTGCTGTGAAGGGTGCACACATCTGGGCATAACTGCTGTGAAGGACTCATCTCTGGGCATAACTACTGTGAAATGGACACAGATTTGGACATAACTACTGTGAAGGGGGCACATATCTGGACATCACTATTGTTAAGGGGGCACATATCTGGGCACAGTTACTGTGAAGGGTGCACATATCTGGGCATAACTGCTGTGAAGGGGGCACATATCTGGGCATAACTGCTGTGAAGGACTAATCTCTGGGCATAACTACTGTAAAATGGACACAGATTTGGGCGTAACTGCTGTGAAGGGGGCATCTCTGTGCATAAGTGCTGCGAAGGGGGCACATATCTGGGCATAAGTGCTGTGAAGGGGGCACATATCTGGGCATAACTGCTGTGAAAGGGGCACAGTGTGGGCGTTACTACTATGTGCAGGTACAAAGGGGGAATAATTACTATGTGGGGGCATTAAGGGGACTGGGTATGTACAGTTATGCTTTGGGCATGATCTAGTATGAAAACAATATATATACATACTGTAAACGTAATGGAACCATATTAACAAGATGTTTATATTTGTATGTGTGGGTTCGGGGGGCCCAAGTACATTCCTTGCACAGGGGCCCTCTGCTGTCTGTTTCCGCCCCTGCCTAAAACTACACAAAAAGTGTGCTGTGAAGACCCCCTCCCTCTGAAACATCTGAGATCCTGCAGTTGCTGTTGGGAAGTGGATGACTCTGATCAGAGAGATGTGACTGCGCTGTAATCACTGGCTGCCGCTGCAGCATCGATGAGTCACCCAAAAGGTATGGATGGGCTGCATGTGACACGCGTGGGGGGCCCAAACTGAACTTTTTCACTGGGGCTTGTTACGCCCCTGAGCACAGATTTGTGTATGTGCTCTTCAGCGTTTTTTTTTTTATGCCAAAAACTGGCATAACACCCACCATAAATGTGAAGGGTTAGAAAAACAAGGCTGCATTCTGCGAGTAGCTCACCGGCATTGAAGTGAATTGGGTTTAACTGCAATACCACAAACAACCTGGTGCTAACAGTTCAGCCAGAAGTGTGATCTACAAGGAAACCAGCAAGGATAACAATAAAACTATATATAATTTATGGTAATTTTATCCCCTCCGAGTATGATGAGCTGTTACCTTCCATTTGAAAACCAGCAATAAAATAAAAGCAAGATGTATAAAAAGCAGCGGGCTATATGAATGTACGGGAAAGAAGCTGAACGTCGTGACCACGCTGTCGTGGGGAAAGGCAGAAACTCTTGCTTTTAGGGAATTCATTTGCTTTATACCTTACCATTAAAAGCTCATGTGGTCATCTGCAATCTATAAAGTCATAGGGGAGAAAAGCAGCCACGTCATGCTGCTGGTGCACTTAGAATTGGCGGGTGGGGAGCTACTTGGTACAGCAATTACCGGAGAAATATTGCTGGAAATTATAGTTGGGAATCTACGAATGAAAGAAACTGTACTGTAATATATGAAGGAATGTGAGAAATGTTTGTTTTAGGCTTATTGTACATCATGTATATTTACATACATGGGCTCTATTGTAGACGGCTCATGGAGCTTCACTTTTTTATTATAGTTTTCCATTATATTTTTAATTTCTTTTCTTTTCTTGGAGTGAAACTAGGAACCTTTTTTCATCTGACCCTGTTTTATATGCGTCATATCGTATTGCTGTTACTGCACTGTGTTTCCTGTTTAAAGCGGATGTGCCACTAAGTAACCCATTCACACGTCCGCAATTCTGTTCCGCATTTGGTGGAACGGAATTGCAGACCCATTCATTCATATGGGGACACTCTATGTCCCGCCCAGGTCCGCAATTGCGGATCCGCAAATCCGGGTCCGCAATCGTGTTCCTGAAAAAAATAGAACATGACCTATTCTTGTCCGCAATTGTGGACAAGAAAAGGCGTTTTCTATATAGTGCCGGCGATGTGCGGTCCGCAAATTGCGGAACGCACATCGCCGCTGTCTGTGTTTTGCGGATCCGTGTTTCCGCAAAACACTTGCGGACGTGTGAATGGGGCCTTGTATAAATGTATCCCGCCCAACAGATATTGCTGTTATATCACTTTCCCCAAATACCACCATTTATCAAAACTGCCTTAGGCTACATGCAGATGAACGTATAAGTTTTGCGGTCAGCAAATTGTGGATCTGCAAAAAAAAAAAAAAAAACGGATGACGTCCATATGGCATCCATTTTTTTTGCGGATCCATTGTAATAAGGGCTCACAAAAAATAAGGATGACGTTCCGTGTGCATTCCAATTTTGCAGAACGGAACAGCTGGCCCCTGATAGAACAGTACTATCCTTGTCCGTTATGCAGACAATAATAGGACATGTTCTATCTTTGAACAAAACGAAAATACGGAAACAGAAGGCATACGGAGTACCTTCCATTTTTTTTCCGGATCCATTGAAATTAATGGTTCCGTATACAATCCGTATACGGAACGCAGCGGAACGCAGAAAACAGAATGGAAACGGAAAGAAAATACGTTCGTGTGCATCAGACCTAATGCCTATCCTTGTCCGCAAAACGGACAAGAATAGGACATGCTCTATTTATTTTGCTGGGCTACAGAACGGACATACGGATGCGGATAATAGAGTGTGCTGTCAGCATTTTTTCGGACCCATTGAAATGAATGGGTCCGCATCCTATCCGCAAAAAAATACGTTCGTGTGTAGCCTTATTCTAAAGTTATTAGCCTACCATTCCACTCTGTGGCAAATCTGTTTTGATATTTAGTTGCTGTTGGTTATGACCTGCATTGGGGCCTTGCAATGTAGGACGTAGGATACATCATTGGTAAGAACAAGGGGGCGGGCTTATTGTCACATGATTTGCAGATGTCAGGACACATCTCAATATCCTAAGGCATGATGGGAGACTAGTCACATGACAAATCAGGAAGTAGGATTCAGGCATGGGGGATTAGAGAAAACTGCAAATGAGGTAAATGTGGAAAAAAAAGCAATCCAAGGAGGAATGGGAGATAGAGCAATTGATGAAAATAGACTTTACAGTGAAAACTAGTCCCTGCTCTCTCCCTGTAGGCAGGCTCTGATGTAAATGCAGCACCCAGATGCGTGACTAGGGTCCTTTTAGTAGGTGGTGTCAGGATTAAATAGAAACTTATCCTTTGGCTTTCTGCTGCAACTTCTCTCTTTCTGTCTGACTCTATGGCAAGGCACAGGGCAACTTCTTCCTGGCTAATGAGACTTCTAGAGGTGGTCTCTCTGCTCCAGCAGAACTGGAGGTATTCTGGCTGGTGTGGGCAGCACACGTCCAGGAGGGACGCAGCACTGCAGGCCTGCTACCTTAGCAGGGGTTGAGCTAGGACTAACTGGAACTTACCCTTCCTGCAGGAACTGGGACTCGTCCACTCCTCCAAAGGGGGGGTTTAGAATGGACTGGAAGGTTCCATTCTATCCTACATACTGCTCTGTCATATTTGCTGCCACACGCTGGTGAACCAGGCACATTACATTTGAACATAAACAGATACATAACAGGAAATGCACAATATATGGGACCTGAAATAAATGTCTAAAATGACATAGAGAATGCATATCCAGATAGAAATAGGGCGTAGGTGTGGTAATGCCATTCGGGGCGTTACATAACCAACCCTTCTCCTTATGGTGGTAGATATTTTATATATTGCTTTGTACAGTCCACGTGTTCTGTTGAACCCCAGCAAAAATCACCTTATGACCTACTGTTTTATGCAGAATTACAAAGATTCAGCATGGAATAAACCTTATCTGGATTCTTCATACATGCCTGATTAATAGAATGGACTAGAGATGAGCAAACTTCTATAAAATTAATTTCGGCTCCGATTCACCACGTTTTAAAAAATCGTTTGGGTCTGAATCGATTGTACCTGAACCAAGTGTGGTTCAATTACCCTAAAATTTGGTATATTTCACTTTAAGACCTACTAAGACAAATACCAGAGAAAAATATAAGTCCTAGAAAGACGAGAGAGAGACCAACGTGTAACACTTCTCTGAGTGACACATGCAAACTAGTTCTCTTTTCAAAAAGACACGCATACTAAATCTTCCAGTTTTTTTGGACAAGGTTTTGAGGCAGATTTGCCGTCAGGATTTTCAGCCAAAGCCAGACCTGAATCCACCAGGAAAGAGAAGTATAAATCCAGGCCCACAGGGGAGAAGGTGAATCCTAATCCCCCAACCCAGGTGGGCTCCTAATCCCCCAACCCTTTGCACAAATGGTACATGGAACAGTACACTGACTGAACTACAGACGGATATACAGAGGACATCATCTCAAACCGCCTATATGATCATATAAAAAGGTATGTAGATTATTTAACAAACCAACCAGTTTATTATTATTTAAAAAAACTCAGCCGTACTCTTACAGTTCTCTGAGCAGGTAACTTTGGGTGCTTTATTGCCTCATGAACTTCAACATTTGCTGCCTAGTTATTGAGTCAGAGCAGACCCTTCTTCAATCCATGCCCCAATTATGACCTGATGACACCTTGCAACTTCCTATTCCATGAACTGATCTACTGCACTGTGAGAACAAATATTTAGTTTTTTGAAGTGTATATATTCAGAAAATCATCAACCTTACATAGTATGAGTCTCTGAGTCCAAGGCAGCAAAGGACACTTTATGAGCTGTATAGTCAATATAACAGCAATGTATTATTACAGCAGAACTTCTCTTTGACAGGACCACAACACTGACGATCATGTGCACCCAATGGATCACTTATGGATTTGGCTTAGGGGGCTAAATCAGGAAACCAAGTCTGTTGGAGGCCATCACCATACTTCACCCTTAACTCCTATGGAGAAATACTCTGGTCATTACTCCCATAGTAGTTTTCTTTAGCAATGGTTTCTGTATGGATAGACAGAAGACACAAATAGCAGCAGAAAATAATTGTCAGTCAAGCAGAAAGTCAAGGCTGCCATAGAAAATTAAGACATGGTGGTCAAAAGCAAGCCTGCTCATAGCTCAAAAAGCAAATGAACCTAATTGGTCAGGCAAGGGAAAGATGCATGTTGGCTTTTCAAGAAGCCAGGGGCACAAGTGCATTGACTAAAGATAGGTAATGAGCACTGGCCTTTTACGATGCCAGAGACTGCACATGCGTGGAGGATGGAAATAGTTGTCGTGGCTCTAAGGATGATGGTAGTACTGAGAGATCACAGTGTCAATCTCCACTCTGGCACTCCCTAGACCTGTGCAGTGACTGGAGGACGCACCCTTCCTTCCCTCAAGGCACACCCTGATATTGGGGCTACTGTCTGGTGGTAGTTGGGGTCCAAAGCAGGAGGGCAGATGCAAAGGGCCATTGGTGGAGTCAACAAGTTGTAATAAAGTCTTTATTGTGGTGAAGATGGAAAGTAGTGTTACACATAGCAGCCAAATTGGCACAGTACCAAGGTATGTTACAATCCTCTCCCAATAGCAGCGTACAGACAACTAAAAGGATGATAGTTGTACTCCCTCTCTCTCTCTCTAAAGGCAATTTTAAGTCTATGAACAGAACCAAAAGCATGCACTGAGTTTCCTTTTTAACTCCTTCTCCTGGCTGAGGGGTGCAGAAATAAAATATGGGTGGCCAATCTGTCTGAAAGCGTCGTAGAATGCTTTTACAATATTCCCTTTCACAGCAGCAAAGTCTTTCTGCCATAGATATGCACAATAGCTTGACCATGATATGGTTATGGACCTTCTTATCTCCTTCTCTCAGGGGTATTCCGATAGTAGAGTTGCGTCCATGGCAGCCAAAGCCTCAGAGAAAAAGGTTCTCTGAACTTTTGCCTAGCTAGCAGGAGCTTTTACGCACACTTCTCCTCTCTTGCTCTGCTCAGACTAGACTCACAAACTAACCAGAGAGCAGGTCCATTCTATCGCCTGGGAACATAAACTGTATCCCAATTTGTTAATCATTCAGTTGTCTAAACAGTGCTAATAAAAGCATATAGATAATAAATCACAACAGTTAACTCAATAACATTGCATTAACTCTTATGGTATTAATTTTCTCTGTCTAGTAGTCCTTTTGGGGTACTGCACACACACATGTCGAGCAGAAGAGGGAGGGGTCTGGCGTGAACAGCAGCGACCCTCGAGGAAAGACATGAAAACTAGTAAGAGAGTTCAGTGTTACACCATTTTACAACACAAAGACACATGCAATAATAGTCACCAAGACAGAAAATTAAGTGGTTGCTAAGCAGTGGCAAATATCACTGCCGCTATAATACTCACAGTAGCAGCGAATGTCTATCAAATGTTGTTTCAATGAGGCATGTCCTTCCTTACTATTCCTCTTGGCTTGACCTATCCTGAGAAGAATGGTGCAAGACTGTAAGTTGGAGTGGACAAAACCCACCTTAAGAAGATCCTCTTTCGAGGAGCTAAACAGTGCTCCTGCTCTGGTATCACACCCTTTGGGAGTGTATGCTGACGCATAAGGCAAAGCTTTCCTCTAATGGCAGTAGCACAGTCCAGCCACCAGCTGTTGCAGTACCACACAATAGGGTACTTAAAACTGTTATGTTATGTAATGTTATTTAATGTTTCTTAATATTATCTCATCTGTAATGCTTTGCAGTGTACCAGCATATCTCTGTATGGATCAGTGGGGGTTGGACTTAGATTTGCAGCTAACTCAGCTATTGTGTGCTAATGGAAGAAGTGAGAGGAAGCTACATGTGCTCACACCTCAGAGACCTAGGCCTGAACTCCAGAGAACCATTATCGATCCACAGAGAGAAAACCATCTCTACTCTGCACAGTACTCCTGGAAAAGAGAGAGAGAAAAAGAAAGAACCAAAACGTCCAGAATCTGCATGTAACCGCCGAATGGACACTATCTGAGAAAAGAACCAACTCATTATTGGGACATTGGGGATCTGAAGATAGGGAAGGCTTGAGATGAAGTCTCTGGCTAGGGATGGGGAGCTGTGGTCATTGTGGCTGTGATAACTTAAAGATAGGCACAAACAACAGAGGTGGTCTACAGAGCTGATTCAAAGCAAGTGAGAAAGTCATGCAAGATTTTGATTATTATAACTAGGGATGAAACATCCAAAGTCGATTCGCTCATCCCTAGTTATAACCTTTAGGCCCCTTGCAGACGAGCGTTTGTCATGCTGCAAGTCCGCAGCACAGCTCCCGGCCTGACCTACAAGCACTGATGTGTTCACATAGCATTATATTGATTTTTGATGCTATGTAACCCTTACAGTTCTGGAATGTATTGGATAACACTGGCACCATTATGTCAGTGTCATCATTCTAATACATTCCAGAATTGTAAGGGTTACATAGCATCATAACTCAATATAATCTTATGTGACCCCGTCAGTACTGGGAGGTCAGGCCAAGGGCTGCACTGCGGACTCGCAGTGTGACAAATGCTCGTCTACAAGGGGCCCTAGAGTGTTGTCACATGTCACGGCTGTGCTGAGAGTTGGTGCGGCAAAAAACACACAGCATACAGTTTTTGCAACAAAGGGAAACACAGAGCAAAATTGAACTACAGTAATTACTTCATTAATTAAAGGGGTTGTCCCATGAAAGATATTCTACAGTTTTCAAACCAGCACCTAGATCTGAATACTTTTGTAATTGCATGTAATTAAAAAGTTTGTATAGCTACTGAGTTATTTATTAATGTATCTATATAGCACCACCTACTGTTTTTTTTCTTAATTTTTTGTCCTTTTCACTGACAATGCCGCACATGCTCAGTCTCATCCTTCAACTGCCTCCTGAGCTGTGATAGGGAGAGCATGGACACGCCCCCTGAGCTGCAGCAGAAAGGACACTCCCCTTGAGCTGTCAGCTTGATATAAATCTAGCAGAGCAATGAATGGGGAGATCTCTGGATCCATGTGAGCTACGGGGCCGGTTCTAGCTTTGTTAGAAAGAGATCATGTGTCATGTACTATATGATGCCCAATTTTAATTTTTTACATTAATCATAGGATAACCCTTTTAAGTCTTTTGTGCATTTACCCTTTGCTGGAAAAAATGCACCATAAACACAGGTATGTTGTTGCAAAAACTGCATTTGTTTTTTTGAAGCTTTTCTCACTTTAGAAACATTTGTGAATGATTGGCTCGTTCTAAAGAATTCCAGTGTGGTCCTGTAATAGAATGCCACGACTGCCACAATTCAGTTCCTGAAATGTATCCCCTCATCAAGTATGGGTGGTATAATTGGAAAGTAGAAGCTTTTAGGATCCACAGCTCTAAGCCATGAAGCGGAGACCACGCAATGTTACAGAGCGGGATTGCTGAGTACTGAGACGCATAATCCATAAAAGTCACCAAATCTCTGCTGACTCTATAACTGCAGAGTCCAGACCTCCTCTAGTATTAACATCTGCACAAAAACTGTACTGTGCTCCATGGCATGAGTTTGGTGAGTTTGAGTCTGGGTTTGGTCAATGCCAGGAGATCATTACCTGCCTGACTGCATTATGTAAAGTGTGGTGGAGGAGGATAATGCTATGAGGTTGTTTTTCAGGGGTTGTCTTAGGCCCCCTAGTTCCGGTGAAGGGATATTGCAATGCTTCAGCATACCAAGACAGTTTGGGCAATTGTATGCCTCCAACCTTGTAGGAACAGTTTGGCGAAGGCACTTTTCTGTTCCAGCATGACTGTGCCCCAATGCCAATAGCAAGGTCCATAAAGGCATGGTTGGGTAAGTTTGATGTAGAAGAACTTGACTGGTCGCACAGACCCATGATCTCAACCCCAACACTTATGCTCTGAATTACAACTGAGATTGTTGTCCAACTTCAGTTTCTGACCTCACAAATGGTCAAAAATTCCCACAGACACAATCCCAACTTCATATTAAGTCCTATGGATGTACTATATCATAAAAGCCTCTGGGGGTGGATGGTGGAGGGGTCCTGATACTTTTCTCCATATAGTAGAGCAGACAGTATCACACGAGATAGAATAAGATACACTGGCTCAGCAGGCACGATCGTAAACTGCGCTTCCTTCTGGCATCCTGTTTAATTAGTGGGCTCAGATCTAGTGATGTGTTTTATGTACTGCAATGAGTTCTGGTATCACATTTATGAATTCACCTTGCTTCTGATACAGTTTCTGTCCAAGAGGCTTAGTTCTGGTACTGTGTTTGTTAACTGTGCTTCTTCCAATGCTACTCTAAGGCCTCTTTCACACTTGCGTTGTTCTTTTCCGTCCTAGAGTTCTGTCCTCGGGGCTCTAAGACGGAAAGATACTGATCAGGATTATCCCAATGCATTCTGAATGGAAAGAGATCCGTTCAGGATGCATCAGGATGTCTTCAGTTCAGTATTCAAATGTTTTTTTGCCGTTGAAAAGTCCGCAGCATGCTGCGGATTTTCCTCCGGCCAAAAAAACTGAAGGCATGCCGCAAGGACAGATCCGGAAGTAATGCCCATTAAAAAGCATTATTCCGCATCCGACTTTAAGCTAAACATCGTTTCGGCGCATCGCCGGATCCGACGTTTAGCTTTCTGAATGGTAACCATGCAGCCAGGACTCTACTAAAGTCCCGGCTGCCATGGAAAAGTGGGCTCCCAGGGCGCTCCACAATGACGTCACAGCGCCCCTACGTAGCATACAGTATATCATGTGATCCATGCAACGTAGGGGCGCTGTGATGTCATTGTGGAGCGCCCCAGGAGCCGCACGGACGGTAAGAAGCTTCTCCGCGGCTCCCCACTACTTTTCCATGGCAGCCGGGACTTTAGTAGCATCCTGGCTGCCATGTTAACACTGAAAGCATTTTGAAGACTGATCAGTCTTCAAATGCTTTCAGGTGTGTTGCTAAACAAGCAAGTGGTCGCGCTGCCTTCAGCTTCCGGCTTCTCAAGCTTAGGAGTACAATCCACGGTGTTTCCAGTGCCCCTATCGCGCTCCTCCGTCAACAGATGGTTCACTCTTACACTTCACCCTTTGTATATATAGAGAAAATTTCCACACATAGTGAAATACGTTCATCAAATGTAACGCTTTTTTATTTTCTCATACTCACAAAGGTAACATCACATCAAGCATTAAAATATTTTTTCTCCATATGGCAAGGGATGGCAAGCTACAGAGTATCAGGGAAGAGATGAGCTGTGAACATATGGGGGTAGTTTATATGCTTCGGTGCCCGTGTGGCATGTTTTATGTGGGGAGAACACTATGGAAGTTAACCCGTTAAGGATGCATGACGTACCGGTACGTCATGAGTAGTCCCGATTACTGCTGCTCAGCCGGCAGTGATCGAAACAAGGTACCTGCTGAAATTATTCAGCAGGTACCTTGTTACAATGCCCAGGGTGGTCCTGTGACCCCCCCATACCGGCGATCGCTGCAAACCATAGGTCAATTCAGACCTGCGGTTGGCAGCGCTTTCGCGATCTCTGATCCCCGTGGTCTGTGACCGCGGGAATCAGAGAGTTAATGCCCCCAAAGTGTTCAATTTTAACCCTCCCTGCAGCCCCAAATCATATTGTGGCTGCGGGGGTGCAGAGGAGGTGGTTGCGGGTGGCAGGAGGTGTTGCGGAGGGCGGGATTGCAATGACGATCCCCCGACAGCCTCCTCTGTAATATTCCCGGGTGTCTAGTGGATCTATCAGATAGAAATGGCTGGCATCTGTGCTTGTTCAGATGCCAGCCGTTTAACCCCTTCCATACCGCGGTCCATACGGACCACGGTATGGAAGGGGTTAACAGGGAGGGAGCTCCCTCCCTCTCCCATTGGGGGGCTGCTGTGCCTTTTCAGCCCCCCGACAGGATGGGATTGCAGAGGGAGGGGGCCCCCTTCCCTCCATCCCCATCACCCACTGCTCAGTTCTTGCAGTGGGTGATGGTTACCATGGCAGCAGGACGCTTTCAGAAGCGTCCTGCTCTCCATGGTGCTGAAAGCCTAAGCAGATTTGTGCTAAAGGCAGAAGTCTGCTTAGACTATGTACAGTAAAAAAAATACAGTACACTGTATAGTGTACTGTACTGTATTGTAAAGACACCAGATCCACTGGATCTACAAGAACCAAGTGGGTCTGGGTCCCAAAAAAAAGGAAAAAAACAAAAAAAAAACAAAAAAAACATATCACTGAAAAAAAATAATAATAAAATACCCTACACATATTAGGTATCGCCGAGTCAGTAAAAACCTGCTCTATAAAAATATCACATGACCTAACCCCTCACACAAATACCGTAAAAAGAAAATGTTGTGAAATAAGCCTATTTTTCTCACCTTACATCACAAAAAGTGTAATAACAAGTGATCAAAAACGCGTATGCCTCTCAAAATAGTAGCAATCAAACCGCCATCTCATCCTGCAAAAAATAAGCCACTACATAGGACAATCGCCCAAAAAAATAAAAAAATATGTCTCTCAGACTTTGGAGACACTAAAACATTTTTTTTCTAAAATGCTGTTATCGTGTTAAAGTAAAATAAATTTAAAAATAGTATACATATTAGGTATCACCGCGGTATCACCGGCTCTATAAAAATAACACATGACCTAACTAGTGTTGAGCGAACAGTTCGAGAATCGTTCGGGTCCGTACCGAATTTTGCGGTGTCCGTGACACAGACCCGAACCCGGACATTTTCAAAAAAGTTCGGGTTCGGGTCCGGTGTTCGTCGATTACTTCCCGCTTTCTGAAGGGCTGCACAGCAGCCAATCAGCTAGCGTTTTACTTCTTGCCCTAAGAGCCCATCACAGCCATGCCAACTAATGGCATGGCTGTGATTGGCCAAGTGCAGCATGTGACCCAGCCTCTATTTAAGCTGGAGTCACGTAGCGCCGCACGTCACACTGCTCTGACTAGTGTAGGGAGAGGATGCAGCTTCTGTGAGGGCGAGATAGGCAGGGATAAAGAAGTGATCTACCTTTCTACACCTGTGCATCAGAACAACTCAGCTGAGCTGTTCACTCAAAGTCACTATTTTGTTGAGACTGGCCAGAGCGATTTTTACTGGCACATGTAACTGGGCTGACCGACGGTGGCCATTTTGGGACTTGTGGTGCGCCAGCACTTGCTGCCACAGAGTGTAAACCAAAGCTCCAAAGAAGTTAAAAATCTACACCTGTGAATCAGAACAACAGCGATTCAGCTGCTCAGTCAAAGTCAATTTTTTTTCTGGCTGGGCAGACTGTTTTCTGGCACATGTTACTTTGCTGATAGGCGGCGGCCATTTTGGGACTTGTGGTGCTACAGCAAAAGCTTCCACAACGTCCATTAATCTAATGTAATAGTCGATTTTTTCATAGATATAATACATCAGGGGTTTGGCTGTGCTTGTGTCACCCATACTAACTGCAAAGATATTTAATATATCAGTGGTGAAACTGAAAGTAACCCACTTGGATAGCAAATCCCATGAATGTGCTGTTCCAGCTAGGCTAGCCAGTGCCACTACTTTGTCCAATACTGTCAGCCAGAAATATTTTTTTTTATGTGCCAGAAATATAAATTAGAAAAAGCTTTCACCGTAATAATAAAATTATTCTGGTGTTAGACCAAAAGAAGCACTCCTGTTGTAATTAATACTGTAAAAAGGCTTAGGCAATATTTCTCCCAGTGTGGGAAATTTATCTAGCAAAACTAGCATTTTAACAATTCTGGTGTTCTGAAATACCAGCAGTCCTCTTGTAATTAATACCGCCAAAAGGCATTATATCGTCCAGTGTTGTAATTTTGGTGAAAAAAGGCCAATTTAATCAATCTGGTGTTTGTTAGACCAGAAAAACTAGGCCTCACGTTTTCACTCCTCTAAAAAGGAATTATATCTCCCGTGTGGGAATCTATGTACCAAAACTAGCATTATAAAAATCTGGTGTCCAATTAGCAGCAGTGTTCTTGTAATTAATACCGCCAAAAGGCATTATTGTCCAGTGTTGTAATTTTGCTGAAAAAAGGCCAATTTAATCAATCTGGTGTTTGTTAGACCAGAAAACTAGGCCTCACGTTTTTCACTCCTCCAAAAGCAATTATATTTCCCGTGTGGGGATCTATGTACCAAAACTAGCATTATAAAAATCTGGTGTCCAATTAGCAGCGGTGTTCTTGTAATTAATACCGCCAAAAGGCATTATTGTCCAGTGTTGTAATTTTGCTGAAAAAAAGGCCAATTTAATCAATCTGGTGTTTGTTAGACCAGAAAAACTCGGCCTCACGTTTTCACTCCTCTAAAATGGAATTATATTTCCCCGTGTGGGGATCTATGTACCAAAACTAGCATTATAAAAAATCTGGTGTCCAATTAGCAGCAGTGTTCTTGTAATTAATACTGCCAAAAGGCATTATTGTCCAGTGTTGTAATTTTGGTGAAAAAAAGGCCAATTTAATCAATCTGGTGTTTGTTAGACCAGAAAAAACTAGGCCTCACGTTTTCACTACTCTAAAAAGCAATTATATTTTCCCGTGTGGGGATCTATGTACCAAAACTAGCATTATAAAAAATCTGGTGTCCAATTAGCAGCAGTGTTCTTGTAATTAATACCGCCAAAAGGCATTATTGTCCAGTGTTGTAATTTTGCTGAAAAAAAGGCCAATTTAATCAATCTGGTGTTTGTTAGACCAGAAAAACTCGGCCTCACGTTTTCACTCCTCTAAAAAGGAATTATATTTCCCGTGTGGGGATCTATGTACCAAAACTAGCATTATAAAAATCTGGTGTCCAATTAGCAGCAGTGTTCTTGTAATTAATACCGCCAAAAGGCATTATTGTCCAGTGTTGTAATTTTGCTGAAAAAAAGGCCAATTTAATCAATCTGGTGTTTGTTAGACCAGAAAAACTAGGCCTCACGTTTTCACTCCTCTAAAAAGCAATTATATTTCCCCGTGTGGGGATCTATGTACCAAAACTAGCATTATAAAAATCTGGTGTCCAATTAGCAGCAGTGTTCTTGTAATTAATACCGCCAAAAGGCATTATTCTCTAGTGTTGTAATTTTGGTGAAAAAAAGGCCAATTTAATCAATCTGGTGTTTGTTAGACCAGAAAAACTCGGCCTCACGTTTTCACTCCTCAAAAAAGGAATTATATTTCCCCGTGTGGGGATCTATGTACCAAAACTAGCATTATAAAAAATCTGGTGTCCAATTAGCAGCAGTGTTCTTGTAATTAATACCGCCAAAAGGCATTATTCTCTAGTGTTGTAATTTTGGTGAAAAAAAGGCCAATTTAATCAATCTGGTGTTTGTTAGACCAGAAAAACTAGGCCTCACGTTTTCACTCCTCTAAAGAGGAATTATATTTCCCCGTGTGGGAATCTAAGTACCAAAACTAGCATTATAAAAAATCTGGTGTCCAATTAGCAGCAGTGTTCTTGTAATTAATACCGCCAAAAGGCATTATTGTCCAGTGTTGTAATTTTGCTGAAAAAAAGGCCAATTTAATCAATCTGGTGTTTGTTAGACCAGAAAAACTAGGCCTCACGTTTTCACTCCTGTAAAAGGAATTATATCTTCCCGTGTGGGGATCTATGTACCAAAACTAGCATTATAAAAAATCTGGTGTCCAATTAGCAGCAGTGTTCTTGTAATTATTTACCGAAAAAGGAATTATATCTTCCAGTGTGGGAATTTTGGGGCTAAAAAATAATATATTTTATTGTGGTGCGAGTTAAATCGCAACAATGAGGAAACATTCTATTAAGGGACGAGGACGCGGTCGTGGTGGTGTTCGTGGAGCCTCTGTTGCTGGCAGAGGACGTGGCCGTTCGGCCTCAGGTGCACAAAGTAGTGAAACAACTCCCTCAAGTAGCCGGCAGAATTTACAGTGATATTTGGTGGGGCCCAATGCCGTTATGAGGATGGTAAGGCCTGAGAAGGTACAGGCATTAGTCGATTGGGTGGCCGACAGTGCTTCCAGCACGTTCACCACATTGTCTTCCGCCCAGTCTTCTGCGGAAAGCGCACAACTGGCACCTGAAAACCAAGCCCATCAGTCTGTCACATCACCCCCATGCATATCAGGGAAACTGGCTGAGCCTCAAGTTATGCAGCAGTCTCTTCTTCTGTTTAAAGACTCTGCTCCCACGGTTTTCCAGGGGCGTCCACCTATCCCTTCCCCAGCGGTGGAAGACATTCCATGCACTGACGCACAACCACTTATGTATCCAGATGATGAGGACATGGGAATACCACCACAGCAGAGTGACCGAGTGTCTGATGATGACGAAACACAGGTGCCCACTGCCGCGTCTTATTGCAGTGTGCAGACTAAACAGGAGGAGGTCAGGGAGGAAGACTGGGTGGAAGACGATGCAGAGGACGATGAGGTCTTAGACCCCACATGGACTGAAGGTCGCGCCGCTGACTTAAATAGTTCAGAGGAAGAGGCAGTGGTGAGACCGAGACAACAGCGAAGCCAAAGAGGGAGCAGGGGGCAAAAGCAGAACAGCCGCCGTCCAGAGAGTTCGCCTGCTATTGGCCAGCGCCAACAGGGACCCAGCACCCCAAAGGCATCTTCAAGGAGTTCCCTGGCATGGCACTTCTTCAAACAATGTGCTGAGGACAAGACCAGAGTGGTTTGCACGCTGTGCCATCAGACCCTGAGGCGAGGCATTAACGTTCTTAACCTGAGCACCACCTGCATGATCAGGCATCTACATGCAAAGCATGAACTGCAGTGGAGTACACACCTTAAAAACAAGGAACCCGCTCAGGCTCCCCCTGCTCCCTTTAGCGCTGCTGCCTCGGCTTCCGTCTCGAGAGGAATGTTGCCACCTGCCGAGCAGCAAACAGAGGATGTGCCACCGACACCACCACCACCACCGCCACCGTCACCTAGCGTCTCCACTATTTCACACAGCAGCGTTCAGCTCTCCATCTCTCAAACCTTTGAGAGGAAGCGCAAATTCCCACCTAGTCACCCTCAAGCCCTTGGCCTGAATGCCAGCATTTCTAAACTACTGGCCTTTGAAATGCTGTCATTCCGGCTGGTGGACACAGACAGCTTCAAACAGCTGATGGCCATGGCTGTCCCCCAGTATGTGGTTCCCAGCCGCCACTACTTCTCCAAGACAGCCGTGCCTTCCCTGCACATGCAAGTGTCCGATAAAATCAAGTGTGCACTGCGCAACGCCATTTGTGGCAAGGTCCACCTAACCACAGATACGTGGACCAGTAAGCATGGCCAGGGACGCCATATCTCCCTAACTGCACACTGGGTAAATGTAGTGGCGTCTGGGCCCCAGGCGGAGAGTTCCTTGGCGCACGTGCTTCCGCCGCCAAGGATCACAGGGCATCATTCTTTGCCTCCTGTAGCCTCCTCCTCCTACTCGGCTTCCTCCTCCTCCTCCTCTGCTTCCACCAGCTCATCCAGTCAGCCACACACCTTCACCACCAACTTCAGCACAGCCCGGGGTAAATGTCAGCAGGCCATTCTGAAACTCATATGTTTGGGGGACAGGCCCCACACCGCGCAGGAGTTGTGGCGGGGTATTGAACAACAGACCGACCAGTGGTTGCTGCCGGTGGGCCTCAAGCCCGACCTGGTGGTGTGCGATATTGGGCGAAATCTCGTGGCAGCTCTGGGATGCACATCCCTTGCCTGGCGCATGTGCTGATTTTGGTGGTGCAAAAGTTCATTCACAACTACCCAGACATGTCAGAGCTGCTGCATAAAGTGCGGGCCGTCTGTGCGCGCTTCCGGCGTTCACATCCTGCCGCTGCTCGCCTGTCAGCGCTACAGCGGAACTTCGGCCTTCCCGCTCACCGCCTAATATGCGACTTGCCCACCCGGTGGAACTCCACCTTGCACATGCTGGAGAGACTGTGCGAGCAGCAGCAGGCCATAGTGGAGTTTCAGCTGCAGCACGCACGAGTCAGTCGCACTGCGGAACAGCACCACTTCACCACCAATGATTGGGCCTCCATGCGAGACCTGTGTGCCCTGTTGCGCTGTTTAGAGTACGCCACCAACATGGCCAGTGGCGATGCCACAGTTATCAGCGTGACGATACCAATTCTATGTCTCCTAGAGAAAACGCTTAGGGCGATGATGGAAGAGGAGGTGGGCCAGGGCCAGGAGGAGGAGGAGGAGGATGACAGGTAGTTTTTAGCACTTTCAGGCCAGTCTGTTAGAAGTGGCTCAGAGGGAGGTTTTTGCAACAGCAGAGGGCAGGTACAAATGTGGCCAGCCAGGGACCACTACTGGAGGATGAGGAGGATGAGGAGGAGGTGGAGGAGGATGAGGATGAAGCAGGTTCACAGCGGGGTGGCACCCAGCACAGCGCAGGCACATCCCTGGTGCGTGGCTGGGGGATACAGAGGATGATGACGATACGCCTCCCACAGAGGACAGCTTGTCCTTACCTCTGGGGAGCCTGGCACACATGAGCGATTACATGCTGCAGTGCCTGCGCAACGACAGCAGAGTTGCCCACATTTTAACGTGTGCTGACTACTGGGTGGCCACCCTGCTGGAACCACGGTACAAAGACAATGTGCCCACTTTACTTCCTGCACTGGAGCGTGATAGGAAGATGCGCGAGTACAAGCGCACACTGGTAGACGCGCTCCTGAGAGCATTCCCAACTGTCACAGGGGAACAGGTGGAAGGCCAAGGCCAAGGCAGAGGAGGAGCTAGAGGTCGCCCACGCAGCAGTGTAACGGCCAGCTCCTCTGAGGGCAGGGTTAGCATGGCAGAAATGTGGAAAAGTTTTGTCTCCACGCCACAGCTAACTGCCCCACCACCTGATACGGAACGTGTTAGCAGGAGGCAACATTTCACTAACATGATTGAACAGTACATCTGCACACAACTCCACATACTGACGGATGGTTCGGCCCCATTCAACTTCTGGGTTTCCAAATTGTCCACGTGGCCAGAATTAGCATGTTATGCCTTGGAGGTGCTGGCCTGCCCGGCGGCCAGCGTTTTATCTGAACGTGTATTCAGCACGGCAGGGGCGTCATTACTGACAAACGCAGCCGCCTGTCCGCAGCCAACGTGGACAAGCTGACGTTTATAAAAATGAACCAGGCATGGATCCCACAAGACCTGACCCTCCCTTGTGCAGAGTAGTCCTTAATAACTGCCTTAAACCATGTTGTCTTGTACTCCTGGCCACTTCTTCATTGAAAAATCTATTTTTGAAATTAAGTAGGATCTTGGGGTGCAACCCAGAGTTGAATGAACCTTCCCTCTGTCTGGGTGCCGGGGCCAAAGTACATGAAAGTGTCCTTCTCCTGTGCTGGGTGATATGAATGTTATACTTGTGCTGTCTGACATGTCTCCTTTGTGTGGGTGCAGGGGGCCAAAGTCACTGAAAGCGGCCTTCTCCTGTGGTGGCTGATATAAATGCCTGATTTACTGCTGTGGGACCTCTCTCCTCTTTCTGGGTGCAGGGGTCAAAGAAAGAAAAGGTGGCCTACTCCTGTGGTGGTTGACATGATGCCTGATTCTCTGCTGTGGGACCTCTCTCCTCCGTGTGGCTGCAGGGGTCAAAGTCTCTGAAAGTGCCATTCTCCTGTGGTGGTTGATGTGAAACTGATGCTTGTGCTATCTGACCTGTCTCCTCTGTGTCGGTGCTAAGGCCTAAGTCACTGAAAGCGGCCTTCTCCTGTTCTGGCTGATATAAATGCCTGATTCTCTGCTGTGGGACCTCTCTCTCTTTCTGGGTGCAGGGTCAAAGTCTCTAAAAGTGCCCTTCTCCTGTGGTGGTTGATGTGAAACTGATGCTTGTGCTATCTGACCTGTCTCCTCTGTGTCGGTGCTAAGGCCTAAGTCACTGAAAGCGGCCTTCTCCTGTTCTGGCTGATATAAATGCCTGAATCTCTGCTGTGGGACCTCTCTCCTCCGTCTGGGTGCAGGGGTAAAAGTCTCTCAAAGTGGCCTTCTCTTGTGCTGGGTGATGTGAAGCTGATGTATGTGCCATCTGACATGGTTGCCGGGGTCCCATTAAATGGTGGCCTACTCCTGTGGTGGGTGATCTAAATGCATGATTCTCTGTTGTGAAAACCTCTCTCCTCCGTCTGGGTGCAGGGGTCAAAGTCTCTCAAAGTGGCCTTCTCTTATGCTAGGTGATGTGAAGCTGATGTTTGTGCCATCTGACATGGTTGCCGGGGTCCCATTAAATGGTGGCCTACTCCTGTGGTGGGTGATCTAAATGCATGATTCTCTGCTGTGAAAACCTCTCTCCTCTGTCTGGGTGCTGGTCCAAAATACATGAGAGTGGCCTTCTCCGGTGGTGGTTGATATGACGCATGATTCCTTGCTGTGGGACCTGTATCCTCTGTCTGGGTGCTGGGCCGAAATAAATGAGAGTGGCCTTCTCCGTTGGTGGTTGATATGAGGCATGATTCCTTGCTGTGGGACCTATCTCCTCTGTCTGGGTGCTGGTCCAAAATAAATGAGAGTGGCATTCTCCGGTGGTGGTTGATATATCGCATGATTCCTTGATGTGGGACCTCTCTCCTCTGTCTGGGTGCTGGTCCAAAATGCATGAGAGTGGCCTTCTCCGGTGGTGGTTGATATGACGCATGATTCCTTGCTGTGGGACCTGTATCCTCTGTCTGGGTGCTGGGCCGAAATAAATGAGTGGCCTTCTCCGTTGGTGGTTGATATGAGGCATGATTCCTTGCTGTGGGACCTGTATCCTCTGTCTGAGTGCTGGGCCGAAATAAATGAGAGTGGTCTTCTCAGTTGGTGGTTGATATGAGGCATGATTCCTTGCTGTGGGACCTGTATCCTCTGTCTGGGTGCTGTGCCGAAATAAATGAGAGTGGCCTTCTCCGTTGGTGGTTGATATGAGGCATGATTCCTTGCTGTGGGACCTGTATCCTCTGTCTGGGTGCTGGTCCAAAATAAATGAGAGTGGCCTTCTCCTGTGGGGGTTGATATGACGCATGATTCCTTGATGTGGGACCTGTATCCTCTGTCTGGGTGCTGGTCCAAAATAAATGAGAGTGGCCTTCTCCGGTGGTGGTTGATATGACGCCTTATTCCTTGCTGTGGGACCTGTATCCTCTGTCTGGGTGCTGGTCCAAAATACTTGAGAGTGGCCTTCTCCGGTGGTGGTTGATATGACGCCTTATTCCTTGCTGTGGGACCTGTATCCTCTGTCTGGGTGCTGGTCCAAAATACATGAGAGTGGCCATCTCCGGTGGTGGTTGATATGAAGCATGATTCCTTGCTGTGGGACCTGTATCCTCTGTCTGGGTGCTGGTCCCAAATAAATGAGAGTGGCCTTCTCCAGTGGTGGATGATATGACGCATGATTCCTTGCTGTGGGACCTCTCTCCAATTGATATTGGTTAATTTTTATTTATTTTATTTTAATTCATTTCCCTATCTACATTTGTTTGCAGGGGATTTACCTACATTTTGCTGCCTTTTGCAGCCCTCTAGCCCTTTCCGGGAGTCTTTTACAGGCTTTTTAGTGCCCAAAAGTTCGGGTCCCCATTGACTTCTATGGGGTTCGGGTTCGGGATGAAGTTCGGGTTGAGTTCGGATCACGAACCCGGACATTTTCCGGAAGTTCGGCCGAACCTCTCGAACCCGAACATCCAGGTGTTCGCTCATCTCTAGACCTAACCCCTCAGATGAACACAGAAAATTTTTTTATATAAATACCGTGTCAAAAGTCATTTTTGTCACCTTATATCACAAATAGTGTAATAGCAAGCGACCAAAATGTCATATGCACCCCACGATAGTGCCAATCAAACTGTCATCTCATCCCACAAAAAATGAGCCCCTACATAAGACAGTCGCCCAAAAACTAAAAATTTAAAATATGGCTTTCAGAATGTGGAGACACTAAAATTTTTTTCTCAAAAATGCTTTGTTATGAAAAACTGAAACAAAAAAAAAAAAAGTAGTCATACTGTCGCGTCCATAACAACCTGTTCTATAGAAATAGCACACAATCTAACCTGTCAGTTCAACAATGTAAATAATAAAAGCGTTCCCGAAACAGCTATTTTTTTTGCAAATTTTCCATTTTAATCCATTTTACAGTAACAAATCAAGGGTTAACAGCATTCCCAAAATGATCGATACATGAAGTAGACATATGGGGAATGTAAATCAATAACTTTTTTTGGCGGTATTAATATGTATTATGCAGAGAAAGAAGAATCGGGTGGCACTTCTATTATTAATAGTCCCGTAGCTACTAGTGAATCAGCGCTAGTTCAGACTCACAGTGATGGTGGTATTATGGTCAGCGGTGTTGCTCAGCTCCAGTGATAGAACATAGATATATTCAAAAGGAGTAATGGAAGAAAACGAGCGGCACTCACCAAGTCCATTAAACAAACCTACCAGGTAGTGGCCTGAAGACGCGCATAAGTTAGTGCGAAACGGCCGCCGACGCTTTTCTACCGCAACCTTTTGTGTGTGTCCCCCGATGCCTCAAGTGACGTGGGTCTGCCTGCATGTTATGAAGAAATAAAGAAGGTTTGTTTAATGGACTTGGTGAGTGCCGCTCATTTTCTTCCATTACTCCTTTTGAATATTAATATGTATTATAGAAGTAGAGAAATTGAAACTTGGAAAATTGCAAATTTTTCCACATTTTTGGTAAATTTGGTATTTTTTTTTATAAATAAAAATGAAAATTTTCAACTCATTTTACCACTGACATGAAGTACAATATGTGACGAAAAAACAGTCTCAGAATGGCCTGGATAAGTAAAAGCGTTTAAAAGTTATCACCACATAAAGTGTGGTCCTTAGTGTGAAATAGGGCTGAGTCCTTAAGGGTTAAAGACACGGGTGCAGGAGCATTTTAACAATATCCGAAAAGGTCTGGAAAACCACAGTGTGTCCATGCATTTTAAAAATCACATAACAAAGATCCAAATGGTTTGTGGTTTACCGGTTTAGAAAAAGTGGTGAGGGATGGACGTGGGGGATCCTGTGGCCCACATTAACCGCAGGGAGGTGGAGTGGATTTATAAGATAGGGTCCCTCCAGCCCTGTGATTTAACCACTTCAGCCCCCTAGCTTAAACACCCTTAATGACCAGGCCACTTTTACAATTCTGCACTACACTACTTTCACCGTTTATTGCTCAGTCATACAACTTACCACCCAAATGAATTTTACCTCCTTTTCTTCTCACTAATAGAGCTTTCATTTGGTGGTATTTCATTGTTGCTTACATTTTTTTTTTTTTGCTATTAATAAAAATTTAACGACATTTTTGCAAAAAATGACATTTTCACTTTCTGTTGTAAATTTTTTTAAAAACTACATTTCTATATAAATTTTCCACAAAATTTATTGTTCTACATGTCTTTGATAAAAAAAAAAATCCAATAAGTGTATATTTATTGGTTTGGGTAAAAGTTATAGCGTTTACAAACTATGGTGCAAAAAAGTGAATTTCCGCATTTTGAAGCAGCTCTGACTTTCTGAGCACCTGTCATGTTTCTTCAGGTGCTAGAATGTCAGAATAGTATAAATACCCCCCAAATGACACCATTTTAGAAAGAAGACACCCCAAAGTATTCGCGGAGGGGCATGGTGAGTTCATGTTTAATTTCATTTTTTTCACAAGTTAGCGGAAAATGACACTTTCTGAGGAAAAAAAAAATAATAATAAAGTTTCCATTTCTGCTAACTTCTGGCAAAAAAAAATAAAAAATCTCAGACGGACTCACTATGCCCCTCAGTGAATACCTTTGGGTGTCTACTTTCCGAAATGGGGTAATTTGTGGGGTGTGTTTACTGTTCTGGCATTTTGGGCGGGGCTAAATTGTGAGCAGCCATGTAAAACCTAAAGGTACTCATTGGAATTTGGGCCCCTTTGCGCATCCAGGCTGCAAAAAAGTTTTACTCATGTGGTATCGCCGTACTCAGCAGAAGTAGGGCAATGTGTTTTGGGGTGTATTATTACATATACCCATGTTGGGTGAGAGAAATATCTCTGTAAATTGTCAACTTTGTATAAAAAAATTTAAAAAGTTGTCGTTTACAGAGATATTTCTCACACAAGTAATGGGTATGTATAAAAATACACCTTAAAACACATTGCCCTACTTCTCCTGAGTACGGCGATACCACATGAGTACGTGGGTCTGCCTGCATGTTATGAAGAAATAAAGAAGGTTTGTTTAATGGACTTGGTGAGTGCCGCTCATTTTCTTCCATTACTCCTTTTGAATATTAATATGTATTATAGAAGTAGAGAAATTGAAACTTGGAAAATTGCAAATTTTTCCACATTTTTGGTAAATTTGGTATTTTTTTTTATAAATAAAAATGAAAATTTTCAACTCATTTTACCACTGACATGAAGTACAATATGTGACGAAAAAACAGTCTCAGAATGGCCTGGATAAGTAAAAGCGTTTAAAAGTTATCACCACATAAAGTGTGGTCCTTAGTGTGAAATAGGGCTGAGTCCTTAAGGGGTTAAAGACACGGGTGCAGGAGCATTTTAACAATATCCGAAAAGGTCTGGAAAACCACAGTGTGTCCATGCATTTTAAAAAATCACATAACAAAGATCCAAATGGTTTGTGGTTTACCGGTTTAGAAAAAGTGGTGAGGGATGGACGTGGGGGGGATCCTGTGGCCCACATTAACCGCAGGGAGGTGGAGTGGATTTATAAGATAGGGTCCCTCCAGCCCTGTGATTTAACCACTTCAGCCCCCCTAGCTTAAACACCCTTAATGACCAGGCCACTTTTTACAATTCTGCACTACACTACTTTCACCGTTTATTGCTCAGTCATACAACTTACCACCCAAATGAATTTTACCTCCTTTTCTTCTCACTAATAGAGCTTTCATTTGGTGGTATTTCATTGTTGCTTACATTTTTTTTTTTTTTGCTATTAATAAAAATTTAACGACATTTTTGCAAAAAAATGACATTTTTCACTTTCTGTTGTAATTTTTTTTTAAAAAACTACATTTCTATATAAATTTTCCACAAAATTTATTGTTCTACATGTCTTTGATAAAAAAAAAAAAATCCAATAAGTGTATATTTATTGGTTTGGGTAAAAGTTATAGCGTTTACAAACTATGGTGCAAAAAAGTGAATTTCCGCATTTTGAAGCAGCTCTGACTTTCTGAGCACCTGTCATGTTTCTTCAGGTGCTAGAATGTCAGAATAGTATAAATATCCCCCAAATGACACCATTTTAGAAAGAAGACACCCCAAAGTATTCGCGGAGGGGCATGGTGAGTTCATGTTTAATTTCATTTTTTTCACAAGTTAGCGGAAAATGACACTTTCTGAGGAAAAAAAAATAATAAAGTTTCCATTTCTGCTAACTTCTGGCAAAAAAATAAAAATCTCAGACGGACTCACTATGCCCTCAGTGAATACCTTTGGGTGTCTACTTTCCGAAATGGGGTAATTTGTGTGGTGTGTTTACTGTTCTGGCATTTTGGGCGGGGCTAAATTGTGAGCAGCCATGTAAAACCTAAAGGTACTCATTGGAATTTGGGCCCTTTGCGCATCCAGGCTGCAAAAAGTTTTACTCATGTGGTATCGCCGTACTCAGCAGAAGTAGGGCAATGTGTTTTGGGGTGTATTATTACATATACCCATGTTGGGTGAGAGAAATATCTCTGTAAATTGTCAACTTTGTATAAAAAATTTAAAAAGTTGTCGTTTACAGAGATATTTCTCACACAAAGTATGGGTATGTATAAAAATACACCCTAAAACACATTGCCCTACTTCTCCTGAGTACGGCGATACCACATGAGTGACACTTTTTGCAGCCTGGGTGCAAAGGGCCCTAATTCCAATGAGTACCTTTAGGATTTCACAGGGCATTTTTACACATTTGGATTCCAGACTTCTTCTCACGCTTTAGGGGCCCCTAAAATGCCAGGGCAGTATAAATACCCCACATGTGACCCCATTTTAGAAATAAGACACCCCAAGGTATTCCGTGAGGGGTATGGTGAGTTCATGTAAAATTTTATTTTTGTGTCACAAGTTAGTGGAATATGAGACTTTGTAAAAAACAAAAATAAAAAAATAAAAATTTTCAATTTCCGCTAACTTGTGCCAAAAAAAAAAAATTCTGTGAACTCGACATGCCCCTTACGGAATACCTTGGGGTGTCTTATTTCCAAAATGTGGTCCCATGTGGGGTATTTATACTGCCCTGGCATTTTAGGGCCCCTTTGCACACCCAGGCTGCAAAAAAGTGGCACACATGTGGTATCGCCGTACTCAGGAGAAGTAGGGCAATGTGTTTTGGGGTGTATTTTTACATATACCCATGTTGGGTGAGAGAAATATCTCTGTAAATTGACAACTTTGTATAAAAATTTTTAAAAAGTTGTCGGTTACAGCGATATTTCTCACACACAGTATGGGCATATATAAAAATACACCCCAAAGCTCATTGCCCTACTTCTCCTGAGTACGGTGATACCACATGTGTGCCACTTTTTTGCAGCCAAGATGCGCAAAGGGGCCCTAAAACCAATGAGTACCTTTAGGATTTCACAGGGCATTTTTACGCATTTGGATTCTCACGCTTTAAGACCCCTAAAATGCCAGGGCAGTATAAATACCCCATAAGTGACCCCATTTTGGAAAGAAGACACCCCAAGGTATTCCGTGAGGGGCATGGCGAGTTCACTGAATTTTTTTTTTGCCACAAGTTAGCGGAAATTGATATATATATATATATTTTTTTTTACAAAGTCTCATATTCCACTAACTTGTGACAAAAATAAAATTTTACATGAACTCACCATACCCCTCACGGAATACCTTGGGGTGTCTTCTTTCTAAAATGGGGTCACATGTGAGGTGTTTGTACTGTCCTGGCATTTGATGGTCTCCGCAATCAATACACGTATGGCCAGCATTAGGAGTTTCTGCGATTCTCCTTATATTGAGCATACGGGTAATGAGATTTTTTTTTCCGTTCAGCCTCTGGGCTGAAAAAAAAAAAAATGAACGGCACAGATTTTTTCATTCGCATCGATCAATGTGGATGAAAAAATCTCTGCCAAAATCAGTGACTGCGGTGCGGTGGGCTGGACGCTAACTACCTAAGGCCTTATTCACACGTCCGCAATGTAGTCCGCATGTATTCCGCAATTTTTCGGAATACATGCGGACCCATTGACTGTGAATGGGGCCGGGAACGATGCGGAGAGCACACACTGTGCTCTCCGCATCCGATTTTGCGGAGCGCGCCGCCGATCTTCCGGTCCGCAGCTCCGCAAAAAAAATAGAACATGTCCTATTCTTGTCCGCAATTGCGGACAAGAAGAGGCATTTTCTATGGAGTTCGGGCAATGTGCGGTCCGCAAAAATGCGGAATGCACATTGCCGGTGTGTCCGTGTTTTGCGGATCCGCAGCTCCGTGGATCCGCAAAACACTTGCGGACGTGTGAATGTAGCCTAACAAGTAGCTAACTAACTGGCGGTGATAAGGGACCCTTATGCCCTATTCACACGTCCGCAATTCGGTTTGCGGAACAGAATTGCGGAACCATTCATTTTTATGGGGATAGACTTTGTCCCGCTCGGATCAGGAATTACTGATCCGCGCTTCCGGGTCTGCACTTCCGTTCTGCAAAAATATAGAACATGTCCTATTCTTGTCCGCAATTGCGGACAAGAAAAAGCATTTTCTATATAGTTCTGGCAATGTGCGGATCTGCAAAATGCGGAAAGCACATTGCCGGTGTCCGTGTTTTGAGGATCTGCGGATCCGCGGATTCGCGGATCAGATCCGCGGATCCGTGGATCCACGGATCCGCAAAACACATATGGACGTCTGAATGGAGCCTTACAAGTGGTGTGATCAATGACAGGGGGGTGATCAGGGAATCTAGATGAGGTGATCAAGGGGTTAACAAGTAGTTAATAATTGTGGGGGGGGGGGTTAGTGTAGTGTTTGGTGCAACTTTACATAGCTACCTGGTCCTCTGGTGGTCGATCCCAGCAAATGGGACCACCAGAGGACCAGGTAGCAGGTATATCAGACGCTGTTAACAAAACAGTGTCTGATATACTTGTTTGATGCGAATTATTTTGCATCTACAGCCTGCCAGCGATTGATCCATCGCTGGTAGGTTGCAGTACAAGTTGTGAGACGCGCGGCACTGTGAACGCGTCACAGAAAGTTCGCGTCTCGCGAGATGACGCGCCGATGCGTCCAGGAGGAGTAAACCAGCCGCCTCCTGGACACATCGGTGCGTACACCAGTCGGGAGGCGGTTAAATGTGGAGTTTGACATAAAATCGTGTCTACTTGAGGAATAATAGGGTTGATCGCATGAATATATAGGAGGAAGTTTGTATAACAATTGAAAAAATCGGCTGCACTGATTTTGAAAAAGAGAAAGGGATGTGTTTTTGATAGCAATGTAATGTGAATGGATGGCTATTGGTCGCTCCTGACGAAGCTGGTCTTGGCGAAACCCGGTTGGTTTTATGGATTTTTAGTGAATTTTACCCACTTTCACCAGGTGGACAAGCGAAGCCAAAAGGAGAAAGGACAGATCGACATTGCAGTGACTTTTTTGTATGCCTTTGGGTTACGAATAGTTTTTTTTTTTTCAGGTGTGTTGTGTTGTGACGGATCTGGTGGGCATTTCCGGCGACGGAAGTGCACGCCGGATACTCACAACGCTAGTGTGAAAGAGGCCTAAGGGACAATGTGCACCTATGGTGCTGAATGTTCAAAAATGACTTTAGGACCTCATGCACACGACCATATGTTTGGTCCTCATTCTATCTGCATTTTTTGAGGATCACGCGCTGACCCATCAATTTCAGGCATAAAAGATGATAAATTAGATGGCCCGGCAGGTTTATGCTATATGTATGTATGGGGCTACTCAGTGGTTGTAAGGTGGTTCTAGCCACCATCCAAGGATAGGAAATAAGTTCATATGACTGGAATATCCCTTAGAACTGAAAAGGGAAGTTGCACTTTCCATGGAACCCTATTGACCATAGGGGCGATTGACCGAAGCCATAAATAATAATAATAGTATAAAAATGAAAAATAGGTAAACAAACAAACTTCTTCCTTTTTGTGTAATAATACATTTTATTTAAAAATGAGAAGTTATTCAATGTGACAAAAACAAAACAAAAAGAAGCTCCTTTTTTTCCAGCACTAATAGCCTGGCTTTTGCTGATATAATAATAGACACAAGTCTATTATAACTGAACAATCTTCTCCTAAAAAACGTATTTTGTGTATTGTTTGGCAGAATGTATAATTATATTTTATGAGTTTTTA
Organism: Bufotes viridis; assembly: GCA_033119425.1. Classification (NCBI taxonomy): domain Eukaryota; kingdom Metazoa; phylum Chordata; class Amphibia; order Anura; family Bufonidae; genus Bufotes; species Bufotes viridis. The sequence goes on along the minus strand of CM065590.1, from coordinate 551,646,530 downwards.
CTTGTCTGTCATGCACCTGAATTATGGTAATTAACCCTCTTTTACAGACGTGAATGCCTTGCACCTCGCATTCACACTGATGACCCCAACAGACTTTACATTTTTTTTATTTTTAAGTGGCACTTAACTTCACAACATAACTTCCATGAATATAAACTTCTGCACATCTGCAGTGGGCAATGAGCTGTAAAGTCGTTCTGCTCTATGTATTTTCCTGATAAAATTTTACATTAGAAAAAATAAATACTTGGTGGAACGCAATACATAAAAAAATAGTCTGAGCCCAGGTAGGCGGCCGACAGAGGTCAAGCAATTGTAAAATAGTGCAATTGCCCAAACGTCAGGTATTTGACAGAAGTGAGCGACGGGCATTGTTGGGCGCAGGATCTGCAATTTGTTAAAAGGCAAGCCAAAAGTAATTGCCGAGCCTTTACTTTCCTTAAATAAATGACTACAATCATCCATTGTTTGGGCTAAATCTTTTCTAAATGTACTTTTATTTTTTTGTAGGAACAGGATTAATACATATGGATGTGCGAATGTGTATTTAGGCTCACAGCGCTGAGGGACATTATCTTGAAAAATGATCCAATAAATAATACCAGGGGTCTTGCTATGCAAACATGGAATTGAGATTTGAGGTCATTTATATGTTTTATTGCTATAGCATCTGACAGCAAAATAGATATAGCTGCCATGGACTTAGTCAGGATTGAAAAATCAATCGTGGGTATTGTTCGAAATGTGGGACATTTTACATTCCTATTACACACTGCTTAGTTGTTTTTGATCATTTATTACCCCATTACAGCATTTACCTTATATTATAAGCCCTAAGGCTACTGCACATGTCTAGATTACAGCTTCATACGACCGTACGGCTCTTACTGTGCCTTAAATTTGTCAGCTTCGAGAAGGGACATCAGGGAGATTGTGTTTCTTATTCTCTGCTAATATAGGACAGCCCCCAACCTATAACATTTGAATCAAAAACAATACATATGACCCCCCCCCCACCCCCTTCAGTACAATCACAAGTTAATATTTTAAAAATACAGACCCAAGACCAGATGCACTGCATATACAGACCGTCAGACCAGTCCCTCCTGTATTTAAATACCAGACCAGTCACCCCCCCCCTTATATATTCCTCAGACCAAACCCTTTCTCACTAAAGACCCCCTAAACTACTAAAGAACAGACACCTACAATACAGATCCATCAAATAAACCCAGATGCTAGACCTCCTTGAATAAATATGGATCCAATACTAGATCCTTTAAAAATACTGAACCCAGACCAGACTCCCTAAAAAATACAGACCCCTGACCAGATCCACAGTATATACAGACCCCAGACTAGTCCCCCCTGTATTTAGGTGCCAGACCAGTCACCCCTGACCAGACTCATCCTACTGACAGAACCCAGCTGCTTAGAACTATATAAGGTTGGCTAACTTCATCCAGAGCCTCCAACATTTTAAAAGAGCAAAACTAAAAACTCTCAATCCAAAAGATTTCAAAGATGTCAAATGATATTATCTTATGTTGTTCATGGTATAAAAGACCTCTATTTTAAAGGAGTTTTCTCAAAACTGAAAACTCCATTAAAGGGATTATCCCATGATTAATTTAATGTAAAAATAAAAATCTGAGTGTATAGTTCATGGTAATTTCTTTCCAACAAAGCTGATCTGCTAGATTTATTTAAGTTTAGTAAATGTTTCCTTTCTGCTGTGGTTTATTACAGTTGAAGAACAGAACTGAGCATGTGTGTCCACCTCAGTGAGGTGGACAGAGAAATTAGGAAAAGAACAAACAGCAGGTGACGCTATAAAAATATTTAATGGAAAAACTCAATGGCTATAATACATCTTTATTTGCATGCAATTGTAAAAGTATTCAGAACCAGGTGAAAAATGTAGATTATTTTTCATGGGACAATGCCATTATTAAGGACTAAGACTCCCAAACAAAAGCTTGTTTGGGAAAGCTTCCTCTGGCTAGACATTTCTCCACTGCAGGGGAAATAATACATGGTAATTGTTCAGATGGATCATGTTCTCTTAATAATGTCCATATGCTTAAATAGTAGAAGACATATTTTTGGACTACATTTCTGACAAATTACTAAAAATCAAAGGAACATAAAACCACTGTGGTAAGAGGGAAGTACTATTCATAGGGAGACAAGATATAGAGATTTAGGAAAACAAAACAAATTAAAATTGTTTAATAAAGTATAAGGAAAGCAGACAAGCGGGCGGCAGTACCATACACTCCCAAAGAGCTTAAGTTATGCGGCTAGGAAACCTCCAGTCAAATCCCACAGCTTCGGTCGTGCTCAGCCACACAACAGGACAGTCCACATAATTCACTAGGCAGAAGTAAAAAAGATGGCGGCACTCGCCATGCTGTGGTAAATCTTTTCATGCTTTTAATCTTTCTTAAGCGAAGTACAGGTGATCAGGCTGGGGGTGGGCAAGACCTCCTTAATGGAAAGCTGGCAGTAACGGCCGTTTCGCGCGAATATTGAGCTTCCTGCTAGCGACCCGAGGAAGCGCAATATTTGCGCGAAACGGCCATCGTTGCTAGCTTTCCGTTAAGGAGGTCTTGCCCACCCCCAGCCCGATCACCTGTACTTCGCTTATGAAAGATTAAAAGCATGAAAAGATTTACCACAGCATGGTGACTGCCACCTTCTTTTTTCCTTCTGCCTAGTGTTTAAAAAAGTAAGCAACACAAGCCCAAACATAATATTTCTACAAAGGCACAGGAGGAGAAAGAAATGGTTAAAGAGAGGTATGGGAAACATTTTTAGATATATCAATCTCATTAGCAATGTGAAGTCCCAAAGATTGAAACTAGTGGCAAAATTGTAGGTTTTATAGAGGGAAAGCTGAAAGTAACAAATCCCTTAAGGGGACATTTTCAGGAAAAAGGGCTACTTTTGTTTAGATTATTCATGGAAACCAAATTCCCTTTAGATTTTTTGAGCAGTTTTTATTTTTCATTCCAGCTGTACTATTCCATTGAAAATTAAATAAAAAAATATTGCCTATCTATAGCAGTCAGCCTAAGACCTCTTATATAAATAGAAAATCCATTGTTTGTTTACTGCTGCTGTGAGGGGAAGCCATATCCTGCAGGGTAATAGTATGATAACAGTATGATATTTCTATTGTTCACTTGATAGGCCCAGATAAAGCTGAAAATGAAAAATAAAGAATTACACTTTTTTTTTTTTACAATAGGACTTCCTTTTGTCCCACATTTTTCCTTTTCACCATGTACATTTGAGGCCTAGCATTTTTTTTAAAATAAATCATGTTTTTGTATCAGCATTTTCTTTTATTTTTTGGGTTATGGTCTGGTGTGAGGGCTTGATTTTTACTAGATGAGGTGACGTTTTCATTGTTACCATTTTGGGGTACAACATAGTACTTTTTAATTGCTCAATATTGCGTTTTTGGTGAGATGAGGCTTACCAAAAATGACTGTTTCAGATCTGTTTTTATTTTCTTTACAGTGTGTTGGGGTTACAGATGTGATAGTACCTAATATGTCTATATTATCAGAGTTTTCACTGGTGCCGACGGTTACAGCCAGGTCACTGCAGCTGATCGGGCAAGCACAGCTCCTGTGCTTGCCTGATTAGCGCTCCGTACACGTAGGGGGCATGTCAGGAAAGGGTTAATCAGGTGAACTACATCTACTGTATATGTCTATGCAAACAGTTTGATAGGAGTTCACTGGTGACCCTCTCCCTGCAAGCTTTTAGGTTCTTGGAACATTTTCTGGCTCGTGACTGGATGAAACACTCCTGGACCTAATTCTGGGGCTTTGCCCCATTATCCCATGGCATGCTGTTATCTTTGATTTGCACGGAATCTCCTGCTGATGATTATTTCTATGCCTATGATGGTAATCTTAGTAAATAAAGAAATTATAAAAAATAAAAATGTGTACTCTTCACCAAGTGTCCTCAAAAACAGATCTTCTATATTTTCAGCCATCATAAAAGTTGCATCTTAAAATACTTTACCCGGTCTTGGATCATTTCTCAGAAGAAAGCTGAGTCTCTGTTTGTAAGATAGGAATGGGTCAAAATGCCAGAACAATTCATTTTGCTTTACGCTATGATTTAAGATCCAGATGTAAGACTATTGACTCAAGGTTGTGTTAAAATACCAAATACATTATTTTCTGGAGTTTTTCTCATCTTGGTCGCTTATCTATGTTCTGCACGCTTATTTGTATTAATAGGAAGCCATAGCAAGTTGTGAGTCTGGCTAGCAGTTGGTCAATTCATACCTTGCTTTGAATGGCATCATACAGCATCCATCCTTTTGTGCCACATAGCAATCCTACTCCCTCGAATGGGCCGTGCATTATCTTTTTGTTGGATTCAGACGGTTCTCTGCTGTTCAATTTTATTTTCTGTTCCCTCATTCTCTTCCTTTAGTTTGTTGCTGACTGCGAATTCAAAAGAATCGCTCATTTTAATGTCTGTAGATTTTGAAATCTTTGAACTGTTTGCAGCCATTTTGCTACTCACCTAGTTTACAGATGATAGAACTTCACAATTCCTGAGAACCTGTGGTCCCTGATATTATCCTTGAAGAAAAGAGTTTTGGAAACTCATCCTAAATATAGACTTTCATTCCCTGCTTCACTACATTTGCCTTTTATTTTAGAGCAGCGGTATATCACGCTAACGGGATCTATTAATCGAAGTCACTTTCAGAAATAATGGTTGTTTTTTTCCGCAATACTGTTTTTGCCAAGCCAATTAATCAGCATATTTTAGGCCTATTATGGGATGTATGGAAGGATTACAAGAATGGGCATTTGTTTAGCCTCAATTAAACTAAAATGCCAGCAAAGAGCAATTATTGCTCTTCAACCTACTTTTTTTTTTTTTTTTTTACATAGATGTTGTTTGTTATGTGTACGGAAACTGAAAAAAGAACTTTTAGCTTTAAAACAGTATGGGGTAGATTTATCAAAACTGATGTCAAGGAATACGGGTTTAGTTGCCCATAGAAACTAATGAGATTCTATCTTTAATTTTGAATAAACTTGCATAAACTTGTGTCATCCAAACAATATTTGATCTTTCTCTTGGCTAAGGGTAAACTGGTAGGTGAACAGGAATACTTTGCTTTATCTCTCTGATGCTGCGCTAATCTCTGGCTTCAGTCTGGTTCCTCTCAGCTTGAGTTACTGTTTCTTATGAGAGTAAGGTATCCTTTGACCCGAGTAGGGTGTCTTTTGCCTGTTTTCCCTCCACTCATTAATGAAGTCTCTTAGTACAGGATAATGCAAGGAGCGGTTCCCCATACTGGGCCATGTCTGGTCCCTTTGCACTCTAAACTCAACTCCCTATACTGCAACCCTTCCGTTGGTAGGAAGCATGACTCGTCCACAGCCCGAAAAGGGGGGGGGGGGTGGAATGGTAAGTTCCATTCTATCTAAATGTACTCCCTGCCAGATACACTGCCACCTGCTGGACATTCAGGCACATTATATGTAAAACACAGTTGCATAACAGTATTGATAATACACAGTATCTGAGAACCTGAAATTAAATATACAGATGACATTCTCTGCTAGCCATTAGAAACATTAACTAGGTGTAAGAATGGTAGTGCCCCCTCTGGGTCACTACATATTATATAGGTAGATTTTGATTGGTTGCTGTGGGTAACTAAGCCAGTTTTCCTTTATACTAGTTTTGATAAACTTTTCCTATATGTGCCATATTATTTTAATGTCAGAAAGCCATATATAAACATGACTACCCATGACTAAGTTCTCATGCACACGACCGTACATATTTTGTGATCTGCAATTTTGCGGATCTGCAAAAATATGGATACCGTCTGTATTGCATCCTCATTTTTTGCGGGTCCATTGGACATAGGACATGCTCTATCCATTTGCGGAACAGACATACGGATGCAGAAAGCACTGGGATCATCTGTGTGCATTCTCCATAAATACTGTATGTCTGTTGCGCAAAACGATAGGACTACAGACCCACTGAAGTCAACAGGTCTACAAAAAAACCCAGATGCCAAATGGACCGCATCTGTATTTTGCAGATTATCATTTTGAGGACTGCAAAACAGATACAGTTGTGTGCATGAGGCGATAGGGTGTTTTTACTCTTGATTGTATAATGCTTTGTACTAGTTTTTATTTTGTTTACATTTTAACCTCTTAATACTGCTTGTGTTTTTGGGTCTTAAAGTAATTTCTAAAGAATAGGTATTGATGACTTATCCTCAGAATAGGTAATCAATATCATATTGGTGGGGTTCTGACACCCAGTAGCCCCACTGATCTGATGTTTTGGGCATCTGGTGGAAGGAAGGTTCCACCCACTGAGTAGTTTCTGGCGGTGGCATACTGCAGTTTAGCACAGATTCACTGGAATGTTAGCTGAACTGCAGAACTTGGGTTCAGGCACTACACAGTAAATAGAGCTTCGGGCTTTCAGCTCTCGACTATAACAGATGTGACGTGAAGATAAATTTCTATATAGTGTTCCAAGCTGGCACATCAAAGTGTTGTCTCTTCATGTGTAACATTTGTTGACCAGCAGTACAGAGTTTGGAGGTTATTGTGCAAGCGCGAGTACATTTTAGTTGTTTTATTTATTGCTTTTAATATATACAATAAGGACATAGGCAGCTAGTCCTTCCTACTACTTAGCGGCGGCACCATTGGGAACGTGAGCTGTAGCGCTAGTGCATTACTTTTTATACTAAGTATTTACTGTATATTTCTGTCTGCAAGTCTTAAACTTTTTTTGCTGTATAACACAACATAGTTAGTGGAATTGTGTTGAGACTTGGGCTTTGGATAGATTGGTGGGTCATAACTGTTTTTTTATTATTCTAATATTTTATTTTTTTAATAAGAGCTTTGGGGGGTAGGATTTACTTATTTCTTTTTACTTAGCTTATTTCCTTTGTAAATTGGGGCCATCACAGCAGCCCCAGCTACAGAAGAAAACAGTACTGATGATATGATAAACCCAGCAGCTCTGTCATTTGATCTCCAGGACCAATAAAAGCAGCGGCACTGCCCCTGCTTCTGTCATATATATACAGTAGTACTCATTGAGATATGTATAGAAAGAGATTAAGAAGACAGAAGTGGTACAATAAAAGTTTCTACCTTCTCCTTTAACAGCAAGACACCTGACCAGCCCCTAAACAGCCACTATACAACACTTTTAGAGCAGGGGAAGTAAAAATATATCATAGGGCCCCATAGCCAAAGTTATTTGTTTAATTAAATGGAGAAAATTTTTAATAAAAAAAATTCTGCTTTATTTGTTGGAGGAAATCCGCCATATTGAATTTAGCTCCTTTTTTTGCAATGGGAAGGATGTGATATATCAGTAATATATCAGTCTTGGCTAGAATTTGCTCAGTTTTGACTTATTTTTACCTTTTTACCTTGAGGTCAAAGTTTCTTAAAGTGCTTTACATGATGTGCTTGATGTGCCCACAGTTAAACATTTAATCCAGTCTTCGTAAGTGCACTGAAGAACCGCCGGTGATACTTCTTCACAGCACTGTAGGATTCACTACTACTGGTGATCCATTTTTCTGCATACACAAGGGATTTGAAATTACCCCAAAGATATTAAGTTGGACATTATGTTCGGGACCTTGGGGACAATTCTGTTGGACCTCTATGCCCACTCCAGTGCCCAGGAAATCGCATGTCCAGCCATCTGCGTACAGCCACAGCAAAGTGCAGAGATGCATCATCCTGTTGAAAGTAACATATGAACTCATTGAGCACAGATGGGAATATGGTAACATCTAGAGGTACTTCTCACCATTAAGAGATCTTAATGCATTTGGATTTTTATCTCTGGGGTCGATTAACCCCTTAAGGACTCAGCCCTATTTCACCTTAAGGACGTGGCCATTTTTTGCAAAACTGACCAGTGTCACTTTATGTAGTGATAACTTTAAAACGCTTATTCTTATCCAGGCCATTCTGAGATTGTTTTTTCGTCACATATTGTACCTAATGAAGTCGTAAAATTGAAAAAAAAATATTTTTAAATACTAAATTTACCAAAATTTTTTAAACATTTACAATTTTCCAAGTTTCAATTTCTCTACCTCTATAATACATAGTAATACTGCCGAAAAAAGTTATTGATTTACATTGCCCATATGTCTACTTCATGTATCGATCATTTTGGGAATGCCATTTCATTTTTTGGGGAAGTTACAAGGCTTAGAAGTTTAGAAGCAAATCTTGAAATTTTTCTGAAATTTTTGAAAACCCCACTTTTTAGGGACCAGTTCAGGTCTAAAGTCACTTTGTGAGGCTTACATAAAAGAAACCACCCAAAAATGACCCCATTCTAGAAACCAAACCCCTCAAGGTATTCAAAACTGATTTTACAAACGTCATTAACCCTTTAGGTTTTCCACAAGAGTTAATGGAAAATGGAGATAAAATTTCAGAATATCGATTTGTGGGAAAAATATTCCATCTTAATCCATTTTTCTAGTAACAAAGCAAGAGTTAACAGCCAAACAAAACTCACTATTTATTGCCCCAATTCTGTCATTTGCAGAAACACCCCACATATGGTCGTAAACTGCTGTATGGCCAAACGGCAGGGTGCAGAAGGAAAGAAACGCCATATGGTTTTTGGAAGCCGGATTTAGCTGGACTGGATTTTTAACACTATGTCCCATTTGAAGCCCCCCGATGCACCCCTACAGTAGAAACTCCAAAAAAGTGACCCGGTTTGATTGGCACTATTTTGCGGTACATATGACATTTTGGTAGCTTGCTATTAAACTTTTTGTGATGTAAGGTGACAAAAATGGCTTTTGACACCGTTTTTTTTTTTTGTGTTCACCTGAGGGGTTAGGTCATGTTTTTTTTTATAGAGCAGGTTGTGACGGACACGGCGATACCTAATAGGTATACTTTTTATTTATTTATTTAACTTTTACACAATATCATCATATTTTAAAACAAAAATAAATAAATCATGTTTTAGTGTCTCCATAGTCTGAGAGCCCTATTTTTTTTATCTTTTTGGGTGATTGTCCTATGTGGGGTATCATTTTATGCGGTGCATATGGGTGCATATAACTTTTTGATCAGTTGCTATTGCAGTTTTTGAAATGTGAGGTGACAAAAATGTTTTTTTACACATTGAATTTTTTTTACGGTATTTACTTGAGGGGTTAGATCATGTGATATTTTTATAGTGCAGGTTTTTATGGACGCAGAAATACCTAATATGTATACTTTTTTTTATTTATTTTACTTTAACACAATAATAGCATTTTAGAAAAAAAAATATAATGTTTTAGTGTCTCCATAGTCTGAGAGCCATATTTTTTATTTTTTGGGGCGATTGTCCTATGTAAGGACTCCTTTTTTGCGGGATGAGATGCCGGTTTTATTTGTACTATTTTGGGAGGCATACGCCTTTTTCATCACTTGGTATTACACTTTTTGTGATGCAAGGTGACAAAAAATGTCTTTTTTACACCATTTTATATATTTTTTTATGATATTTCTGTTAGGGGTTAGTTCATGTGATATTTTTATAGAGCAGACTTTTACGGACGCGGTGATACCTATTATGTGTAGTGTATTTTGTTTTTTTCCTTTTTTTTCAGTGATATGTATTTTTTTCCACTTTTTTTTACATTTTTTTGACTCAGACCCACTTGGTTCTTGTAGATCCAGTGGATCTGGTGTCTATGTCATACAGTAAGTACACTATATAGTGTACTTACTGTATTTTTTACTTTACAAAGTGTGAATAGACCTACCTTTAGCAGGTCTATTCAGACTTTCAGCACCATAGAGAGGGCAGGACGCTTCTGAAAGTGACTTGCTCCCATGGCAACCGTCACTCGCTTCCAGAACAGAGCAGCGGGTGATGGGGAGGGAGAGGAGCTCCCTCCCTCTGCGATCCCATCCTGTTGGGGGGCTGCAAAGGCACAGCAGAAGGGGTTAAACTGCTGACATCTGTACGGCACAGGTGTCAGCAGTTTATAGCAGGTGGTCAGCAATGTGCTGACCCCCTGCTATACCCACTAGACACCAGGGACAGCATTTGAAAGAAGGCGGGCGGGGGATCGCAATTGACCTGCGGTTTGCTGCGATCGCCGACATGGGGGGGTCACAGGACCCCCCTGGGCAATGTGCCAAGGTGCGGTGATTGGAAATTCGCAGGGTGTACATGTACGCCCTGCGTCCTTAAGTACCAGGACACAAGGGCGTACATGTACACCCTGCGTCCTAAAGAGGTTAAAGTCCCTTGTGTATAAGGAAAAAAATGCACCATGTGGCTCACCTGAAATGACAAATTCTTCATTGCTTTGAAGAAGCATCACTGGCAGTTCTTCAGCATGTTCATGAAGACTGGATTAACCATGTGCATCAAGCAAAATGGGGGCCACATGGAACTCATCATGTAAAGCACTTTAACCTTACTTAACTTCTATACAGGTAAGTGTAGGTGAAAACTGACAATTCCATTGTTTTTCTTTTCAATTCTAGCCAAGACTGAAATATCACATTATCCCCTTACCATTGGAAAAACTTGAGCTGAATTCAATATGGCAGATTTCAAAATGGACGAAAAAGTTTCCTCCACCAAATAGTGCAGCCTCCCTCTAAATAATACTTACTTTTACAGATGGGTGTCCAGCTTTTTCTTCATAGCCGACACTTGTGTGACCTTCCTTCAACTTCTCTATCCATTCATACACACTTATTTTCAAAAAATAAAAAATAAAAATATTCTCCATATTGTGCACAAAGTCTATGATAAATATCAGCACCAGGCACATCCTCAGGCTACAAAAAAAAAAAACGGAATCATGGCATACCGCTCTTCTTTTGTGCAAATCCCAAGTGGATCAGCCATTTTTTCTCTCACCGCAGCAACAAATGAACTAACATAACCTGTTCAAACCTGCGCTGCTGTGACTAGGAAAGTCATTTTGAAAAATTATGTATTTGTTTTTTCTGAAAGTTGATCAAAATAAAGCCAGATTGTGGATAATTTTTGACTCACCCTTGTACAAATGAAAGCAGTCAAAAGGGTATGTCCAGACTTTTGCCTCACATGTATATAAATCAAATGCTAGGCTTTTCATAATGCATAATAAATTCACAGAAACATTTACTGCTTCCTTTTCAGAAAGAGAGCCTTGACTTCTACAATGTCATTGAGCCGGAAATCCTTTGATTTCATCTCTTTGTAAGAGATTTTTTTTTATTGAAAATTTTCACGCTGTAAAATTATGCACAAAATATGGTATTTATGTCATATAATTGTCACAATAGACCCATCTTGAAAACTTCTATTTATCTTTATCTTTACTATATTGCATCCTTTTATAAAGAGGGAATTCACACAGCTGTAACCGTTTTTGTGGTCCGCAAATTGCAGATCCGCAAAACACGGATACCGGCCATGTGCATTCTTCATTTTGTGGATCAGCAGGTCCCACCCCTTGTTAGAAATGTCTATTCATGTCCGCAAAACTGATAAGAATAGGACATGTTTTATATTTTGCTGGGCCGCGGAATGGGCAACTTTTATGGCCCTGTTGAAATGAAGGGGTCCACATCCTATCTGCAAAATGCGGATCGGATTCTGAAACCCTTACGCACATCTCCACCAAATAAGAAAATAAGAAAACTTTATACCATATCTTCTCAAGATTATTCTTGTTTTCTAAGGGTACGGCCACACAATTAGGTTTTCTGATGCGGTTTTGGAAGTCAAAATCAGACGTGATTCGTAAAAGGAGAGAAAGTATAAAGAACAGATACAACTTCTCTGTTTTTTTTTTTTATTCTCTCCTGGTTTTGGCTTCCAAAATTGCATCAGAAAACTTGACCTTGTGGTTGTACTCTAAGTCTGCACAGTATTTCTCTTTAAGTGGCAGTAATTTGGGCCCCAGGACTGCTCATTCGACTGTACCAAAGACGAAAAGCTTCAGGCATTATCAGCTACAGTATACAGTATGTTTATGGAGCCATACACATTCTGCCTGGGTCTATTTGAAAAGTTCACAGAGGTGTGCTTTTGTAAACTAAGGTATTAATGCACACACAACTGGCCACAACCATTGAAGTGACATCACAGTCAGGGCTGCTTTATCCAAAGTGTAAATTGGGAAGTGCACTTTGTCCTCATATGGCATACATGTGATGAGGGTAGGAAGGATATTGCATCAAACACAGTACAGCAACACTGTGCACGAGGTAAGTGCAGGCTTGCTTCTGTGGCAGACATGCCAAAGGGCATCTGTGTCGAAAATTGTCTTAACACGACTTAGGAGTATACTAAACTATGATAAAAGAAGCCCATATGATATGGTGATGGAAGCAAGACACAACTTACCCTGATTATGTCTTCACTCTTCATTGGAGCTGGCTCTTGTTCCATAGCTAAGCATTTTCTAGTCTCTTGGTCTCTCCTAGACCCCCTAAAGGCCAATACGCATGTACAGTTACTTCCTACTTCAGGGAAATAGCCAGGTATCAGGCATCACTAACCTACTACATTATAAGAAATTAGATGTGAGAGGACCATTAAAATACCTTGCTTTATATTAGATCTCTCTGGGGAGTCCTCTTTAGGAGCAGGAGCTCTGCAGTAAGCTTCCACTTTCCACTGTCTCTGGACATGAACACCCCTTCCTGGCAGAAAGCAGACCAGCCCACTCCAACCAAGAGGGGAGGAACAGGGTGGTTAACCCTGTTCCTGCCAACCACATTCTTAGTGGAACAAATTGTGAGATACATATAAAACAATACATAACATTATAATACAAAACTATTTACAATTATAGTATTCCCAGGTCTGGGGTACTACACTTGTGGTAGACACTCTGGGTCACCCTGTCATTCTTAGGGCATCTAAGACAGGCATCTTCAGCTGTCACCCTTAGACACAACATATTTTGGCACGCCGGGGGCCAACTTTGTCTGTCTCTCTTTGGGTAATGGCTATAGCATGCAAACTAAATGGCCCGTATGACAGGCACTTTGGAGGGCATCCAAGCCTGATGTATTGCATAGAGGTGACACTAATGATGGCATCTTAGGCACCTATATATTTTCCTTAGGAATCATATACTAAGAGTTTTTATTGTGTAGCAAACTGTGCATTCACCTGGTCACAGCTACTCCCTCACTCCTATGTACAGATGAAGGCTGCATACATCTAATTCCCGGCGGATTTCACATTTCTGTGTACCAAACATTTCATACATCTCACAACTTCTCTAAATGCAGCATATTCTACAATATTGCTGGCTATAATAGAGAACTTTGTGGGTAAACTGTCCCACTGGATTCCAGATTAGAGAACCTACATTGCTACACATCCATGTATGTCGTGCAGACATTGTTAAAATGGTTGTCCAGCTTTTTTTAAAAAAATTCCACCCCACCACTCTGCCAGACCTGTGGAGGGAAGCATACCTATCTGTTCCATGCTGGTTCTGGCTCCTTTGGTCCACTGGTGAGTTTGCTGCACACGAGTCACGGCTTTTAAACTTCTGAAATTAATGGGGGCCATGTGTACTGTTGCAGCCAATGACTGGCTAGTGTGCAAAGACATGCTGCTTGGGGGATACATCACTGCTGCAGACAGTTTTTGGCACACGTGGCCTCCATTCATTCCTAGAGTTTACAAGTGGAGACCGAAGCACATTAAATGCAGCGGTGGAGCGAAGGAGCTAGAACTGACTGTCAGGGAGTGGGTAAGTAATTTTCCCTCCACAGGTCTGGCGAGGGAATTTGGTGAGCAAATAACTTTAAAAAGCTGGACAACTCCTTTAAGAGTACGTTGCTAACTAAAAAGGAAAAAAAAAAACAATGAGAAAAATTTGGATAGGATTCGGGAATTGTATTTGCTTTTTACTTTCAAAAGTTGTAGGAAGGCACTCATAAATTCCTTGCACTTGTCCCACCAAAGTGTTAAAATGATCCTGAATACAGCCAGGATGAAATCACCTATAAAACTTGGCAACTTGGCCGTACGCGTAGCATAGCAGTGACAGTGTCAATACCCTTTAAGCAGCAGTTTAGCATGTCCGTCCCTAGGTGATTGATATTAAGATGATGTGGCTGTCAAAGGTGTTGCACGCAATGAGATTACAGAACACTTCTGGGAGTTTTTCAACATTTTCTCCAGACCATTGAAGTCATATTTGTTTAGCCAAAAAGGCACAGAGAGAATAAGATTTTTGGATGGCCCCAAGCAGTGGTACTTAAGTTCCAGCACTACAGGTGGAAGACATTAGCCAAAAAGGAAAATCATTTAAGAGCAATACAAATACACTCGTTATCTTGCAAGCTTAATAGCCTTATTTTCTCACTCTGCTGTATAATGACAGCTCTCGGTGCTGGCGCAAGCTGCCTCTCCCAGAGTCTAATTGTTTTTAAATGTTAATAGAAACGGATCACACGGTGCCCATCAATCTGCTCTCAGGTAAGTGAGACGCAGCAGCCTGGACTCCCCTCTCTCCAGCAGTAATTCAGAGTTTCTTAGCAGGAGTTCTGCAGCAGGTGGCTACACGGAGGCAGCACTCATTAGAGGCTGAGTATTACTTATCATAGGGAAAGCTACTTATTACATTATCACATAAAGGGGCACCCCACAGAAACTCCAATTAAAGACGATTCAGCCCCTAATAGATGGAAACTACTAAACATTTTTATTTGCATGTAAGATGCTTATATGATTCTGCTTGTATCAGATATGAGCTTGTATTCACTTCCAGACATGTTATAATATAGAAAATATATATGCCTTGATTTCTTTCATGCATAATTACTAGTGTTGATCGAACATCGAAATGCTTGGTCTCTACAGAGCACCCGAGTACAATGGAAGTCAATAGGAGAACCAGAGCATTAAACCAAGCACCCCCTGCTCTGAAGAGGGGAGGGTGTCAGGTTCATAGGAAAAGGACAGAAATTGATGGAAACACCCCTAAAATGGTTCGGGGACAGCATGGGGACAATATCTACATGCATCTTGGACTCCTAGGTCATATACAAGGAGATATATAACTTATACCAGCTGTACATATATAATTATATACAGCATGAGGTGAAACACATTCTTTGTATCTGAATAACATTCTGAAGAAAAGGTACATCTCAGCCAGGGAGGATGAAGCAAATGACTCCAGTGGCTGAACCAGCTGCAAGGAATCTGTGGAAGGCCAGCATGTACAAACCAGCAAAGAGACAGCAAGAGGGTTAGTGGTGGGGAGCCTGTGCCTGTCTCAGATAGCAGAGCAGTGGCAAGCAGGGTTTGAAACATAGCAATACCCCCCATTATGCCCTCTCTTCTTCGGGGTGGACAACTGCAGGAATCTTTTGAGCAGATCAGGATTAGAGATGAGCAAATCAAAGTTGACGAAGTGGAATTTGATCCGAATTTCAGGAAAGGAGGAATCATTCCACAGTATTGAAGCAGAACAGGGTTCATTAGAGGAGTTTACAGCCAAGGTAATAGGAACAATTGTATTACACCTTGCTGCACTGACTGGGGATCCAAATTGGCATTATACAGCTCTGTAATTCCAGCAGACTGTTCTTGTTATTGGGGTGCAAGTGCTGTTTGATACACCCATTAACAGGGTTTATTACAAGGAAATACTTCTACATCTTATGTGCCCTTGTGCCCTAGTTATATGTTCTAAAGCATTTTTTGGCTTGTGTTAGTGGGAAAAAAGGGCATATTAGCCGTTGTGTGGTGAAGTGAGAAAATGACAGCCCTTTTTGTTGTGTATTAGTGGAACAAAAATATATATTATTTGCCATTCAGCGGTGCAGTTATATGTTCTAAAGCCTTTTCTGGCGTGTATAAGTGGAATAATATAAGGGCCTGTTTGCCATTCAGCGGTGCAGTTTTATGTTCTAAAGTCCTTTTTGGTGTGTATTAGTGGAAAAATATACGGGCCTATTTGCCATTTAGCGGTGCAGTTGTATGTTCTAAAGCCCTTTTTGGCGTGTATTAGTGGGAAAAAATATATATGTTTGCCGTTCAGCAGTCCAGTTATATGTTCTAAAGCCATTTGTGGCGTGTATAAGTGGAAAAAATAAGGGCCTATTTGCCGTTCAGCAGTGCAGTTATATGTTCTAAAGCCCTTTTTGGTGTGTATTAGTGGCAAAAAAATATATATTGTTTGCCGTTCAGCGGTGCAGTTATATGTTCTAAGGCCCTTTTTGGCATATATTAGTGGCAAAAAATATATATTATTTGCTATTCAGTGGTGCAGTTATATGTTCTAAAGCCTTTTGTGGCATGTAGAAGTGGAAAAAAATAAGGGCCTATTTTCCATTCAGCGATGCAGTTATATGTTTTAAAGCCCTTTTTGGTGTGTATTAAGGGGAAAAATATATATTTGCTGTTCAGCGGTGCAGTTATATGTTCTAAAGCCTTTTGTGGCATGTACAAGTGGAAAGAACAAAGAGCCTATTTGCCGTTCAGCGGTGCAGTTATATGTTCTAAAGCCTTTTCTGGCGTGTATTAGTGGGAAAAAATATATATTTGCCGTTCAGCGGTGCAGTTATGTGTTCTAAAACCCTTTTTGGCATGTATTAGTGGCAAAAAATATATATTATTTGCCATTCAGTGGTGCAGTTCTATGTTCTAAAGCCTTTTGTGGCGTGTATAAGTGGAAAAAAATCCGGGCCTATTCGCCATTCAGCGGTGCAGTTATATATTCTAAAGCCCTTTTTGGCGTGTATTAGTGGGAAAAAAATATATATTTGCTTTTCAGCGGTGCAGTTATATGTTCTAACACCTTTTGTGGTGTGTATAAGTTTTGGCGTGTATTAGTGGGAAAAAAAGGGCTCATTAGCCGTTGTGTGGTGAAGTGAGAAAATTACAGACTTTTTGGGGGTGTTTAATTTCCTTTATATTTATTTATTTGATCTAACAGTATGTCAGACAGAGAAGTGCAAGGCCCTGCACAGGGGAATGGCAGAGGCCTAAATGTTTCTGGCTCAGGCACAGGTCGCAGCAAAGTAAGTGAGGATTGCCGGAGGAGTCGCAGCAAGAGGTCTAAGCTCCCGGTGTCATCTAGCGGTCGTGTTTTGACAAGCAACCCAGCGGTTCTTGAATGGTTGACTTGGTCATCCACTTTGTCCCATATGACATCAGACACCCCCAGCAAAGAGTTGATGGGTTTGTCAGACACAACCCTTAGTTGGCATGGCCTGGGAGCAGGCCATGTGCCCTCACCTGCCCTCAATCTGCCTCTGTCCTTTTCTGTTCCCTCAGCCAGAGAAGTATTGTATGCTCTGGGCTTAGCTCCACTATACAGTGAGGACAAGCTACTAGAGGACAGTCAGCAGCTACTGGCCAGCCAAGATGTTGAGGAGACATCAGCCGCTTATTCCACTTGGCGGGCAAGTAGTGAGGAGGAGAGTGGCGTGACCCAGATACCGTTGAGGAGGACATCAGTGACGTGCAGACAGTACTCGATCATGGTGATTTAGCTGATCTCACTTGGGAACCGGGTAAATTAGGGGCTTCATCATCATCAGGAGAAGAGGGTGGCAGCCTGCCCTTGAAGCAGCGGCGGAGCCAGCAAGTTGCTAGCGTGGCCACGAGTCAAGAGGGTGGCAGCAGTGGGAGGTCGGGAGCCAAATGTGCACGCTGTAGACCATCCTCTTCGCAGGCGCCTACCTGCCCACAAAGTAGTGGTGCAGGGGTTCACGGAAGCAGCAGTGGTAGCAGTCAGTCAAGGCGAGTGTTGGGGGTAAAATCACCTACTCTGCATTGTGGCAGTTCTTTGTCAAGATGGATCAGCCAGGATTTCCCTGACCGATGTCTAATGCATCAGACTAGATCATCCATGATGCCACACCAACACTTTGACAAAAGAGACCGGTTTCTTTTGGCTACCTGCCTCAGCTACTATTCTGATGCTGCCACCCACCTGATGCCACACATCTGATGCCAAGTGCTCCTTATTTTACCCCCCATCTTTAGCTGGCACTAGTTAGTATTAACACCCACCTACCCACTCTGTCAAATGGTCACTCTGTGGTCTTCTGATGCTGCTGCCACCTCCACACTATGTCACCTTGCCACTCTGTGGCCTCCTGATGCTGCTGCCACCTCCACACTATGGAAGCTTACCACTCTGTAGTATCTTGATGCTGCTGCCACCTCCACACTATGTCATCTTGCCACTCTGTGGTCTCCTGATGCTGCTGCCACCTCCACACTATGTCACCTTGCCACTCTGTGGTCTCCTGATGCTGCTGCTACCTCAACACTATGTTACATTGCCACTCTGTGGCCTCCTGATGCTTATGCTTCTACCTCCAGACTGTCATTGTGCCACCCTGTGGCCTCCTCCTGATGCTGCTGCTGCCACCTCCACACTCTGTCAATGTGCCACTCTGTGGCCTCCTGATGATGCTGCTGCCACCTCCACACTCTGTCATTGTGCCACTCTGTTGCCTCCTCCTGATGCTTCTGCTGCTGCCACCTCCACACTCTGTCATTGTGCCACCCTGTGGCCTCCTCCTGATGCTGCTGCTGCCACCTCCACACTGTCATTGTACCACTCTGTGGCCTCCTCCTGATGATACTGCTGCAGCCACTTCTGCACTCTCTCATTGTGCCACTCTGTGGCCTCTTGATGCTGCTGCCACCTCCACACTGTCATTGGGCCACTCTGTGGTCTCCTCATGCTGCTTCCCCCTCACCATTATGTCATAGCGCCACTCTGTGGACTTCTCATGCCGTTCTCACCCTCTCCACTTTATGCCTGGGCCACTATTTTGCCTTTCGGTCTGGGTGACATCATCATTCATTTAACCCTTCTTTTTATCTGTCAGAAGGAAGGAAAAGTGAGACACACAACGGATCCTGTCTATGTAACAGCTGTAAGGCCTGCATGACATGGTCCCTATTTTGCATCAGAATTGGCTTATGATTTGGTAGCCAAAAGCAGGAGTGCGTACAAAACACAGAATACATGCAAATATTCCATTCATGTGTCATCTCTGTTTTGGATCCACTCATCCAGTCCTGTTTTCTTTTGGCTTTAGCAATACTGATTACTGACCAAATGTTGACCTAGAGATGGCGGATGCTCCACAGACAGGATCCGTTTTTTGGGGATTATTGTTCTGATGGATCAGAAGAAGGGCAAAAAAAATCAGTGACATATTACCACCGCATGGGTGCAAAAGCACCGCCGCCAGCTGAGAGCGATCCACAAGGTTGTGGAGGAGCTCCTGGGAAAAGTGGGACACCCTAACCCAAGACCAGTGCAGAGGGATGGGTATGCCCCGGGTGATCGAGTGATGGTCAAAACCAAACGGCCATCTAGGAAGTTGGATGGGCGGTGGGAGGTGGTCCCTTACACGGTGAAGAGGAGGGTAGACCCTGCCATCCTGGTTTGTGAGGTAGAGCCAATAAGGACTTGCACCGTAACATGTTGAGGCGTTGTAATTTTGATGAGCCAGTGTGTAAGGAGGAGATGCTTCCTCCTGCTCAGAATACAGAGGAAATTCCCTTAGAGAAGCAATGGTGGGTTGCCTCTGACTTGGTACCCACGAGGCGCCAGCCGTGGCAAGTTTGCCACCCAGGTAAAGTTAATATCCGATCACTGAGTGTCCGACACCTCTCACCCCCACTGAACAGCTGTGCAGCCTCTGGTGCTAAAATTAACTCTTTAATGGGGCAGGAAGCTCAGCTCCATTAAAACTGTAGTGGTCGTTCTGGGTTATATCATCTCATATATCATTGAAGTGAATGAGAGCTGACCTACAATAACCCATCACGGCCACTACACTTTGAATGGAGCTGTGCTTCATGTTTCATTCAAAATGCTAGTTCCAGCACAGTGACCAGCTAATTGGGGGGGGGGGGTGGTGTAAAGAGAGTCTGGAGCCTACCGATAGGATATTGATTATCATTCCTGATGATACTGTAAGTCGTATTTACACAATCTAAGCATCTAAGGGTCAAATGTTTACTTTCTTTATTAGCCAAGCCTCATGGAACCAAAAAGCTTGATATCTGGATTCCACACTTAGTGACTATTGAGATTCTTACATGTATGTGCCTCGACAATGTGCGATGTGTCACTTGAAAGCACATTCTAGTATTCTTTAAGCCATGTAGAGACATAGATCCATGTTATCTAACATTAAACTAACTTGCCTAATATTGTGCTGGCTCCCCTTGTGCCACCAAATCAGCTCTGACCCATCATGGCATGGACTCCACAAACCTTTGTGGTATCTGGAATCTTAGCAGCAGATACTTTAAAGGGGTTGGCCCATCTCATACATTGGGGACATATTGGGGGCATATAACTGCTCATTCCCTATTACTGGCCCATGTACACATGTAACGTTCCTCATCTTGACTCATCACATTTTAAGTAGTGAATGGCAAGAAAATGTTAATTGACTTTTTGAGCAGCTTTCAATGGTTTTTGTGTTGTGATATTGCAGTTATCTGTAAATGTGCTGGCAATGAACCGACAAATTAGCAAATTCTCGCTTATTGACTGATCAGATTGACTACTACAGTACCCCAGAATAGTGTACTTACAAAAGTGTTTTTTGTTATTTAAATGCTATTTATTGTTCCTATGTTCCTATTGTTGCAAGTGGAATAGTTTTGTATGGATAGGTTAGGGTAAACAATCCTGACTCTGTCCTTGTTGGAGACCAGGAGGTGGACCTAGTTTTTCCCCCAGTTTATTCTAGTGTCAGCTGAGGACAAAAGAGGAAGTACATGTGCAGATTTTTGCATCAAGAAAGCCATCTTTAGTTTACAGTACTCCAGAGAGGAAGAAAGGACCAAAAGGTCCAGTATCTGCATGGCTGATCACTGGAGTCAGACAGTAAGGTATTCAGGGGGTCATTTATTAAGACCCGGCATTTTAGCTTCTGGTCTTAATAACCCCTATAGCTGGGGGTAGATCACTGGAGTTATGAAGAGGCGCCGGCCTCTTCATGACTTTGGCGTATCCAGTGCCAGTCTTAATGTAAGGCAGCTTCCTTGCTGGCTTACATCTAGACCATTTACTATGCCTAAAACAGGCGTAGAAAATGTTGAATGAGACAGGCCTGCCGGTCCATCCCCTTGCCCGCCCACACAAGGCCCACTTTTTTAGACCTGGCGTGAGTGGGGAAAAGTCGCAGATTGCGTCTCAAATAACTTTTGCAACACAATCTGCACCAGAAATATGCCTAATATAGGCATATTTCTGGATAGTAAATGACCCCCTCAGTGATTAAGGCTGGTAAAGTCTTTACTGCAGTGAGAGAGACATCCTTTCACACACACATGGCCCTAGCTAGTGTTGAGCGAATCGCGACTTAGATCCAAATTTCTGGGAAAATTCGATTCTCAGCCGAATTTCCTTGTACTTCATGGTAACGAATCGATTTTCCATTAAATGGGTTAAAAAAATAAAATAAAAATCATACTTACCTAATCCATTTGAGCGTGAAAAGACATTTTGTATTGAAGACCCTGTGCTGGCAAGTTTGATATCTTTTATTTTATTTTTTATTATACACTTTAATATTAAACGCGGCATCTGAGGGGTACAATGGTGGGGAGCGGCGCAATCCTGCAATGCACCCACTACTTACAAAGAAATGCGCTTCGTCACAAAGTGAATTTTTTAGTAAAATTCAGCGAAGCAGCCGAATCGAATTTTATAAAACTTTGCTCATCACTAGTCCTAGCCAGCCTTAGATCATGTACCCCTCAGCCTGGGAATTACAGACAAGTTTGTAAGAGCCTTAGATTATGCAGAGAGAGAGAGAGACTTTGGAGCTAGAGGAAATGAGTACCCAACCCCCATCCTTGCTTATATCCATATATTGCTATCAGGGAAGATTTTCACTGTGAATTGTTTGGGACTTGATACCATTGGATGTACTACAACTCCCATTCTGAAATTTCGTAAAGAGAGACTTGTCTATTTTCTACAACTGGCCTGGTTACTGACTCCAGCACCATTAGTCGGCCACAGCAGCTACATCTCCTGCTTTGCACCCCCTCCAAACTCATAACACAAAGGGCACCCCAACTACCATCAGGCTGGAGCCTCAACGTCATGGTGTCCCACGAGGGAAGAAAGGGTGCGCCTCCTGTCACTGCCCGGTCCTAGGCCCTTTGGTATAAGGACTGCCACTGTGATCTATGTGAATAACTGTTGTAGCCAGAGCCACTGCCACTCCCATACTCCGCTCCACTCTCATGGTAAATTACAGTATACATGTGTATAATCTTTGATTTGGAAAGGAAAAGAACTAATGCATTCACTATGTAGAAATTTGCAAAAACAGGACATTTTTGCTAGAATCTAACTTTTATGCTTGGAAATTTAGAAGGTCAAGCTTTGTCTTCCTATACACGTTGGACATTATTATTTTATTATTATTATCTTTCAAGAAATACAGTTTTCCATTATGTGATAATGTATAATGCATAGTTGTTGACAGTCTGAGAAACAAGATAATCCACAAGAAAGGAGCAGGAAAGGGTGAGGTTTGCAAAAATTGACCCCAAATTGAGTGATTTGTGAGCCTTTCCTGGATACTTTCTGGTGGTCCTGGGGTAGAGCTTACATTCTAACATAAGTTAGAATGTACAATGTAGGGTAACAAACCATAGTTCACAAATAATCAGCGAAGTATTGAAAAATTTGATTTGGCTGCTTTTCCAAATTTTACAAAAAATTAATTTTGTGACAAATTACTTTGTCATGAATCACATTTCTTTGTAAGTAGTGGGTGCAATGACAGGGACCGTCAATTGCGCCGTTCCCCATAATGATGGTATCTGACCTTGATATTACCATGTAAAACAGAATTAATAAAATCATACATCCATTTGATCGCAAAGAGGGAACTAGTTAACACCCCATTAGTAAGTAAAACCCATCCATCCATTAATTGGTATTTTTTAGATCAGCAGATAGCTGGGTCACTATCGGTATTATCCAAAAAAGGAGGTAAATCCCAAAGACATGGGGCCAGATTTATCATTAGCCTAAGTCACTTTTCTGGAGTTGAAAAGTCGCAAAAAATTGCGCAAAAAGCCAAATTGCGCAATTTTTTGCGACTTTTTGGAGACTTACGCCACTCACTCCAAAACCAAGTTTATGGGCGTTTTGTCGTATGTAAATCACTTGCAAGACAGATTTATTATTGCGACTTTTTAAATAGTCGCAAAAAAGTCGCAAAAAATTGCGCAAACTCACTCCACTCATGACTATGCTTATGTTTGACAAAATCTTGCCTAACCCAAAATCTGGGCCCTCAAACAGAACTGAAGTCTCCGTAGTTTGTTGTGTTACCTTTCCAATTGTCAAGTTACTTTTGAGTTTTAAAATGTTGTGCGATGTTTTTTTTACCCTTTATGGTTTTCAGTAGTTTTAAAATGTTTTCTTTCATTATTTCTTGGCTTCAGAAAATTGTAATTTACATGTAATGGCATTATTAAATTTTGTTCACAATATGCACATTTTTTGACAGTGTTTTTTGTAGATTCCTTTACAAATGGGAAGTGCTTGGGAATGTATTTACTAAACAACGTTTTAGTAAAACAAAACAATGTTTTGTGCGACTTTTACATACATTTATGATGCGACTTTTTTAAAATTGCGACTTTTCCAAAGACAAAGCCAAAATACAACTAGGAACCAGAAATACACCAGATTTATCAACCTCTGAAAGAGCCCATGATAAATTTGACTTGACTCAAATACACATACGCCTTCTTTGAAAGTGGAGTGAACTGCAAGAGTAATGATAAATCTGGCCCATGGACCGGAAATAGACTGATTTCTCTTTCTCAGATGGAACCTGTATAACAGGAAGCAGAAGCTTCATTATGCAATGTGTTTAGAGATGTCTTAACCACGTCACTCCTAATATTGCCACTCAAATCATGGATCTTAATTGCTACATGCCTTTGTCAAAGAATTCTAAAAGTTATATAAGTTTAGAGAAATGTACAGCCATGTGTAAATGTACGGAAAGGTAGATGATGTATGCAGGCTTTTATTACTTCATTATGTGAATAAACCTGAAGAGCTTGTACAGATGAATGGTGCAGCTGTCTGTAGAGTTCTTCATAAAATGGAGAGTGAATACATTGTTGGGAGTACTCCTGATGAAAGGTAATGTGAGTATAGGATTAACCCTAAGGAGCAAATATAAGACATCCTGCAGCAGGTTAACTATTATCATAACGGGACAAGCTGCTGTTCGGCGGAGCATTGATTTCTCTATTACTTCATTTTCATCTCTTTACTGACTTTGTTGGGGCAGCTGATCTGCCAATTTAGACTACTTTCATAGCTGAGGCAGTTCTGGCAGAGAATGCAGGGGTTTCGTCGGACACAAACCAGTTTTCTGCATTTTTGTGGCTGGATCTCAGCCGGACCCTATTATATACTGGCGGGCATTCCGTTTTCATCATTCTCTGCTGGAACGGACTGCTGGAATGGGTGCTGCACCTATGAAAGGTGGAGCTGTTGATTATTGAGCCTTTATATTCCCAGGCCTTATTCTGTTCTGGTAGCTGGAGCTAGCTATGCGATGTGCATTTGTATCGATATGTTTTGCTTGTTCCAGTCTAGTGAATTGAGAACAAAAAAGGAGGAAGTGTGTAGCGAAAGTGAGGAGACAGTCAGTTCAAAGTGAAGAGAGTCAGAGAGAAGTCCACCATGTAGCTACCTCTCTAGTCCCTTTGGCAGTGGACAGGCTGAAGGAGGTTGGAGTAGGAATCATCCGAAGCTACCCAGCACAGACCAGTGTAGACTTGGGTATAGAGCAAGTCTAGTGGAGACAGCAGCATTCTCTAGCTTATGGACTACACAGCACCTAGTGACCGGGAGAAGCCTTAAAGCGAACCTGTCACCTGGAATTCACATTATAAACCAATAAAAGTACCTTATAGCTGATGACCAGTGTGTTGTCCTCATGTTTTTTTCCGCTTTTCTGCACCTATAATTCAGGAAAAAAACGTCTTTTAAACTGCTCTTTTTCTACAGACAAAGTCATGATAGAAGTCAAGGAGGCAGACACTCCTTGACTCCAGGATGTGCCTCCCCCGCCCTAACCCCGCCTCTCAGCAGTTTAATTGACACTCGGCTCCCTGGCCGGGACCGCGCTTGTACAGGCGGCACATGCGCCGTCGCCCTCCTTTGCAGCGCGATCCTTTCGCTTATTCGCGCATGCGCTGTCTCCCGATGCCGGCCAGTCTTCTGTCGCTCACGCTCGCGCGCCCGGATCCTCAGGCTCCATGCGTCCATAAGCGAAAGGATCGCGCTTGACTCCGCGCTGCAAAGGAGGGCGACGGCACATGCGCCGCCTGTACAAGCGCGGTCCCGGCCAGGGAGCCGAGTGTCAATTAAACTGCTGAGAGGCGGGGTTAGGGCGGGGGAGGCACATCCTGGAGTCAAAGAGTGTCTGCCTCCTTGACTTCTTTCATGACTTTGTCTGTAGAAAAAGAGCAGTTTAAAAGACGTTTTTTTCATGAATTATAGGTGCAGAAAAGCGGAAAAAAACATGAGGACAACACACTGGTCATCAGCTATACGGTACTTTTATTGGTTTATAATGTGAATTCCAGGTGACAGGTTCGCTTTAAGCACCTGGACACCATTACAACTAAGAACAAAGTTGTGTTTTACCACATTTCTCTATGGACCATGTGGAACCATTTCTATTACCAACCATTACAAAAAATGGAGCAGAAGTCGCATGTTTGGTGTTAGGGAGAACCACCCTGTTGGTTGCAGAAAGGAAGAAAGAGAAAAAGACATGCAGAAGATATTATATCCAGTACCTGGCTGTTAGGAAGTGGACCAGTTACCTAATAAGCACAGATAAAGGACTTTGATACCAGCAAGAGGAAGTATATGAGTGTCATCAGTACATTGGAGCCTGTTAGTACTTCAACTGAGCGTGTTACCTGGAATTACAGCACAAGTAAGAACAGAAGTGTATCTGAATACCTCCATGATAACTGAACCTGTAACTGTCTCCTCAAGGCAAGTGCTTCTCAGTAAATTTTCTATTTATTTATTCAGACTCCTCTTCTTTCTACCACCTCATTTACACCCAAGGGTGCTGGTATCACGACATCAGGGACCCTGCCTTCCCTGCACTTAAAACCCTATGCCATCAAGGGCACCTCAACCAACATCTGGCAGGAGATCCCTCAACACCAGAGTGTGCCTCAAAGGAATCCAGTGTCTTTCTTTCCGTCACTGCACACCAGCCCAGGGAGCTGCAGAAAGGTGAGTACCAACTACTATACCCATCTCTCCACCACACTCACACATTGCCGCTGCAGTCTCGGTCACTGCATCATAAAGGTAAAAAATATTAAATTTTACAGTAACCCTATACATGTACTGCTACTCTACTGAGAATACATGTTAAATGAAACCAGTCTCCTGCAAACTGTGAGTTTCAAAGTGTCTCCAAGCATGGTAGACCTCTGTATCAAAAGGGGTAATCCCAAGATTAATGTAAAGAATGAAAATCAAACTCATAATCGTAATCTGGTACATGGGAACGTCTTTCTAACAAAGCTAAAACTAGCCCTGTACCTCACATGAATCCAGAGATTTCCCCATTCTCTGCTCCAATTGCTCTTCTAGATTTATTTTAAGCTGGCAGTTTAGGCACGTGTCCTCACTCAGAGGGCATGTCCTGTCTGCTGTACACTGAAGAGCAAAAAGTTAACAAAGTTTTGAACTTTTGACTTTTGGGCTCCATATCTGACCATCCACTACAACTTTGAACATGAGACTACCATTATTGTATAGACCAGTGATGGCTAACCTCCAGCACTACAGCTGTAGTGAAACTAGGAGTCCCATCGTGCACTATTCATTTGTATGGAGCTCTGAGAACAGCCAAGCAAGTGTACATCTTGGCAGTCGTGTTTTTACCACAGCTGGAGTGCCGGAGGTTAGTCATCACAGTTATAGACAATCAGCTTGGCTATCTCATGCATCAATTGGACTTGCAACTACTTAGCAGTAGTGTTGAGCGCGAATATTCGAATAGCGAATTTTTTTAGCGCATATTGGCACTTCGCTAATTCACAAATATTTCGAATATAGTGCTATAAATTCGCTATTTCGAATATTGTTTTTTTTTTTTTTTTTTAGTTATATTTTTTTCTTTCCCACTTCCCAAAAGTAGTTCTTACCTGTCCTAAGGATTCCTGGCTTCCTGGCTGCTCCAATCAGTGCCCGTTGCCGCTTCTGCCGACTTCCGTGCTCATGGAGCATCCCCATCACCATGGGAACGTCTCCATACTAAAATGTACTGTCGGATTTGAGAATTATGTTGAAATCGCAAGGCGAGTAATTCAAGTTATATTAATCGAATTGCGATTACAACTTAGCAGTGCACTGCTATCTTACATATTAGGCTAGAATTAACAAATATGGAATATAGCAGCAGTGCTAAGTAGAAATCGCAATGCGATTACTCCAAGTTATATTAATCGCATTGCTTTGTATAAAAAAATGGAAAAAGTTGTCATTTACAGAGATATTTCTCACACCCAGCATGGGTATATGTAAAAATACACCCCAAAACACATTGCCCTTCTTCTCCTGAGTACGGCAATACCACATGTGTGCCACATTTTTGCAGCCAAGATGCGCTAAGGGGCCCTAAATCCAATGAGTACCTTTAGGATTTCACAGGGCAATTTTATGCATTTGGATTCCAGACTTCTTCTCACGCTTTAGGGGCCCCTAAAATGCCAGGGCAGTATAAATACCCCGGAAAATGAAATTTTTTGAAAAAAAAAAATCAATTTCTGCTAACTTGTGACAAAAAATAAAAACTTCCATGAACTCACTATGCCCATCAGCGAATACCTTAGGGTGTCTACTTTCCGAAATGGGGTCATTTGTGGGGTGTTTGTACTGTCTGGGCATTGTAGTGCCTCAGGAAACATGACAGGTGCTCAGAAAGTCAAAATGCGGAAATTCACTTTTTTGCACCATAGTTTGTAAACGCTATAACTTTGACCCAAACCAATAAATATATTCGTGTATTTTTTTAATCAAAGACATGTAGAACAATAAATTTTGTGAAAAATGTATGTAGAAATGTGGTTTTTTAAAAAAAAATTTACAACAGAAAGTGAAAAATTTCATTTTTTTGCAAAAATGTCGTAAAATTTTGATTAATAGCAAAAAAAGTAAAAATGTCAGCGGCAATGAAATACCACCAAATGAAAGCTCTATTAGTGAGAAGAAAAGGAGGTTAAATTCATTTGGGTGGTAAGTTGCATGACAGAGCAATAAACGTTGAAAGTAGTGTAGTGCAGAATTGTAAAAAGTGGTCTGGTCATTAAGGGTGTTTAAGCTAGGGGGGCTGAGGTGGTTAAGATGGCCGCAACGCACCCTCCTTGAGCAAATGGATGATGTATGTATTTTTATTTTTTTAACTGCCATTTTAGGAAAAATATATTCATTACCACGAAATGGTAGGAAATTCGGCTTCACTGCCAATCAAATTTTTCCTAAAATTTGTATCAAAGTCAACTTGTTTGACTTCGATTCGCTCAACACTAAAAATCATCTAATGAATTACTTTGTCATGAACCATTTTCCATTGTATGTAGCGAGCGTAATGATAGGGAGCCGCTATCGCGCTGCCCCCATCTTTGAACCCCCTCAGATGCTGTGTTCAACACTGATCGTGGCATCTGTCACATTGCAGTCTTCCAGGGGTTAATCTGGGGTTAAAAAAACTTTATTTTTATAACTATTCATCTTATCCATTTGCTTGTGAAGAGGCCATCGCAGCCATCTTGCTTGAAGAAAAGGCACCAAATCTCTTGTGTTAACGTGATGATGTGGGGTGACGTGTGACGTGATCAGTGATGACGGCGCCCAGGCAGCGTGATGACTTGATGATGCCCTCACGTCACCGGGCAGGAGTTCACGAGGTGTATTCAATCAAGATGGCTGCAACAGCCTCTCCACTAGAAAATGGATGAGGTAAGTATGTTTTTTTTTTAGATTAAGGAAATTGTAAGAGATTTGCACTCGACTTCCAGGATCACTATGAGAAGCAATTTGTTTCATAAGATGAGTACTTAATACATAATAAAATGTAAAAAGAAAATAAAGAAAATAATATATAAGGGCTCTTTCACACTTGCATATTTGTTTTCCGGCATAGAGTTCCGTCGTTGGGGCTCTATGCCGGAAAAATCCTGATCAGGATTATCCCAATGCATTCTGAATGGAGAGAAATCCATTCAGGATGCATCTGGATGTCTTTAGTTCAGGACCGGAACGTTTTTTGGCCGGAGAAAATACCGCAGCATGCTGCGCTTTTTGCTCCGGCCAAAAATCCTGAACACTTGCCGCAAGGCCGGATCTGGAATTAATGCCCATTGAAAGGCATTAATCCGGATCCGGCCTTAAGCTAAACGTCGTTTTGGCGCATCGCCGGATCCGACATTTAGCTTTTTCTGAATGGTTACCATGGCAGTCAGGATGCTAAAGTCCTGGTTGCCATGGTAAAGTGTAGTGGGGAGCGGGGGAGCAGTATACTTACAGTCCGTGCAGCTCCCGAGGCGCTCCGGAGTGACATCAGGGCGCCCACGCGCATGGATCACGTGATCGCATGGATTACGCGATCCATGCGCATGGGGCGCTCTGACTTCATTCTGGAGCGCCCCGGGAGCCGCACGGACTGTAAGTATACTGCTCCCCCGCTCCCCACTACTACTATGGCAACCAGGACTTTAATAGCGTCCTGGCTGCCATGGTAACCTCAAAGCATTTTGAAGACTGATCAGGATCCTGATCGGTCTTCTAATGCTTTCAGGCGACTTCCGTCCCGCCTGATCTTGAAGTGCTCCATGTATTATTAAAGTTGATTATTTGCAAAAGTCCCTCCTGGTATATCCATACATAGGGGGCCGTTAAACACCAAACAGGTTTCGGAACATTCACACTGTTCCTTCTTCAGTAGTCAAACCCTTTGTGATCGGCAGTGGCTTTAAATACTTTGTGTACTCATGAGCTATTGTTATCGCCACAAAACTTGAAATGGAATGCATTCTGGTTCTCACTCTGGACAAAGGTGACTTTAAAAGATCAAGTGTATTATACTTCTTATGCATATGCCGCAATTTATATGAAAACATAAAATACATACAGGAATTATTCTCCCAATAGTAGTGAGATGGTAGATATATTTATCTATTCGTGGCTATATAGATATGTTCAGATATAAGGATTCAAGAAATAAATTAATGGATAAATGTGAAAAATATCATCACATTAATGGTCTTTTGCATCTAAATACATATAGCCATCATAAAATCTGTACGATATCGCCAAAAAACAGATGCGATTCTTAAATCTACATGGAACTATCTGTTTAGCTTATTAAATTAAATTAGGTTCTACCTGTTATATTGACATTTATATTTTTATTTATTATTTATTTGTTTTTGTATGTGTCTATTTTATAATTGTAATTTTTATAATATAGGTTCAATTTCAAGCACCCTTTCCATACAGCGCACTGGAGAGCCACCCTATCCTTACACACTATGTTTTTTTTTAACCTAATTAACCCCTGAAAGGCCTCGGCTATTGTATCAAATTCTGCTATCAATGATGAGCGTGACATCTGGGGGGTTCAATGACGGGGGGAGGTGGCATGATCACTGTTCTCCGTCACTGTGCCCGCTACATTCAAAGGAATGCACTTTGTGATTAAGTAATTCATCACTAATCAAATTTCTTAGTGAAATTTGGCAGAACAGCCAAATTGAAATTTTTTAAACCTTCGCTCATCACTAATGATTTTGTTACCAGCATGGTATCTGCATGCCTTTTATAGGAAAGAAAATGCGCCTGATATAAGATCCGCCTGGTACAAGATCTTTAAAAGGAGTTAATAGTTTCTGTCAAAGACACACAAGGGTGGAGGACCCCCATGAAGATCTTTTCTGAACGTTCCTGCTACTTAGAGATGATCAGAACAGTCTCACTGGTGAAAGTGTCGGATTTGTTTTCCAGGCTATGTTTGGAGTGTTTTCAGTCTGAAGATTGTCCTCTCCACAGCGCGTAGAATCAGTTTAGAGAACAATCACTTGCTGTGTGCTGTTTAGGTTGCAAATCCTCTGATGAGAAAAGTGGTGATGACTGACTCACTGGAAATGTTTAAAATGGATTAACAGTTGCTTACAAGGCATGCGATGTAGGCCTGTTTCACACTCAGGCCCAGATTTACTAATGCGTCTAGAAATGTCTAAAAAGTAGTGCTCAATTTGGTGCATCTAGGGTTTACAATTTTGACTTGATCAAAAAGGGGTGAGACTTAGCTGGAAGAGGACAGAGTTTTGTAGGAAAAGGGCAGGGCCTAAGATGAACAGCATCTTTCAAAAATCAAGGCAAAATTGTGACCATGATGTGTGAATAAACCTTAATAGTTTATAAGACAAATTTACAAAGTTTTATAGAATATTTTTTCATGCCATTTTTTTAATACTAAAAAAAACCTCCAGCTTCAAATGTTACATGGACAGCTAGGAAATATTAAATTTAGAACAAACAGACATTTCTTTGTGGTGGTATTGTAGTACACTAGAACAGAGGGTACTTGCAAATTGTTTTGTTCATTTATGTTATGTCATTTTATACTTTGCTTCAGTATAGTAATGTATGGGAGTGATAAAGTTAACCAGTTCAACTCAATAGGGAAGCTGAGGTGTGGACCATTAGCTCCACTCCTACCTCAGTCAAGTGCATGGGTCAGCAGCTTCCAGCACTCCAGGTGTTGCAAAACTACATCCTAAATTACCATCAAGCAGGAACCCCAACATCATATTGTGTCCCCCGAGGGAAGAATGGATTTGCCCCCATTTTACTAGGGAGCCCTAGGGAGCAAAGATGAGAGTGACTGTGACATACTTTTTGCAGCCAGAGCCACTACAACTCCCATCCTCCACTCCTGCACCTTAGGGGCTTTCTGTAGTATTTTTGGACACAAAGTGCATTTATTTATTTGTGTCGGGTCATTGCCTTTTTTCTTTTTTTTTTATTGCAGCATGCTCAGTGTATGGCATTGTTCCCCTTATTGCAGCCATTTTTGTCCCTTAGACCTTCATTTATTTTTTGCCTTGCTTGAAGAAAAGCCATTACCACAGTGTGTTACATTTTTTAGTTGTCATTTTTTTTTTTTTAATCTCTAAGATTCTCTATTAGATCTGTGCTTCAATTTTGTGCAGAATTTTGGCTCATTTAATTACAATTTGGTGCAAAATATTGCATCGCACAGGACAAGGAACGTAGCTTAGCATGAAAGATAGCGTGGCCTAAGGCCTTATTCACACATCAGTGATTCACAGACATCTGCTTTCCAAAGACACCACACATATCCATTAATTTCATTTTCCACACTATACAATTATCATATAATTTAGCCTCAAAAAAAGTAATGTACCCAAAAATTATACCAATGAAAGCTAAAAGTCATTCCCCAAAAATTCAAACCCTCTTATAAAAAAGTTAGGGGATGCAGCAATGCAAAAACATTAAAAAAATAAATAAAATAAGGGTTTTTATCGTGCAAAGGTAGCAAAATGTAAAAAAATACATGTACTGAATCTATATGTATTTTGTATAGCTTTAATTGTACTGCCTGGGAGAATAAAGTTATCATGTTAATTATGTCGCAAAGTAAACATCGCAAAATTAAAAATATAAATCTCCACGGCGTTATGATGTTTTTTTCTCCATCTTCTGACAAGAAAGAGCTAATAAAAGTTACGATAATTAGTAAGTTATGTGTACCCCAAAAAGGTGACATTAAAAACAACTACAAGGGGGCGGAGCTTGGCAGCGGAGCGAGACGCACATGTCTGTGTGAGCTCTGCTTCTGGCTACGAGCACACGAGCTTTAAAAACCACCTACAGAGCCCAGATATGGGAAAAATCGGTAAAGATAAGGCCAGAGACACTCCTGGCACGCGTAAAACTCACCCTAGCCAAGGGGAAATGGAGAAATTCCTGAGAAAAGGAGTCGGGCAGACACGAGCGGAATCCAAGATGGCGCCGGACCGGGCGCCTTCTGAGTGTGGAGAACACACGGACGCTTTGGTCGACTCTGATGGAGGTAGGGACAGTGAGACTGACTCTAGACGTCCCAGAGAGAACCTCCCAGTGTCCAGGGACTTTATTACCCAAGCTCTAGGAGCGGCATTAGCTCCACTGAAGCAAGACCTACAGGACATTAAGTCTGAACTGAGGCAGGTCTGGTATAGGGTGGAATCCCTAGAAGCGGGCTGGGAAGGGACAACAGCCTTTAACACAGCGGTTACTAACAGCTTCGACCACGCTCAAGCCCACATAAACCAACTGTATAATCTGGTTGAAGATCAAGACAATTGTGGGCGCAGGAATAATCTGCGGATAAAGGGTGTCCCGGAAACCCTGACATCAGACGCCATCATGGTCTCCTTAGTGGAACTATTCCACAACATACTAGGTCCGGATACCTTGGAGGACTTTACAATGGATAGATCACACAGGGCGCTACGCCCTCCCCCCAAGCCTCAGGAACCGCCAAGGGACATAATATGTCGATTGACCAGCTTCAGTGTGAAAGAAAAGCTGCTTAAAGCTGCAAGGGACAAGCACCCAATATTGTGTTTTGGATCTACAATAACCTTATTTTAGGACTTGTCACCCATGACGCTACAAAAGCGACGAGCTCTGAAACCTCTTTTAGAGGTTCTACAAAATAGGAACATTACTTATTGCTGGCTCCACCCGTTTGGGTTATTGGTGAATGCGCCGGGGCGCAAAGCCGTGATCAGGGCTCCTGCAGACCTTATCCAGATTTACAACCACCTGGAAATAGAGCCTCTGGACATACAGGATTGGACCACTGTGAGAAACCTCACTGATCTCCCTGCTGTTCCGGCGCTAGCTGCTTGGATCCCTGCTTCGGCCTCTAGACCACAGCGCCCAAAGAGGAAGCTACCCAGGATGACGCCGAAGAGGCTACCATTAGAACCAGAATGAGACTCTCTTCACATGCTACTTACCGCGATTGCCTTCTTCGTAGCAGGGTGCTGAGAAGTTCAAGGAAGATTATGCACATACCTAGTAGTCGATTTCAGTTTTGTATTTAAGTTGACGCATACATTGCCAGTGCTTAGTACAGTTAGAGGTGGCAATTTAACTATTTAACTATCTTACTAAAACGAAAGATTCATCTGCTTTCCCCTCCCCCCCCCCGACCCGTACTCCCTCAACCACCTACCCCCTCCCGTTCGGGACTTCTTTCCCCTACCCCCCCCCCCCCTATTACCCGCCTCTCCACTTTATTGACATGTATGTAGGCTTAATGATTTTATAGGTCTGATATACGCTAACTGCATAAGTAGATGTAACCTATGGATATAGATCTTCCTTGCTGGGGTGCTGGGTTCCGGGCCTGGGCGGGGTGGTTGTACTCCTCAAATATGCCCACCGCGAGCAGGCCTTTGACACCCTTTGCTATCCAATATCCCCTCTCTCTGTGTGTCGATAGAGAAATCTACCTGCTCGTGTGCGCGGACAAGCCACGTTCTGAGACCAATTCTCTCCCCCCGAGAGTACCTCCTTTTTAGGATACACTGTTTTCATTATGGTTCACTTACAATTACGGTTCTTCAGTGTTACATGTTTGGATATATCATTGGTTCTTTTTACTAATGCCATTCTCTTTGTATTTACCTATTGCATATACCATTCCTCTCCCCTCCCCATTCCACCTTCTTCCCTGCAGCAACCGTCTCGACACTCACTCCTCTTCAGCTGGGACAGCTACATACTGGATCTCCGTGACCGCCGGACATGGCTACTATAAAGATATGCTCATTTAATGTCAAAGGGCTAAACTCACCTGCCAAAAGAAGTCAAATAGTTCAACTTATGCGTAAACAAAAGGTGAGCATCATGATGTTACAAGAGACACATTTTAAGAAGGACCACGTGCCGCGGTTGAGCCACCTTACTTATAATAGGTGGTACCACAGTACATGGCCCTCCTCGGCTTCTAAAGGGGTATCGATTGCCCTACACAAAGATTTTCCCTTGGTTGTAAGAGCAACGTTAGCAGACCCGGAGGGTAGATTCCTTTTCATAAAGGGCAATATTGGGACTGGTACCTACACATTTGGAAACCTATATGCACCGAATTCGGCGCAAACCAAATGGTTATGCACCTCTCTAGACCTTCTTAGGGAATTTGCTGAAGGAACTTTGATATTGGGGGGAGACATAAATCTTACACTGCACCCACTACTAGACTCCTCGGCGGGCATCTCTTCAACCTCACGGGCTGCCTTAAGAAAGGTGCACTCCGCCATTAGTTCTCTAGGTCTGGTGGATGTTTGGAGGACTCTAAACCCTACAGATAGGGACTACTCCCATTACTCGGTGGCGCACAGATCATACCAACGCCTTGATTATTTATTCATACCTGCTCTTAAGCTGACCTCTTGTTTGAGCACTTCTATAGGCACGCTACTGTTGTCAGATCATGCTCTGGTATATGTAGAAATGGGTTTTACGTCTATACCTAAACCTATGTCGAACTGGAGGCTCAATGAAACATTGCTTGACTCCCCGGAGCAGGTTCTGAAAGTCTCGGAGAGACTGGAAGAATACTTTCAGCTTAATACAACTCCGGATATATCACAAGGCATAGTTTGGGAAGCCCATAAAAGTGTGATAAGAGGTCACTTTATTAGTTTAGGCTCCTTTCTCAAAAAACAAAGAGAGGAGCAAATATCAGTCCTCATGAAAAAGATACAGTCCTTGGAAACTTCCCATAAAAGGGACCGATCTGAAGAGGTACTAGAACAGTTGAATCAACTGCGCTCCTCGGTCAAAAATATACTAAACCATAAAACAGCAAAACTGTTCCTTTCTGCGCGTTTTGAATATTACGCACATGGGAATAAAGCTTCAAAGTTTTTACTAGCACAGATCAAAAAGAGGAAAACCAAATCATATATACAAACGATCCGCACAACACCATCCTCATTAGCTAGAAACACGGAGGAGATAGCGTTGCGGTTCAAAGAATTCTACGAATCCCTCTGTAACATACGCTCGACCGACACAACACAGGATAGCAAAAATAGAGCTAAGAGGATAGACGACTGGTTAACTACCTTAAATCTTCCCGCACTCCGAGACACGCAAGTTGCCTCTTTGCTGCAACCATTTTCACTACAGGAACTGACGGATGTGGTTAAAACTGCATAAAAGTCCGGGTCCTGACGGACTTCCAATGGTTTATTATCGTAAATTTCAAAAGGTCCTCCTCCCTCAGTTCCTAAAGGTTTGTAATGACACACTCAAGGGGAAGCCTCTGCCAGAACAGATGTTGATGGCTCACATTACAATTATTCCTAAAGAAGTAAAAGTTGAAACGGCCTGTGCTAGTTATAGACCTATCTCACTTTTAAATAACGATTTAAAAATGTTTGCTAAACTTTTGGCTCATCGGCTAAAGCCGCTGATGCCAAATCTGATATATAGCGAACAAGTAGGGTTTGTAGCGGGGAGAGAGGGGAGAATGAACACCACCCGCCTTATAAATATCATTCAATACGCACGTAGCTGTTCTGAGCCTTTAGTATTGCTAGGCACAGACGCCAAAAAAGCGTTTGATCGCATTGACTGGTTGTTTATGCAAAAGGCTTTGACCAAATTTGGAATCCCTGCAGATGTTATCACTGCTATAATGGCAATGTATTCCAAGCCTTCTACTAAAGTGGTGGTCAATGGTACCCTCTTTCCCTCGCTGCAGATATCCAACGGGACGAGGCAAGGATGTCCTTTGTCACCCCTGCTATTTGTCCTGACGATTGAATGCCTTTTCCAGGCTATCAGACAAGATGGCAGGATACGGGGTGTTGAGCTACAGGGAATTCACCACCAGTTAGCGGCATTTGCCGATGACTTATTGGTAATAATCACAAACCCAGATGTAGCCTTTCTGGCTATACAATC
The DNA here is from genome assembly GCA_033119425.1 of Bufotes viridis. Taxonomy (NCBI): domain Eukaryota; kingdom Metazoa; phylum Chordata; class Amphibia; order Anura; family Bufonidae; genus Bufotes; species Bufotes viridis. Next base: position 551,609,404 of record CM065590.1, on the reverse strand, counting down.
CATATTCGATCTCTTTGGGGACTTATCTAATTTCCTGATTAATCCTACCAAATCACATGTCTTAAACGTAACATTGGACATTCAGTGGCAGAAGAGATTGGAGCTTGGCACCCCGTATCAGTGGTCGACCTCGAGCCTGAAGTTTTTAGGTATTAAACTGACTTCTGAACCTACCCTACTATATGAAGCCAATTTCCAAGGCCTACCGGACAATGTCAGATGTTTACTAGACTTGTGGGACATACCGTTCACATCATGGTTTGGCAGACGATCCTTAATTAAAACCATTATACTACCCAAGATTCTGTATTACCTCCAAACCCTCCCTATACATCTACCTCGCCCTTTCTTTGCTAAATTAAAGTCAACACTCACCAAATTTCTGTGGAACAAAAAAAAAAAAACAGACTTACTAAACAATATACCACCTTGCCTATTAACCAAGGTGGTATGGGGATACCAGATTTTTATGGATATTATCTAGCAGTACATGGGATGAGATGTTTAGAATGGCTACGCTACAAGGGAGATAGATTAGATATCCAAACTGAGATGGCCATCAATCACACCATGGTGCGACCATTACTTTTGAAAGGGAAATGTGCCACTGAAGTGTCTATTTGGAGCCCCATCACTAAAAACACAATTCGATTATGGAAAGAAAAATTGAGACCCCACCTGATCACTACTAAATTCTCCCCCCTGATTCAACTCAGAGATATTCTATACGACGCACCTCTGCAATTTATACAGACACTACCGGAGCGGGTAAACACATACACTTCACCAGTAGTGGACCTGTTAGACGCGAGGGGCGGACTGACTATTGAATGGGATAAAGGAGAAAATATATCCTCTCTATCATTCTTGCAGCGGTCATATATAAGGGATCAACTAAAACCAGGCTTACCAATAAAAAAAACTGACCCAACAGGGTTTGAAAAAATGGTTCTCCAGAGAAGAGACCCTGATAAAAAGAAGATCTCTACACTTTACTCTATGATACTAACACAGTCCAGTCCAAAAATCAATCCCTATATAAAAAAATGGGAAGTGGATTTACAAATAGATCAGGAAAAGAGCTCCCTAAACAATTGTCTCACACTCACCCCAAAAATCTCAACCTGTGGTTATTGCCTACTGCAGAAGTGCAGAGCCCAGCAACACTACTGGAGCACACACTGCTCTTGATAAATCAGGGCCGTAGTGTTCACGGCTCCTTTAAGAGATTGAGAGCCAGCACCTGATGACATGAGATGCTGGTTTTGTGTAATATCGTCTTGATATCCATGTACATTCATCATTTTTACTGTAGAATAGCTACAGGAACATTTGAAAGTCACTTTCTTTGTATTTCCGTCTGCTTACAAGGCTGACTGCTGCTTCTTTACCTGTCATATCCTTATGTCACCTCTATAGGTTTCAACTTTCAGTTTGAGCAGTGGAGCAAACCTAATGGCACCATTTAGATACGATTTGAAGCTGCTATGGACGTAGTTTTCTTAAGACAGACAAGATCAGTGATTGCTCCATCAGAAGAGACAGATATCAAGAAGATCAGTCATTTCTAGGAAGATGATGAGATACAGTCAGACAGATATATCACAAATGTTTCCCAGTACTTCAACCAACACTTCCCGCCACACCGACATACCAACCTTTATCAAAAAGCCATCCTTATTATCAGTAACATCCACTCTCTGTGAGATTAAAACAGTATTTTTTCCCAAAACAGTCAATTTTTTTAGTAAAATACTTAATTCACATTGACAAAAGAGTAGGTGGGGCTAGATATTTACATAATGATTATAGCGTAACTCCAAAAAATGAGGAAAAAAAAATGTGCACGTCTTCTTTTGTAAGGAACATCTGTAAGGAAATGTTCCAGTAGGATCTCAGAGCAGGAGATATTTCAATCGTCATGATCCTGACGCTTATCTTCCTATGAAAAATACTGTAGTTTACCACCAGGAAGATGGAAACTGTCTCTAGTGCCACCTATTGGGTAGCTATCCTCTAAGAATGTCTGACCATTTAATAAACCACGTATGGGCATTTAATGTAAATGCCCATATGGTATAGGTAGGTTTAGAGTAGGTCCTGCCTGACTGAGACCACCTTGGCGCAGGTAGGCGGGCACAGATGTGTTTTCATCAAAATATTTTGACTGAGATTGAGGGCTTAGTCCATATGTTGTGTTTGCAAAGTGCATTATTTTCCATGATTTTCTAAGGAAATAAGCCACACTAAAAATCACCTGTATAAGGAAAAGAGACCCATTCACACATGGTTTTTGCCCTTTGTAAGTGCACCTGCCCGCAACAGTTAATGCCTGTTGCTACTTCTGCCGACTTCCTGTGTGCATGGAGCGTCCCCATCCCAATGGGAATGCCTCCCTGCTAAAATGTACTGTCGGATGTGAGAATCACGATCTCACAAATTTGACTAAGTTGTAATCGCAATGCGATTAATATAACCTGAATTATTCGCATTGCGATATTTGTTATATTCTAGCAATACAACCATTAAGAAGCCAGCTTTAAGTTGAATTCACAATGCGAACATATACTCGCATTGCGGAATCAACTTAGAGCTGAGTTCCTAATGGCTGTATTGCTAGAATATAACAAAGATTGAGAATATAGTGCTATATTTGTGAATTTGTGATATTCGTAATCTTCGTTATATTCTAGCAATACAACCATTAGGAACTTAGCTCTAAGATCAATTCGAAATGCAAGTATACGTTCTCTTCGCAAATGAAACTTAGAGCTGAGTTCCTAATGGTTGTTGCTAGAATATAACGAAGATTGAGAATATAGCGTTATATTCGTGATCTTCGTTATATTCTAGCAATACAGCCATTAGGAACACAGCTCTAAGTTGTAATCGCAATGCGATTAATATAACCTATATTATTCGCATTGCGATTACAACTTTGATATGAGTTCCCATTGGTTGTATTGCTAGAATATAATGAAGATTGAGAATATAGCGCTATATTCTCAATCTTCGTTATATTCTAGCAATACAACCATTAGGAAGTTGGATTCGCATTGCGATTAATGCAGGTTATATTAATCGCATTGTGAATTCAACCTAGATCTGAGTTCCTAATGGTTGTTGTATTGCTAGAATATAACGAAGATTGAGAATATAGTGCTATATTCGTGATATTCGTTATCTTCGTCAATTCTAGCAATACAAGTTACAACCATTAGGAACTCAGCTCTAAGTTTAATTCGCGATGCGAATATAAATTTGCGTAACATTCGCTATATATAGAATATTCGATTTCGACAAATATATGATGAATATTCAATCGAATATTTGCAAAATATTGCAAAATCGAATATGGCACCTCCCGCTCATCACTATTCGTGACGCCAGCACCATTAGGTGCAAAGGTGGGTGGTAGAAAAGATGAGGAGTCGGCTATAGTAAAACAGTTGATCTTTTACTTAACTCACTTTTCTCCAGGTAGTCAGTAGTGATGAGCGGCAGAGGCAATATTCGAATTTGTGATATTCGTCATATATTCGTGAATTCGTTATCTCCAGTCATTATTTTTTTTGATTGCTGAATTAAAAAGTTTGCATAAAAATTTGCAATAAAAAATTTGCATTACGGAAATCCGCATTCAACACTACTCCTAAAATCAAAGATATTGCAGCCTTCTCATTGGCCCACAAGCTAGAAGCAGGGAGGGATCATGTGTACTGTTCAAAAAAAAATCTAGAATATTCAAAATTACGAATATATATCACTATATTCTAAATATTCACAAATTCTTGAAGTGACGATATTCACAATAAAAATTTGTAATTCGAATATTCGTGATCAACACTAGTAGTCAGTACAGTTAATTTATATAGCATAAAGATATGACTCAGATATTGTATCAAATGGGGAGAAAAAAAGAGACTGGATCGCATATCCACAATGCTTAACCCTTGATATATGCTCTTCAGCTAAATACTATAGTTCTAGTCCCCCATATCGCATGCAAATAGTGGAGACATTAGTTTACATTTTGATCAAAAGGCAGTAAGCCCACTCACCCCGTCACGGTTGTCTCCTAGAGTGGGTATCTACTCTGTCCATAATCTGATAAAGGCGCCATGCTGCATGGCGACACGTGGCACCATCCCAGCAGGCTGCAGTTATGCAAGCCAGCCAGAAAAGCACCACAGCAACAAAGGCCACCATGCAGCATAGCACCGTCTGAACAGGAGCCTAATGCAACCTGCTCAGTACTAACAGAAACCAGGACTGACAACTAGTGGGTTACTCACACTCTTATGCAGTCTCCTGCTAATTAATTAAAACCGCCTGTGGCAAGTGGGAGGAGTGCTGATACCAGGAATAAACAAGAAGGAGGATATAATATGTATCAAATGGGGAGAAAAAAAGACTGGATCGCACATCCACAATGCTTAACCCTTGATATATGCTCTTGACTCAGATATTGGTTTAGCTGTGATCCTTGTAACAGGCTGGAAAGTTGTCAGTTAAGGAGTTTTCCAAAGACTTTTACTTTAACAGGCAAGAAAAAGTCTCTTTCTTATATAAGTCTGCACAAAGTCTATTCTATAGCACTCAGGTGCTAAATATATTAACTCTTACTGGTCAGTAGCAATCCACAGGCAGGCATCAGTCTTCTGCTCCATTCTTTAGAAAGATGCTCACTGAAGAATTATGGTCCACTATGTCCATAGAGGCATGTGGTAAAAGATAATTTTGCACATTAATCATCCGGCTGTGTCCAGGTACTTTTAGGTTCCTCCTGGTTACTGGTGATTGTGAAGTCCATGGGCTAACTTAGCTCCAACCTCCACTAGACTTTCTCTGTATCCAGACGTAGACTCTCTGGTGCTGTAATACTGTTCTATATGCTCCCTTAGCCTGGCCAGAGCCAAGGGGCTAAAATAGCAGCTACATTGTGGACTAGGCCTGTTCTTCTCCTCCATTAACTGCCTACCTTTTCCTCTGTTCTCCTCTCAACAACCAACTGAATCCACTTTCTTCCTATTAGCATACCCCAGCTATATATATAAGTGGTGCAAGCACCACCTAGGGGCAAATAAATGAAATGACACTCTAACAGCCTGTTATTAGGAATTACAGCTTACACAGAAATACATTAGATAGGCACATACAAAAGTTTGAAGTGCCTACGACCATCACTAAGTGGGACACTGCACATTATCTTATCGGCCTTGGCAGCAGCTGCCTGACACTGGTTTCTACAGCTTAGGGTGGGTTCACACTAGCGTTATGGTTTCCGTTATGGCCTTCTGTTATAATGTGGTTATAACGGAATCCATAAGACGGAAGGACGGATCCGTTCATTTGCCTATAGACTTCTATTATGACGGAATACAAAACGGAAGCCTTTAAAAGGCATTCCGTTTGCTTTCTGTCATAATGCAAGTCTATGGGAAAGCATAACGGATCCGTCTGGTTCCCGTTATGCAAGACAGAAAACAAAGTCAGGACTTTGTTTTCCGTCTTGCATAACGGGACCCAGACTGATCCGTTATGCTTTCCCATAGACTTCTATTATGACAGAAAGCAAACAGAATGCCTTTTAACCCCTTAAGGACACAGGGTTTTTTCATTTTTGCGTTTTCGTTTTGCGCTCCCTGCCTTCCAAGAGCGATAACTTTTTTATTTTTCCGTTCACATGGCCATATGAGGGCTTGTTTTTTGCGGGACAAGTTGTACTTTCCAACGCCATCATTTAATAATGCATACGGTGTAGTGGGAAGCGGGAAAAAAATTCCAAATGGGGTGAAATTGCAAAAAGAAAGCAATTTCAACACAGTTTTACGGGTTTTTAAATTACAACGTTCGATTTGCGATAAAACTGACTGGTTAATTTTATTCTTCAGGTCAGTACGAATCCGGCAATACTTAATATGTATAGTTTTTCTTGCGTTTTGATAGTGAAAAAAAAATGGGAATTTTTTTAATTTTATTTTTTTGTCGCCATGTTTTGACCCCTATAACTTTTTTGTAATTATGTGTACGGAGCAGTGTAGGGGCTTATTTTTTGCAGGGCAATCTGAACTTTTAATTGATACCATTATGGGGTGCGTATGATGTTTTGATCACTTTTTATTCATTTTTTTTTAGGAAATGAAGCGTCCAAAAATGGCGAATTAGCCATTTGGACGCTTTCTTTCCGTTTTTATGTTTACCGTATGGTGAATATTTTTTAATATTATTATGGTATGGGCGTTTTCGCACATTGCGACACCCATTATGTGTAATTTTTTTATTTTTTTATTTATTTTATTTTCATTTTGGGGAAAGGGGGGTGATTTGAATTTTTATATTTTTTATTTTATTTTTATTTTTAAACTTTTTTTTTTTTTTTTACCACTTTCTTATAGTTCCCACAGGGAACTATAAGATGCAATCATCAGATTGCTATTCTCATATATTCCAATGCAATAGCATTGGAATATATGAGAAAATCGCATATTTCCTATGGAGCCTATTACAGTCATAGGCTCCATAGGAATACTATGTAGCAACCTAGGATTCATTCACAGAAACCTAGGCTACTACATGCATGCTCCGGCTCCCCCTTGTGGCCATCAGGGGAGCCGGAGCACAAACCAAAAGTGAAACTTTCGGTTTTTGCGCGATCAGATGCCGTGGTCAGGATTGACCACGGCATCTGAGGGGTTAAATGTCCGCGATCGGCATCGCTGCCGGACGCAGACATGAGCTGCGGTAGTCAGCTTGATGAATCAAGCATTTACCCGCAGCTCATGCGCCCGCCATCTTTAAAGTGCGGACACAGGGCGTACATGTACGCCCTGTGTCCTTAAGAGGTTAAAGGCTTCCGTTTTGCATTCTGTCTGGGCATTCCGTTATTTTCCGTTATAACCATGTTATAACGGAAAGCAATAACGGAATCCCTAACGCAAGTGTGAACCCACCCTTAGTTTGCTCTCCACTAAAAGTCCATGTCAGTGTTACACAGTGTTTTATCATTTAGGATGTAGTGGTGAGGGTGGGTTCACATCAGTGTTATGGATTCCGCTATTGCTTTACATTATAACATGCTTATAACTAGTGATGAGCGGCAGGTGCCATATTCGATTTCGACGAAATTCGCGAATATTCGAATGAATATTCGTTTCATATTCGTCGAAATCGAATATTCGTCATTTTTTCTAGTTATCGCGATTAACATGCGATTTAAATAATCGCATATTGCGATTTGTACTTAAGGCTACTTTCCTATTGGTTTCATATCTAGAATTAGCGAATGTATTCGTCTATTCCTCAAAACGAAGATAACAAAGTATTCTACATCTTCGTTTTAGCTACCTATTCGTCAACTTCGCTAATTCTAGCAACAATCAAATAGGAAGGTTGACTATAGAGACAGCTGTGTTAAATTCGCTATGCGATTTTTTTTTTTTTTTTTTTTAATAAATAGAATACTTATAATAATTTTATCAAGTAATATAATTTTTATTGTATTAAAAAAAAAAATCGCATAGCGAATTTAACACAGCTGTCTCTATAGTCAGTCAACCTTCCTATTTGATTGCTAGAATTAGCGAAGTTGACGAATAGGTAGCTAAAACGAAGATGTAGAATACTTCGTTATCTTCGTTTTGAGGAATATGACGAATACATTCGTCATATTCGCTATTCGCTAATTCTACCAAGCCAACCATAACTTCTGTGCTCATGGTCATGGAGCGTCCCCATCACCATGGGAACGTCTCCATATACTAAAATGTACTGTCGGATTTGAGGAATTACGTTGAAATCGCAATGCGATTAATTCAAGTTATATTAATCGCATTGCGATTTCAACTTAGAGCTGGGTTTATAATGGGTCAGCTTGCTAGAATTAACGAAGTTGACGAATATGGAATATAGCAGCAGTGCTAAGTTGAAATCGCAATGCGATTAATTTAACTTAAAGTATTCGCATTGCGATTTCAACTTAGCACTGCTAGCTATATTCCATATTCGTTAATTCCAGCCTATGTAAGATAGCAGTGCTAAGTTGTAATCGCAATGCGATTAACCACTTCAGCCCCCCTAGCTTAAACACCCTTAATGACCAGGCCACTTTTTACAATTCCGCACTACACTACTTTCACCGTTTATTGCTCCGTCATACAACTTACCACCCAAATGAATTTTACCTCCTTTTCTTCTCACTAATAGAGCTTTCATTTGGTGGTATTTCATTGCTGCTGACATTTTTACTTTTTTTGCTATTAATCAAAAATTACCGAAATTTTTGCAAAAAAATGACATTTTTCACTTTCTGTTGTAAAATTTTTCAAAAAAACTATATTTCTATATAAATTTTTCTCTAAATTTATTGTTCTACATGTCTTTGATAAAAAAATCCAATAAGTGTATATTTATTGGTTTGGGTAAAAGTTATAGCGTTTACAAACTATGGTGCAAAAAGTGAATTTCGGCATTTTGAAGCAGCTCTGACTTTCTGAGCGCCTGTCATGTTTCTTCAGGTGCTAGAATGTCAGGATAGTATAAATACCCCCAAATGACACCATTTTAGAAAGAAGACACCCCAAAGTATTCGCGGAGGGGCTTGGTGAGTTCATGTATCATTTCATTTTTTTCACAAGTTAGCGGAAATTGACACTTTCTGAGAAAAAAAAAAAAAAAGTTTCAATTTCTGATAACTTCTGGCAAAAAAAAAAAAATCTCAGACTGACTCACTATGCCCCTCAGTGAATACCTTGGGGTGTCTACTTTCCGAAATGGGGTCATTTGTGGGGTGTGTTTACTGTTCTGGCATTTTGGGCGAGGCTAAATTGTGAGCCGCCATGTAAAACCTAAAGGTACTCGTTGGAATTTGGGCCCCTTTGCGACCCAGGCTGCAAAAAGCGGCACTTATGTGGTATCGCCGTACTCAGGAGAAGTAGGGCAATGTGTTTTGGGGTGTATTTTTACATATACCCATGTTGGGTGAGAGAAATATCTCTGTAAATTGTCAACTTTGTATAAAAATTTTTAAAAGTTGTCAACACAGAGATATTTTTCACACAAAGTATGGGTATATATAAAAATACACCCCAAAACACATTGCCCTACTTCTCCTGAGTACGGCGATACCACATGTGTGACACTTTTTGCAGCCTGGTGCGCAAAGGCCCTAAAACCAATGAGTACCTTTAGGATTTCACAGGGCATTTTTACGCATTTGGATTCCAGACTTCTTCTCACCCTTTAGGGGCCCCTAAAATGCCAGGACAGCATAAATACCCCACATGTTACCCCATTTTGGAAAGAAGACACCCCAAGGTATTCTGTGAGGGGTATGGTGAGTTCATGTAAAATTTTATTTTTGTCACAAGTTAGTGGAATATGAGACTTTGTAAAAACAAAAAAAAAAAAAAACTATTTCCGCTGACTTGTGCCAAAAATAAAAATTCTGTGGACTCACCATGCCCCTCACAGAATACCTTGGGGTGTCTTCTTTCCAAAATGGGGTCCCATGTGGGGTATTTATACTCACCTGGCATTTTAGGGGCCCCTAAAGTGTGAGAATCCAAATGCATAAAAATGGCCTGTGAAATCCTAAAGGTACTCATTGGTTTAGGGCCCCTTTGCGCATCTTGGCTGCAGAAAAGTGTCACTCATGTGGTATCGCCGTACTCAGGAGAAGTAGGGCAATGTGTTTTGGGGTGTATTTTACATATACCCATGCTGCGTGTGAGAAATATCGCTGTAAGCGACAACTTTTACATTTTTTATTCAAAGTTGTCAATATACAGAGATATTTCTCTCACCCAGCATGGGTATATGTAAAATACACCCCAAAACACATCGCCCTACTTCTCCTGAGTACGGCGATACCACATGTGTGACACTTTTTGCAGGCAAGATGCGCAAAGGGCCCAAATTCAATGAGTACCTTTTAGGAGGGCATTTTTACGCATTTTCTTCTCACGCTTTAGGGCCCCTAAAATGCCAGGGCAGTAGAAATACCCCACGTGTGACCCCATTTTTGAAAGAAGACACCCCAAGGTATTCCATGAGGGGCATGGCGAGTTCATAGAATATTTTTTTGGCACAAGTTAGTGGAAATTGATTTTTATAGTTTTTCTCACAAAGTCTCCCTTTCCGCTAACTTTTGACAAAAGTTTAATTTTTCATGAACTCATTATGCCCTCAGCGAATACCTTGGGGTGTCTTCTTTCCAAAATGGGGTCACATGTGGGGTATTTATACTGCCCTGGCATTTAGGGCCCTAAAGCGTGAGAAGAAAAATGCGTAAAAATGCCCTCTAAAGGTACTCATTGAATTTGGGCCTCTTTGCATCTTGCCTGCAAAAAGTGTCACACATGTGGTATCGCCGTACTCAGGAGAAGTAGGGCGATGTGTTTTAGGGTGTATTTTTACATATACCCATGCTGGGTGAGAGAAATATCTCTGTATATTGACAACTTTGAATAAAAAATGTAAAAAGTTGTCGTTTACAGCGATATTTCTCACACCCAGTATGGGTATATGTAAAATACACCCCAAACACATTGCCCTACTTCTCCTGAGTACGGCGATACCACATGAGTGACACTTTTTGCAGCCAAGATGCGCAAGGGGCCCTAAAACCAATGAGTACCTTTAGGATTTCACAGGCCATTTTTACGCATTTGGATTCTCACGCTTTAGGACCCTAAAATGCCAGGTGAGTATAAATACCCCACATGTGACCCCATTGTGGAAAGAAGACACCTCAAGGTATTCTGTGAGGGGCATGGCGAGTTCACAGAAAAAAAAATTTGGCACAAGTTAGCGGAAATTGTTTTTTTTTTTTTTTTTACAGTCTCATATTCCACTAACTTGTGACAAAAATAAAATTTTGCATGAACTCGCCATACCCCTCACAGAATACCTTGGGGTGTCTTCTTTCTAAAATGGGGTCACATGTGGGGTTTTTGTACTGCCCTGGCATTTGAGGGTCTCCGCAATCATTACACGTATGGCCAGCATTAGGAGTTTCTGCGATTCTCCGTATATTGAGCATACGGGTAATGAGATTTTTTCCGTTCAGCCTCTGCGCTGAAAAAAAAAAAAATGAACGGCACAGATTTTTCATTCGCATCGATCAATGTGGATGAAAAATCTCTGCCAAAATCAGTGACTGCGGTGCGGTGGGCTGGGCGCTAGCTACCTAACAAGTAGCTAACTAACTGGCGGTGATAAGGGACCCTTATGCCCCATTCACACGTCCGAAATTCTGTTTGCGGAACGGAATTGCGGACCCATTCATTTCTATGGGGACAGACTTTGTCCCGCTCGGATCCGGAATTACGGATCCGTGCTTCCGGGTCTGCACTTCCGTTCCGCAAAAATATAGAACATGTCCTATTCTTGTCCGCAATTGCGGACAAGAAAAAGCATTTTCTATATAGTTCTGGCAATGTGCGGATCTGCAAAATGAGGAAAGCACATTGCCGGTGTCCATGTTTTGCGGATCCGTGGATCCGCGGATCCGTGGATCCGCAAAACACATATGGACGTCTGAATTTCTTGCGGACAAGAAAAAGCATTTTCTATATAGTTCTGGCAATGTGCGGATCTGCAAAATGCGGAAAGCACATTGCCGGTGTCCGTGTTTTGAGGATCTGCGGATCGGATCCGCGGATCCGTGAATCCACGGATCCGTGAATCCACGGATCCGCAAAACACATATGGACGTCTGAATAAAGCCTTACAAGGGGTGTGATCAATGACAGGGGGGTGATCAGGGGTCTAGATGGGTGATCAAGGGGTTAATAGGTGAGGGGGTGGGGGGGTAAGTGTAGTGTTTGGTGCAACTTTTACTGTGTTACCTGGTCCTCTGGTGGTCGATCCCAGAAAATGGGACCACCAGAGGACCAGGTAGCAGCTATATCAGACGCTGTTCATAAAACAGCGTCTGATATAGCTGTTTGATGCGATTTATATCGCATCTACAGCCTGCCAGCGATTGATCATCGCTGGCAGGCTGTAGTCCAACTCTCGAGCCGCGCTTCACTGTGAACTCTCGCGTCTCGCGAGATGACGCCCCGGCGCGTCCAAACAGAAGATCCCGGCCGCCCGCAGGACGCAATCCTGCGTACGGCGGTCGGGGACTGGTTAATATAACTTGAATTAATCGCATTGCGATTTCAACGTAATTCCTCAAATCCGACAGTACATTTTAGTATATGGAGATTCTCCCATGGATGGGGACGCTCCACATGAGCACGGAAGTCGGCAGAAGCGGCAACGGGCACTGACTAGAGCAGCCAGGAAGCCAGGAATCCTCAGGACAGGTAAGAACTACTTTTGGGAAGTAGGAAAGAAAAAAATATAACTAAAAAAAAAACAAAAAAAAAACGAATATTCGAAATAGCGAATTTATAGCGCTATATTCGAAATATTCGCGAATTAGCGAAGTGCCGATATTCGCTAAAAAAATTTGCTTTTCGAATATTCGCGCTCAACACTACTTATAACGGAAAATAACAGAATCCATAAGAGAGAAGTCAAAATGGAAGCCTTTAAGAGGCATTCCGTTTTGATCTATCATAATAGAAGTCTATTGGAATCATAACAGATCCGTCTGGTTCTCGTTATGCAAGACGGAAAACAAAGTCCTTTTTGTCCATTCTGCATAATGGGAACCAGACGGATCCGTTATGATTCCCATAGACTTCCATTATGACGGAAAACAAAACGGAATGTCTCTTAAAAGCTTCAGTTTTTGCATTCCGTCATAATACAAGTCTATGGGCAGCATAACGGATCCGTCCTGGTTTCCGTTATGCAAAACTGGACTCCTGCATAATGGATTAGTTATGCTGCCCACAGACTTGTATTATGCAGGATCAAAACGGAATTCTCTTTAAAGGCTTCTGTTTTGACTTCAGTCTTATGGATTCCGTTATTTTCCGTTATAACCATGTTATAATGGAAAGCCATAGTGGAATACATATCGCTGTTGTGAACCCACCCTGACTTTCATTATTCCTTCCCATGTGCATAACTTTACATTTGTCAGTGTTAAACCTCATCTGCCATTTCTCTGCCCAAGCCCCCAATCTATCCAGATCCCTCTGTAGCAGTATACTGTCCTCTGTAATATATATATCTATATATATATATATATATATATATATATATATATATACACACAGTATACTGTCCTCTTCCGTGTTAATTACTTTACACAGTTTAGTGTCATCTTCAAAAATAGATATTTTACTGTGCAAGCCTTCTACAAGATCATTAATAAATATATTTAAGAGGATAGGGCCCAATACTGACCCCTGAGGTACCCCACTAGTGACAGTGACCCAATCTGAGTGTGTACCGTTAATAACCACCCTCTGTTTTCTATCACTGAGACAGTTTTTTTTACCCACATACAGACATTTTACCCCTGTCCAAGCATTTTCATTTTATGTGACACAGTATCAAATATTTTGTGGAATATAAGATATATGACATCCATTGACTCACTGGGGGTCCAGTCCAAAACCTGCCTCCTCGTAGCAATTTATTAGATTAGTTTGACCGGACCCTTATAAACCCATGCTCCTATGGCATTATTCACTTATTTTCATTGAGGTGCTCCAAGATAGCATATCATTGAAAACCTTCAAACAGTTTACCCATGATAGATGTTAGACTTACTGGCCTTTAGTTTCCAAGCTCTGTTTTTGAGTCCCTTTTGAATGTTGGCAGCACCACATTTGCTAAGCGCGAATCTTTGCATCAGTTTTGGTTAATACTTTAGAGTGATCTACAACTGAAGGCAATTTTTCTTTACCGGCAACCAAAGCTCCATTACAGCTAAACTACAGTAATACCTAGACAGTGTATGTAATTTATGAAAAATGCTAAATGAATGAGGCTCGCTAAGAAACATAGCTTAACATTCCTAGGAGAACGTACTCTACAGACCTTAGAAAAATATACTAACCACCTTGGATTTCTTAGATCTTTCATGGAAATTACTTTACCTGACAGGTAAAAATAACTTGTATTGCAAGACCTCAAGAACTCCTATTAAGTTTCCTCTATGGACAACTCAATAATTTTGCAGGCCGCGTGCTCAAGGACAAATCTTCCTCCGAGAAAGAAGAGCAATTTATTGCACAGCTGCTTTGAAAATGCAAACTTCCCCTATTGATTCACAGAGACCTAATCATGTAACACTCATCCCTGTTTATTAACTCTACACAGCACCCCTCTTTAATCAATATTATGCAGATGATCATACTTCATCTTATAGAACTGTCACAGGAGACAGTAATACATTGTGACACCATAGATCCACCTTCAAACAATATTTTTGTAGTGGATATCACTATAGAGTTATCACCAGGGGTGCACCTAGCCTTTCTGTTGCCTAAGGCAAAAATTGAAAAAGCATCCCCCCCAATACCAAATTCTCAACCTAATCCCTTCCCTCTAAACATTACGCATATCACTACAGAACATACAGGGTAATACAACGCCCCATACCTCTTACATCCAGTGATGTCTCCTTTGATGTAGATGTTCTGTTTCCTCATCTTCTCCTTTCCGACCTTCAGACCAGACCACAATTTCTCAGCTATTTCTCGTCTCTGCAATTTGACAAAAAAAATCTTAGTTTACTACTTTTCCATGATCCTCCCATCTTCTGGACAAATCATCCTACCACGCCCAATACTGTGCGACTGTGCTCCCCAATACTATACTGCATAAACAGATAAACCACCTGATAATACTAGTACCATGCAGATAGTGCCCCCTTTAATAATTATTGGCACTCAGTGTCCTAAAATAACTGCACCCAGCAAATAGTGCCCCTGACACTAATAGTGTAAACATAACGTCCCCCAAACATAATTGTGGTAAGTTGATACTCTGCCAAGGGGCCTACAAAGTAATAGTGCTCCTCAAAGTCCCACTAGTAATAATTCTCTGCTAGAGCACACATGTTAGTAATAGTGCTCCTACAGTGCCCCCAACATATCATCACTGTGCCCCAAAAGTAATAATGCTCCCATAGTGCCTATACTAGTAATAATGTTCCCCATAGACCCCCAGTAGTAATAAAGCCCATGGTAATGCCCCCCAGTAGTAATAATTCTCCTTATAATGTGCCAGTGCAAAAAATGCCCCCTTATAATGTGTGCCAGTGTAAAAATTACCCACTTTTAATCCCCCCAGTTGAGCTAATGTCCCCATAATGCCCCCATAATGTGCCAGTATACAACATAGTGCCCCCAGTAAATGCCCCCATAGTGCTCCTCTCCTCCCTTTCTCCTAATGCAACTCATAATGTAACAGTATAAAATACCCCTATATAGTGCCTCCAGTAAATGCCCCCATAGTGCTCCTCTCCCCTCTTCCTCCTAGTGTCCCCCATCCTAGTGCAACTCATATTGTACCAGTATAAAATGCCCATGTATAGTGCACCAGTAGATGCCCTCAGTGTCCCCCATAATTTTAATAAAGTATAAATTACCCCTTCTTAGTGCCCCCCGTAGTTGACCCCATAGTACCCACTATAATGTGGCCCAGTATAAAATGCCCCTATACAGAGCCCCCCATATAAAACACCCCTTTTTGTGGCCTCAGTAGATTCCCCCATAGTGCCTCCCAAAAATGTGCCAGTAAGAAATGCCCCCAAAGTGCCCCCCCCAATAATGTGCCAGTAAAAAGTGCCCCCATAGTGCCCCCCAATAATGTGCCAGTAAGAAGTGCCCCATAGATGCCCCCAATCATGTGCCAGGAAGTGCCCTCCATAGATGCCCCCCCAATCATGTGCCAGTTAGAAGTGCCCCTCCATAGATGCCCCCCAATTATGTGCCAGTAAGAAGTGCCCCCCCAATCATGTGCCAGTAACAAGTGCCCCCCCAATCATGTGCCAGTAACAAGTGCTCCCACAGTGCCCCCATAGCGCTCCTCTCCTGTATTGTACTATATAAAAAAAATAAACACATATACTTACCTTAATCAGGCTGGCAGCGATGCGATGTAGGCCTCCTCCGGCCTGTGTCCCATGCTGTATGGCTCAGGCGGCGCGATGACGTTATTGCGCCGCCTGCACAGGCCTTTGATAGGCTGCAGGCCTAGTGCTCAGCCTATCAGAGGAACGGGGAAGGTAGACGCCTCTTCCTCCCCTGCCCCGCTGCAGCACATCCATCTGTATCGTTGTGCTGAGGACTGCGATACAGATGACTATGGAGATGAGCACTTCCACAATGGAAGCGCTCATCTCCCCGTGCTCTTCCGCTGCTGCCCCCCACTTGTCACCAGGACCTGAGGCGTTCACCTCACCTCTCCTTAATGGGCAGTGAGGGTCTGGTTATCACCATGGCTTTCTCCCGCTGGTGAGTATGCACAAGGTTAAAAATTTGACCTGAGCCACTCTTGTAAAATTCTTCTTACTCACCCATGGTATTGATATCACTGGATTCTGTGCTCAGAGATACGATGAAATGCTGAGAATTTATATTATTCATGTAGAAGTGGTAGGGCACAAAACTAGTACAAAGAAAGGAAAGATTCCATAAATCAAGAAAACAGCTATTCAGTTTTTATAAATGAAAATTAATTGGTTGCTATGGATCACCAGTTTTAATAAATATCCACTATTAAGAGACAATTTTCTATTAGAATAGGCACAAATTACCTTTAAATAGCAGTTAAGTCCAAATTGGTATTGACATCAGTGGTACACAGAAATGTTACAGGTATATAGGTTCCATTAACCAAGCCATTTACCCCCCTCCCCTCCATGACCGCACACATTTTTGCTTCTTTTCATTTCTTTTTATATATATTTTTTAGTAATTAAAAAAAAATATAGCATTTTTTTTTAACTTATACATAGGACTTTATTTTTATACCATTTTTGTATTAGGATGTTTTATTTTTTTTTAATAGCACAAAATGCACCTACAATGCATATTTATATTGTGTCCACTTTCTGTTATGGTTGTCTTGACATAAAGCAGGGATCCCCAACCTGCAGCCTACAGCTATCAGGGCATGCTGAAAGTAGTAGTGGCTTCTTTTTGTTTGTTTGTTTCCTAAATTTTACACGTTGTACCTTCCATAAGGTCATATAAGGGTACTTTCACACTAGCGTTATTCTTTTCCGGCATTGGGTTCCGTCCTAGGTGCTCAATACCGGAAAAGAACTGATCAGTTTTATCCCAATGCATTCTGAATGGAGAGAAATACGTTCAGTATGCATCAGGATGTCTTCAGTTCAGTCACTGAACGTTTTTTGGACAGAGAAAATACCGCTGCGATATTATCTCCGTCCAAAATTCTGGGACACTTGCATAACACTTTCAGTAGTGGATTAGAATATTCTTCTTTATTTTATTTTTTTAGCTTATTCGAAAAATCGGCAATGTAATATATGCGTTAATCGAGTAAGGGCGGGTTATGTCTTTCTTTTTCATCTAAATCCATTACATTTACTAATGGGTTCAGATGAAAAAAAAAAAAAGAATATTAGTTTTTGCGAATATATATCACACTATATTCTACATATTCGCGATTTCTAGCAAGCCAACCCAATAGGAAATAGCCTTTAGCCCTCCCTTACTTGATTAACGCGCATATTACATTGCCGATTTTTTGCATAAGATGAAATAAATTAAATAATGAAGAATATTCTAATTCACTACAGACTACGATATTGCAGCCTTCTCACATTGGCCCACAATCAAGAAGCAGGCAGGTAATGGGTTCAGATGGAAAAAAAAGACAAATATTTCATTTTAACAAATATATATCACTATATTCGAAATATTAGCGAATTCTCGAAGTGCCGATATTCGCAATAGCAAATTCGCAATTCTAATATTCTCGCTCAACACTTTTGATCTGTTCACACTATTGGGAAGTTTGTTTCCAAGTTTTGAATACTTTAACTAAAAGCAGTTAAAGATTAGTGTTGAGCGCGAATATTCGAATAGTAAATTTTAATCGCGAATATCGCAACTTCGAGAATTTGCAAATATTTCAAATGTTTTTCATCTGAACCTATTACCTGCCTGCTTCTTGCTTGTGGGCCTTGTGAGAAGGCTGCAATATCTAGTGAATTGGAATATTCTTCATTATTTAATATAGTTTATGTTATGAAAAAAAAATTCAATTAAATATGCGCATTAATTGAATCGCGTAAGGCCGTTAAGCAACTTTCCTATTGGGTTGGCTTGGTACAATTGTCGAATATGTAGAATATAGCGCTATATTCGTAAATTACGAATATAACGCTATATCCTACATATTCGACAATTCTACCAAGCCAACCCAATAGGAAAGTTGCTTAACGCCCTTACTCGATTCGATTAAAGCCCATATTTAATTGAAGATTTTTCACATAACATAAACTATATTAAATAATGAAGAATATTCAAAATCAGTAATGAGTAAATACTGACTTGTGGGGCAATTCACTTCGAGAATATTCGTCATTTTTTTTAATCTGAAGTAATGATTCCTCCCTGCTTAAAGGGAGTCTGTCACCTAATCTGAGCCTTTTAGACCGCTCAGATCAGGTTATAGACTCCTTTGCCCTCATTACAATCGTACCTTTTTCGTTCTGTCCCTCGCCGAGATCTTCAAAACATGACTTTTTAAACATATGCTAATGAGCTTCGGCAAGTACCCAGGGGCGGCGTTACTGTAGCAAGTGCCCAGGCCCCTCGGCGATGTGCCCAAAAAACCACACCTCTTTCACCCCTCTGGCCCGCCCTTGTTTCCTATTATTACCTCCTCCTCTCCCCCCCAGATCTCGCGCCTGCGCCGCTCCACACTTGTCCCGCACATTCGCACTGCTATGACCATTATGAGCAGAGGAACACCCCCCCTTGTGTTTGTTTATGTTTAGTAAGAGTCGGAGGTGTGGCAGCCTCCGCTTCAGTCGTGCACACCTGACTAGTTTATCTGCCTTAGATGCTGGTTTTTAATCAGAGTGAGTATAAAGCTGAATGTGTACTCACATTACCTGCTAGTAGCCGTCTGGCTCCAGGAGGAGTGCATAGTGGGCTCAGCATGCATGTTGGTACCTGCATCCCTGGATCTAATGGAGGCTGTTACAGCACCAGAAGGGGTTAATAAGTATGGTTTGTCCCGGCATGCATGCTGGGCCCACACTCCCTGGATTTTATGTGGCTGTCGTGGCCCATAACAGGTAATATTTAACGTTAGGAGGATTTTATGTGGCTGTCATGGCCCATAACAGGTCAGATTTAGCGTTAGTACCCACTCTAGGAGACAACTGTGAAGGGGTGAGTGGGCTTACTACCTTTTGATCAAAATGTAAACTAATGTCTCCACTGTTTGCATGCGATATGGTGGATTAGTACACCAATGTCCTCTTATAGCTTTTATCTTGGGCAGAACTCTGGTTACAGAGTGCTGTTTCATTTGTTGTTTGTATGTATAATCGCCATAGCTACGTGCACCTGTATACAGGGAGTGCTGACTGAACACCCCCCCTTGTGTTTGTTTACATTATGAGCAGAGGAACTGAGCATGTGCCAGCGGCACAAGCGCGAGATCTGGGGGGGAGAGCAGGAGGTAATAATAGGAAACAAGGTCGGACCAGAGGGGTGAAAGGGGTGTGGTTTTCTGGGCACTTGCTGAAGCTCATTAGCATAAGTTGAAAAAGTCATTTTTTGAAGATCTTGGCGAGGGACAGAACAAATAAAGGTACCATTGTAATGAGGGCAAAGGAGTCTTTAACCTGATCTGAGCGATCTAAAAGGCTCAGATTAGGTGACAGACTCCCTTTAAAGGGAGTCTTTCACCCCCAAACCCCATTTTTCAGCACTTACATCTTCCTCTGCTAAATTGCCCCCCCATTACAAAGCCTCTTACCCCATTGCTGTACCGCTTACCTATCTTCATAAAATCACTTTTATTGCAGCTGTCAATCACAGCTGAAGGTGCCCAGGGGCGGTGTCATAACAGCCGGAGCCAAGGCCGCACGCTCACTGTCCACGCCCCCTTTCACCCTAGCGGCCCGCCCAGTGTCTTCTGCTTGTCCTCCTCCTCAAGTGGCCAAATCCCGCACCTGCGCCGAGGATCCGTCAGTCCGCTCTGAACAGCCCTCCGATGAAGCGCTTGCAGAAGTATCGCTGTACGGGCCTGTGCCTGCGCACAGGATACCCCGATGCTTGTGCCAGTAATCGGGAAATCAGTGCACAGGCGCGGACTGCCGGATCCTCGGCGCAGTCGCGGGATCTGGCCACTTGAGGAGGAGGACAAGCAGAAGACACTGGGCGGGCTGTCTGGGTGAGAGGGGGCGTGGACAGTTAGGAAGATGAACGCGCTGCCTGGGCACCGGCCATTATGACGCCGCCCCTGGGCTCCTTCAGCTGTGATTGACAGCTGCAATTAAAGTGATTTTATAAAGATAGGTAAGCGGTACAGCAATGGGGTAAGAGGCTTTTTAATGGGGGAGCAATTTAGCGCAGGAAGATATGAGTGCTGAAAAAATGGGGTTTGGGGGTGAAAGACTCCCTTTAAAGGGAACCTGTCACCTTAAACAGAGGTCCTAAACCGCCAGCAGGACTTTCAAGAGTACAGCAGTGGGATTCTGAGCACATATATCTTACTAAATTCCGATGCGGCAGTAGTAAGAAAATCGATCTTAATCCCCTGCAGACGCGACTCTCTGCCGAGGCTTGAAGTCAAGGGGGCAGTGGCCTTCTTGCTTCAAGTCGCGGTGACCACACCCCCTTCCCGGCCCCTTTGCTTTGATTGACAGCGCTTATGCGGTTGGCTTCTCAGAACAGCCAGCTGTCAGTCAAAGCGAAAAGAAGAAAAACTAAATTTTCTTAATGTCCTTGTTCTTTGAGATCTCTAGGATCCAAGATTCCAAAGAAGAAAAAAAGATTGCTTCTCCTGTGGGGCATTGGGCAAATGCTTCACTCTTGGGCAATTTCAGTACAGTATCTGTCAGTCTGTAGCCAAATTTGCTGAGACCTAAAATTGGATGTATATTCTATGTTCTTTACTGATTAAAACCCGATACTCATAATCATTCTTTTTTCTATTTTATGATTATGGGGGCAGCCATTGTGCGGTTATTAACATCATTGAGTAATATGCTTTATGGCAACCATAAACACAATAGACTACATGGGACTGTTAAGGGCTCATTTACTTCTGTAGGAGAGTTTTCTGGAAATACTCTGTTACATCAGCAGTAGTCATTGAGCAGGGATGGTGGATCCTGCAGGTATCAAAAAGGTTTTGCAATATTGATGAACCATCCTCAGGATAGGTGTTGGACCCCAACGGATCAGCTGTTTGGAGAGAAGACTTCACTCGTGCAAGTGTAGCCTTCCCTTCATTGTTTACCTGCTCATCATCAACATTACAGCAGTGAGCAGGTGTAATTACAAGCTGTCCTATTCACTTCTATGGGACGGCTCCCTCCTATTCAAGTGTATTCTACAGAGCCATACCTGTGTAATTACACCTGCTTACCGCTGCGATGTTGACGGCGAGCAGGTGTACAATGAAGGGAAGGCTGCACTCGCAGGAACGGGGACTTCTCTTCAAACAGCTGATTGGTGGGGGTGTCGGGGGTCTGACCTCCACTGATCTGATATTGATGACCTATTCTGAGGATAGGTCATCAATATTAAAATCCCGGAAAACCCCTTCAACTTCCATTCTAATTCTGTATGTGATCAGAGATAAGCAAAGTTTTTAAAAATTTGATTCGGCCTACGCCAGAGTTAGCCAAGGAGTTTGATTTGTTGCAAATCAATTTGTCACACAGGTATACACAGGCAACTCTGCCTTAGGGTATGGCCACAAAGAGCCTCTATGTCGTGGGTGGGTTGCCATACTGCAGTGACTAACCGAGTGGCCAATTAGCCCACAGCTGGCTTTCATTTAATGACAATACTGTATAGCCCTTCATTGTCAATGGCCATGTGGCACCTTTAAACATGTGATGTTGCTGGTATAGGGTTTGGCTAGTAAAGTGGTGGGGCAGTATGCATATTATTGCTGTTCTTACGTACAATCTCCTTCAGGTTATTTGACAGTAAACACTGACTATTAATCAGCTCTGGCATCCTCACTTCTCCAACCCCAGCGCTCTCCTGCCCTACAGGTGGGAGCCCTTCTTCTGCCATCTGCTCTTCCTCCTTTTCCACATCGTCTAGTATTGATGAGAATATCTAATCAGGAACATTTAGCCCCTCCTCTCTCTGCATCTTGCTGACTTTTCTAGACCCGCTAAGGGATGCAGACTGGATGGTATTGGTTGTCACGCTGGCACCAGAATATTGGCTTCCATCTTATTGGTATTGAATTGCATATCTTAATTTACAACTGATGTAGGATTAAGTGAATGTAGGAATAAATAAAACTCATACAATTTGTCTCCCTGCACTCTCTGTGCACTCTCTGTGCACTCTCCTTGCACTCTCTGTGCACTCTCCCTGTACTTTCTCTGCATTCTCCCTCTCCAACATTCTTCTATTAATCATTTTCAGCAACACTGTCCCTAGCGTATGAGCGCTTGCCACATCTCTCCCTATGCTCTGCTCACAGGACAATGGTGGGGACAGTGCCAGATGAGGGTTTATAAGGCTGAGACATCACAGGGGATGGCTATCTGCAGATTGGGTGGCAGCCCGGCGATGATCTCACATTCCCGGGCTTCTTGCTTTCACTTTGCAACACATGTAGCCGCCATTTTAGGAAAAACAGATTTTTTTACTACGAAGCACAAGGAAATTCGTATTCATTGTGAATCAAAGTTTTCCTAAACTTCGACTGAACTCCGCTTCGAATGCTTCACTTTGCTCAACCTCTAATGATCATAAGTTTAACGAGATGACTACTGAAACATGATCTCTACAGAACATGAAGTGGCAACTATCATTAGGCTTAGTAGCCAGAGTGATAACTGCAGGATTTTTTTTTTTGTTTTTATACAGATAGTGATGTGTTAAATAAAAATAACATCATGACATTTTTTTTAAAGATATGTTGAAAGTGCAACCGTCAGTTCAAATTTGTTTTAACTATATACAGACAATGATGTTAAATGATTTTTCAATATAGGGAATTATGTGCACTTAAAAAGCAGCATGTAAGGTTTACCTCTAACTGAGGATTGCCAAACTGAATCCATATACCTCATTTGCTGACCACTGAAGATGGATAACTGTATGATGCAAAGGCTTCTGAGCCTGTTTCTGCTCTCCCTGCGCTAGTCACGTCTTCCTTATATGCATATTAGTATACTAAAAAAATTGGATTTTACAAAGTTTACTTTCTATTTAACTTGCTACCATTACTAATCGTTGTCAGCCCACTCCACTCTGTCTTTCCAGTGATCAGCACTGACACACACAGACCCAGTACGCTTTCTGTCAGCGCCGGTAATTGCAGGCAGCCCCATTCTCCTCTATCTTTCTAGTGTATCTCTGGTTAGTTAGTAAGCACTGATCAGATAGAGGGAAACTGGGCTGTTAGCCATTGACATTGGCAGAAAGTCAAAGATGCAGGGAACTTAGTAAAATCCAGTTCTTTAGTAAACATCTATGGATTTAAGAAAGTGTTGACTAGGTTAGGGAGAGGATAGGCAGACTGAGAATCCTGCCTCTGTATCTTACAGTTATCCATCTTCAGCGCTGAGTTAATGTGGAATATGGATTCTCGTTATCAAAGCTCAGTTAGAGGGTCAATAATAGGACACTTTACAGGCTGTTTTTTAATAAACGTGTTCATAAAAAAAGGTGTGTTTCCAAATCACTTAACATTACTGTCCCTACACATTAAAAGAGGGAAATCACACATGTTGATTTAGACAACAGGTCTTTTTTTGATAGCACATTTACTCTTTAATAATTGTACTTATTAGTGAGCTATCTCTGCCCTGCCCCCATTATAGTCAATGGGGCCGGAGCGGTAGTCAGGGGGAACACATTCACTAGCGGCAGGACGGATCCGACAGGCTGTTCCATCGGGGAGGTGGAAAGACATTCTTCTGTAATAAGATACAGTCGTGGCCAAAAGTTTTGAGAATTACACAAATATTAGTTTTCACAAAGTTTGCTGCTAAACTGCTTTTAGATCTTTGTTTCAGTTGTTTCTGTGATGTAGTGAAATATAATTACACGCACTTCATACGTTTCAAAGGCTTTTATCGACAATTACATGACATTTATGCAAAAAGTCAGTATTTGCAGTGTTGGCCCTTCTTTTTCAGGATCTCTGCAATTCGACTGGGAATGCTCTCAACTTCTGGGCCAATTCCTGAATGATAGCAAACCATTCTTTCATAATCACTTCTTGGAGTTTGTCAGAATTAGTGGGATTTTGTTTGTCCACCCGCCTCTTGAGGATTGACCACAAGTTCTCAATGGGATTAAGATCAGGGGAGTTTCCAGGCCATGGACCCAAAATGTCAATGTTTTGGTCCCCGAGCCACTTAGTTATTACTTTTGCCTTATGGCACAGTGCTCCATCGTGCTGGAAAAATGCATTGTTCTTCACCAAACTGTTGTTGGATTGTTGGAAGAAGTTGCTGTTGGAGGGTGTTTTGGTACCATTCTTTATTCATGGCTGTGTTTTGGGGCAAAATTGTGAGTGAGCCCACTCCCTTGGATGAGAAGCAACCCCACACATAAATGGTCTCAGGATACTTTACTGTTGGAATGACACAGGACTGACGGTAGCGCTCACCTTTTCTTCTCCGGACAAGCCTTTTTCCTGATGCCCCAAACAATTGGAAAGAGGCTTCATCGGAGAATATGACTTTGCCCCAGTCCTCAACAGTCCATTCACCATACTTTCTGCGGAAGATCAATCTATCCCTGATGTTTTTTTTGGAGAGAAGTGGCTTCTTTGCTGCCCTTCTTGACACCAGGCCATCTTCCAAAAGTCTTCGCCTCACTGTGCGTGCAGATGCGCTCACACCTGCCTGCTGCCATTCCTGAGCAAGCTCTGCACTGGTGGCACTCCGATCCCGCAGCTGAATCCTCTTTAGGAGACAATCCTGGTGTTGCTGGACTTTCTTGGACTCCCTGAAGCCTTCTTAACAAGAATTGAACCTCTTTCCTTGAAGTTCTTGATGATCCTATAAATTGTTGATTGAGGTGCAATCTTAGTAGCCACAACATCCTTGCATGTGAAGCCATTTTTATGCAATGCAATGATGGCTGCACGCGTTTCTTTGCAGGTCACCATGGTTAACAATGGAAGAACAATTTCAATCGATTTCAAGCATCACCCTCCTTTTAACATGTCTGCTATTTTAACCCAATCAGCCTGACATAATGATCTCCAGCCTTGTGCTCGTCAACATTCTCACCTGAATAACAAGACGATTACTGAAATGATCTCAGCAGGTCCTTTAATGACAGCAATGAAATGCCGTGGAAAGGTTTTTTTTGGGATTAAGTTAATTTTTATGGCAAGGAAGGACTATGCAATTCATCTGATCACTCTTCATAACATTCTGGAGTATATGCAAACTGCTATTATAAAAACTTAAGCAGCAACTTTTCCAATTTCCAATATTTATGTAATTCTCAAAACTTTTGGCCACGACTGAACATTACACAGTTTGTTATTACTGCTTCTACTAATGAATTATGGGGAAATAATTATAACAATGTTTACACTTCAAGATTTAAGAAAGGGGCATTCTGAGGCTAGAATGGATTATCTGTCATCTTTATATGGGATCTCCAAGACAAGGTGCAAAAGTGAAAAATACAGACTCACCTGTCACAGATGCTTAGGGTCCTATATCGGGGAGAGCTACCAGACCACTACCTCATGAGATAGTCCTGGTGTAGTTAGCAACTTACCTATGGGGTTAGGGACAACAGTGCAAAGCACAAAGGGATTAGGCAATATTCATAGTCAGGAAACAGGCCGAGGTCAGGGCAGCAGAGTTTAAATGTATCTTAGAAACAAGTCCAACAGCAGGTGGCAACTGATCAGTACGAGAAACATACTATGATCAGGCAGGTAGAGAACTGGAGTTGGTTTTCAGGCACGTTCAGTATATCGGGAGACTGAACAACACCTCATCACTGGTTAGTTAGTAAACTAGGAACCTAAGCTCAATTACCCTCCCTCTGGGGAAGGTGCCTTAAAACCCAGGAGTGGCCAGCCATAGGCTGGGGAAGCATTTGGCGATTACACTCTAGCCATTTAAGTAATAACAAATAGCCTATGGCTATAATAACCCTACATTGAATCCTTGATCTACCCTATTAACTTTTATTTACAATAGCTTAATACCGTATAATGCCTTATAAAAAAAACTAGTAATCCCCCCATAGCTGTCTCTCCTAGTAAGTGACATCATGTGGTGCCTTTAGCAGAGTAGCCAGTGTCAGTAACTCTTCACAAGCGTTTCTAGGAATATCTGTAACAGCATAATCAATGGGAACTGATCCTCTGCTGTGGGGAATTCATTTCTCTATATCACACTGACCACCCGCCTAGGTGCTTAATCTCACTAACTGATATATCTCTTTGCTTGCCTCGGCTTATAACCACAGGGTGCCTGCAGTGCGCCCCTACCAGCTGTAACATTCTTAAGCCAAGGATAGGATTATGGTTTAAAATCACAGACAAAACTCACCCCCTTTAAGAGGCAAGAGTAAACGCATGCATGTGCAGCAAGCCCCTGTGTCCTGCCTCAGGCTGCCAACCCCTGGGGTCCATTGCATAGAAAGTTATAGTACTGAAGAAGGAGGCCAGAGTTGAATGTAAGAGAGTCCTTTTTACTAAGTGCAATGTAGAACGTGAAATACATACAGTAGCAGAAAGCTTTAGTGCACTTCTTCTTTGGCACCAGTACAGATATGGAGGTAGGTTGGTTGGTGGTGTTTTCAGCGCTAAAGTGATAATTGCCATTGGGTTGTTTGGTGAATGGTGGCTTAGCTGTATTCCCTTCACAGCAGTGTCTGTAGCTGAATAAAGCTGTTTACTCTGCTGTCTTTATCTCCTCAAGGCTTTACTTGAGGCAATTTAATGATGATTCTCTCTGGAGAATTCCCTGTAGGAGAAGGAGCACTGCAGGCTGCCTCCTCTCCATTCTGTCTCTAGACAGGAACTCTCTCCTATTGGCAGGAGACAAGACCAGTCCACTCCCACTAAGAGGAGAGGAACAGGTTGGTTAACTATGTTCCTGCCAACCACTGCCATGTCTTTCTTGTTTCAGCCATTACACATGTCCTATAGAATAGGCCTGGACTCCTTCACAAAGGCCACAGCCTTGTTAAGACACCAGGGATACTAGTGGTCGAGACCTCCATTGCCTGGAGGAGAAACGTGAGAGGACTCGGTGCACCGGTTGGCTGAAGAGTAGTGCAGCGCCAGTGCTCACAGAGAAAAGAAGGGCAGCAGTGGGCACTGGACGCCATAGCAACACTGGGGCATCACCTAAAGCCCACATCATAAGTATCCTATGGAGCAGAGCTCGACTGTCTGACATAAGTATATGGTGGGTAGTCCTTATCCAGTTAATATGGTCTTTGAATGACCTGCCTGATTTTCAATTGAAATGTATGAAAAGCTTTAAAATCTCCTGCAAGCAGTCGTTCTTTTGCGTTGAAGGCACGAGCCTTAGAGGTTTTTTATTCAGTGCAGAAAATTTCATAATTCTTTGTCATTTAACTTTATAACTAGAAAGAAATTTTAGACAGAAAAAATCATCACGTCAAAGGAACCAGCTTTCAATGTCATAGTATAATAAATCAATGTCATGTCCAGAATAAATGTTGACCTTACAGAAATCAAATTCCATATGCAGCCTTGTGATATCTTTTATGCAACACTTATTCAGAAAATTCTGTATATAAAGAAAATCTCCATTTGCTTTCTTTTAGAAAGAATTTTACAATGTCCTGCAGTTATATTTAATAATGATGCCAAGTTCACAGTATTTCACCAGTAGCAGACTGCTAGACTCATATGGGCTGTTAAAAGCTTAGGTTTAATTTTGTCACCACGGTATGAAGGAATTTGAATTAATGCTCCATTCATTGCCTCTGAATACTTTGGCCTTGATTGACCCCTGAATTTACTAAGCTATTCTAATCAGAGTGTGAGGTAGCATAGATTCCTAGTGTAAAATACTTGCAAGCAGCGGTCCTTTTCTAAAAGAGGCCCTGCCACACAATTACAATGTACTCTGCAGGTAACATTTTATAGAACAGGAGGAGCTGAGCAGACCTGATATATAGTTTTGCAGAAAAGATTCTGTAAAATGTGTAATTTATGCCTTTCAATTTCTGCTTTAATCATTTATCTCTGTATACACACTTACAGAGAATTCTATCAATCACAGATAACACCTCCCCATGTACAGCTATCAATGACTGATATAATTCTCTGTGTAAGTGTGTATACATAGATAGCTGTCAGACACTGATAACACCTCCCCAGTGTACAGCTATCAGTGACTAACGGCTATCTCTGTATACACACTTACACAGAGAATACTAACAATCACAGATAATACCTTCCCCATGTACAGCTATCTGCGACTGATAGCTATCTCTGTATACACACTTACACAGAGAATGCTATCAATCACTGATAACACTTCCCCCATGTACAGCTATCAGCGACTGACAGATATCTCTGTATACACACTAGCACAGAGAATGCTATGAATCACTGATCGTACCTCCCAGTGTATAGCTATCAGTGACTGACAAATATCTCTGTGTACTTGCTTACACAGAGAATTCTATCAATCACAGAAAACACCTCCCTCATGTACATCTCTCAGGGACTGACAGCTATCTCTGTATACACACTTACACAGAGAATGCTATCAATCACTGATAACACCTCAACAGTGTATAGCTATCAGTGACTGACAGCTATCTCTGCATACTCACTTACACAGAGAATGTTATCAATCACTGATAGCACCTCCCCATGTAGAGCTATCAGTGACCGACAGCTATCTCTGTATACACACTTAGGCTAGATGCACACGTCCGTTAAACCCGGACGTGACCAGTCCATGGTAACCAGGAATGGATTTCTTCTTTACAGCAGGAGTGCACGGCGTCATTAGGTTTATATGACGTCCTGAGCTCCCTGCCGCCGCTGCAGTACAGTAATACACTGGTATAGATCATACCAATGTATTACTGTCCAGCATCGGCGACAGGGAGCGCATGGCGTCATAGCAACCAATGACGGCGTGCGCTCCTGCTGTAAAGAAGAAATCCAGTCCTGATTACCACGGACTGGTCACATCCGGGTTTAACGGATGTGTGCATCTAGCCTTAGGCCTATTGCACACAAACGTGTGAGCCCCGTGCCCATGCTGCGGGCCGCAAATTGCGGCCCGCAATGCACGGGCACCAACCGTGGGGCAGCCACAGTGGATCGCGGACCCATTCACTTGATCTGCCCGTTCCGCAAAAAGATAGGACATGTTCTATCTTTTTGCGGGACAAAAATACGGAACATAACCCAACGGAAGCACTCCGTAGTGCTTCCATAGTGTTCCATTCCGTCATTCCATTCCGCACTGTTCCGCATCTGCGGATTTGCGGACCCATTGAAATGAATGGGTCCGCATCAGTGATGCGGAACTGCCACGGAATGGTTCCTGTGTATTGCGGATCCGAAAATGCGGTCCGCAATACGGGCACTGGGTGCACACATTCGTGTGCAATAGGCCTTACACAGAGAATACTATCAATCACTGATAACACCTACCCATGTAGAGCTATCAGTGACTGACCGCTATCTTTGTATACACACTTACACAGAGAATGCTATGAATCACTGATAACACTGTACCAGTGTACCACTATCAGTGACTGACAGCTATCTCCGTATACACACTTACACAGAGAATTCTATCAATCATAGATAACACCTCCCTTGTAAACAATGACGTCAGAAATAGCGGAGATTTAAATGTATAAATTACACATTTTACTGAATCTTTTCCCACAAGACTATATTTCAGTTCAGTCTGCTCAGCTCCTCCTGCTCTGTAACATGCTGCATGCAGATGGCACTTCATTTTGTGGTGACAGGTAGAGATGAGCGAAATTTAATGCCATTGAACCTCTCAGATGCCGTGTTCATAGCAGATTGCGTCATCTCATATCAAAAAATAGGTCTTTCAGGGGTTAATCACTTAAAAGAAAAATCATATTCCCCTCATCCATTTGAGCGCAAAGAGGCCACCGCAGCCATATCGATTGAAGATCCCACGCCAAATCTCACCATGCACTGGATATCGCGCGGGATCTTCAATCAAGATTGTTAAATGTGTAATATACCATCATTTTTGGACTATAAGGGTACTTTCACATTAGCGTTTTTCTTTCTGGCATTGAGTTCCGTCAAAGGGGCTCAATACCGGAAAATAACTGATTAGTTATATCCTAATGCATTCTAAATGGAGAGAAATCCGTTCAAGATGCATCAGGATGTCTCAGTTCAGTCACTGAACGGCGTTTTGGACGGAGATAATACCACAGCATGCTGCGGTATTATCTCCGTCCAAAATGCCGGATCAGTTGCCGGAATGCCAGTTTAATTTACATGGAAATGTATTACAACGGAACTGCTTGCCGGATCAGTCTGCCGCAAGTGTGAAAGTACCCTAGGAAGCACTTTTTCCTCCAAATGTGGAGAAAATAGCATTGCGTTTTATAGTCTGAATGCTAATGACTGCTTCCATTATAGAAGTGGTCATTAGCATGCAAGATGCGCAGAGAGCGGTGAGGGAAGTGCTGCACTGCCTCTACTCACCCTTCCTGGTTTTCTTCTGGGCCTCACCCAGTGTACAGTGTCAGCATGTAGTTCATGTAGGCATGCACTATGACCTAATGCTGTGCAACATCAGTTCACAATGCAGAGCTGGCCTGAAGAAGCAGTCGGTGTGGGGAGTGGTGAGTCCTGGATCTACAGAGTGGCAGCGTCATCTGGCGCAAGTGAGGAAAGTTTATCTATTTTTTTTAACATTTGATCTTCCAATTCTCAAGTGCCCATTGTAGGCCCTTTCAGCAGGGATCTATGACCATTTTCATCATCTTGTGTTACAGTAGCTCTATTGTGGGATTAGAATGGATGTTTATTACAGTGGTGGCTCATGGCCTCCACCGGCTTGCTCACCTGTTCAAATATCATTGCAATGCAGACCCACTTCCTGCTCTCCTCCTGTTCTCAGCGGGTCTGACAACTGGGAAGCTCTGTCCCTCTGCGCAGACAATGGCCTGCTTGCTACCTCCACCTCTATTTTTCAGCCTGTAGTACACTGAAGTGGTTCCTTCTGCTGCTTAAAGGGCCAAAGCACACCCTAATTCACACCAGCCCATGGCTGGTTACCTGTGGATAATTGAGGCACCTTCCCCAATTACAAAAAGTTGCTAGCTTGCTAGTTTCTGCAAAGGTATGCTGTATTTGTTTGTCTGCCTGTGTACTGACTTCACTGGACTGTGACCCATTATTGTCTTCCCTGACCTCAGCCTGTCCCTGAATAGGATTTTGCCTAATCCCTTAGTGCTCAGCACTGGTGTCTCTGACTCCCTTGGGTCTGCTGCCAATTACACAGAGACTACTCCAGGAGGTAGTGGCCTGGTAGTTCCCCTGCAGTAAAGTCCAGATAACTGTATTGGGGTAAAAGGTGAAAATCAGGGGACTGACAGGATAACACTCTTAGGAATAGCTCAAAGTTTGTTGGTTGGCACAGTGGTCCCAAACCCACTGCCTTAACAGTGTGAGCCTTTTCTCTCCATGTGCATTAGTTAGACTTGGTTGCCCATGACCCATTTCTTAGACCACGTTTTGGTAGGTACTGTAGTGGTACTAACCACTGTATACAGGGAAACCCCCTAACACCTGCTCTGAATTTGGCACTTATCATAGTTGCTCAGATACTTATGCACCCATTGTTCCTGCTTCTAACACAACATGTTTTTCGGATGGAGCAAATATTTTCTTAAAGAGTTTCTGTCACCAGACCCTTATTAAACTGGCTGATATTAGTGATGTGGTAATGTCAGCTGAACCTAACTAGCCTATTCCTACTTTTATCTATGCTCCTGTAACTCCAGAAATATAACTTTTATAATATGCTAATTAGCCTCTAGGTGCAGGGGGGCTTTGCCCCTGCTCCTAGAGGGTCCACTCTCCCACCTCTGGCCATGCCCTGCTACACTAGATTGATAGGGCCAGGCAGCCTTCACCTCCAACTGCCGGCTCTGTGCGCTGTGGAAATCTTGCGCCTTTCAGTATTGGGCGCAGGCGCAGTGAGGAAGCCGGCAGCTGGTGAGCGCCCTTCTGAACGGGACAGCGCAGGAGCGATATTTACACAGGAAAAACAGGGCCGGCAGTAGGAGACCAACGCAGCCTGGCCCTGTCAATCTAGTGAAGCAGGGCGTAGCCAGGGGTGGGAGAACGGAGCCTCTAGGAGCAGGGGCAACGTCCCCTGCACCCAGAGGCCAATTAGCATACTATAAAAGTTAGATTTCTGTAGTAACGGGGGCATAGATAAAAGTGGAAATTGGCTAGTTAGGTTCGGCTGACATTAGCACATCGCTAATGTCAGCTAGTTTAATAGGGTCTATTCTGGTGACAGAAACCCTTTAAACGTTATACAGTATATGAAAGACGGAAAAAAAAAACAGGAGTGCTTTGCTTACAGAGTAACAAAATGACTCTATTTGTACATTCATTTCACTATGCCCTTGAGTACGGTAAAAAAATGTCTGTTACGGGGATATGATCTTTATGACTTCTTGTGATAAGCAGTTACTTCAATGCGCAGATCAAGTTGTATATTTAGTGAGTAAATAAAAAATCATTTCATTTATGCCAGAATTAAAATTAAAAAAGTTTCTATGACTTTCTAGGATAAGATTTACTGTAAAGAAACAAAGATATTGAAAACTCTAGTTATACATGCTCTGGGAAGGTGAAATGAACACAAAATGACAGCCATCCCTAATGTTTTATGTTAGTGGCAGATTTTAACACAGATTTTCAAAACATAACTCAATAATGGGATTCATATTTTATTTCATCTGGGATAAATACTAACTAAGAATTTTACTCATTTGTTTTTTGCTCTTGTAATTTTTGATTAAAGGAATAGTAGCATCTTATGATGGGTTATGATATGTTATGCCATTGTTGATTTTTTTTGTCACATATCACCAATAGTGTTGGTTGCGAATATTGTAATCGCGAATTCATGAAAATTTTAAATATAGTGCTATATATTTATAATTGCGAATATTCTAGTTTTTTTTTATTATCAGTACTACTGCTTCTTGCTTGTGGACCAATGATAAGGCTGCAATGTCTTTGTCAGAGTTTAGCAACATCCCTAGCAACCAATAGGAAAGTTGCCTACCCGTTTACTATATAAGAACCTCCCCAGCAGCCATTTTCTGCTGTTTTTTGCAGTTCTAAGAGAGACACCAGTGTCATTGCTGTGCTCTGTGCTTTGCAGACTCATCTGGATCCTTTTTAATTACATTAGATAGTTAGCTCATATA
The DNA here is from genome assembly GCA_033119425.1 of Bufotes viridis. NCBI lineage: Eukaryota > Metazoa > Chordata > Amphibia > Anura > Bufonidae > Bufotes > Bufotes viridis. The sequence continues at coordinate 551,575,865 of CM065590.1, read as the reverse complement.
TATAATACAGATAGTTAGTAGGAGATAGTCAGTGTAGGTTAGATAGTGATATAGTGTAGCTGATAGGTTCCAGTGCAGGGTGTTAGGTAGTGTGATAGGAATTACTGTGCTGTGATAGGGATTAGTGTCTCTGTTAGACATAGTGCTGTGATGTCACAATAAGTAATATCTGCCCAGACCTGATAAAATGTGAAGTTGCATGTATTGCGCAAATCGCGTAAATAATGACTTGAGATTGTGAATTCTAGAATATCGCGAATATTTTACGAAAAATTCACAAAACATTGCGAAAACGAATGTTGCCTATGCCGCTCATCATTAATCACCAATTGCGAAGATGTTTTTATAACCTGTGCTTCAATAGCACTGAGCAAGACACATAATAAACTATCAATAGAAAAATAGGGGGTCTTTACAAAACTTAACTTTTAATAAATAATCATTAAAATGCCCTTTATGGTACAAAAATCATATATTGACAATTCTATTTGCTGGATAATTGTGATAGACCAGATGCTCACATAAACTAGTGCAGGGGGAGGAGCAACGTGCTGGGAATAGGGAATACTGGGTCTATGACCCTATAATGTGTCCCTATGTATAGTTACCCTCACTATTGCGTGGCACCTCCTAATTAGCCCTTATCCTGTGCCCTAAGTAGTGCTTGACTGCCCAGTTTCGTCCTGAAACACAAGGAGAATTGGGAAAGGGGGCCCTAGGCAAGCATGCAGTCCATCCAAAAAAAGGGAGTCAAAGTATGAGCACAATTACATGTTCACACTAACACCAGCATAGACAAAAACGGACCAAACAATATATGTAAACTATAGGATTGTTTATGTGTGTTATTGTTTGGTCCGTTTTTGTTTGTTGTTATTTACAAGACACATAATAGAAAAATATAGTTGGTCATATCTTTCCAGTCCAGCCTATTATCCTGCAAAGTTTATCCAGACGAAGGCAAAATGCCATTAATTTTCCTAATTTTAGGGGGAAAAATGTGTTCCTGACTTTAATATGATCATCAGAATGACTCCCTGGATCAACGACCCCTCTCCAGAATTCCGGTAACTATAACCTGTAATATCATTACACTCCAAAAATACATCCAGGCCCCTCTAGAACTCTTTTAGTGAACTCACCATTACCACCTCCTCAGGCAGAGTTTCATAGTCTCACTGCTCTTACCGTAAAGAATCTTCTATGTTAATGGAGAATCCTTCTTTCCTCTAGATGAAGAGGATGTCTCATTGTCACAGTCCTGGGTATAAATTGATGTTGGGCGAGATCTCTGTATTGGTCCTTTATATATTTTTACATAGTTATTAGATTTAATCTCAGCCGTCTTTCTTTTAAACTAAATAAACCTTATTTTATAACCTTTGAAGTACTGGACTTCACTCATTCCATTTATTATAACCCCAATGCCCAAAAAAATTGGACACTGTGTAAAATGTAAATAAATGTGAATAAAAAAAATGCAATCATTTGCAAATCTCATAGACACCTATTTTATTCACAATAGATCCTAGAACAAATATCAGATGTTAACATTTTAGACATCTTGTAGACATTTTGTCTTTGTAGAAATTTTACCATTTCATGAAAAAAAAAACTAATTTAGAATTTGATGGCAGCAACGCATCTCAAAAAAGTTGAGACAGGGGCAACAAAGCCTGGAACAGTAAGTTGTACAAACAAAAACAGCTGGAGGATCAATTTGCTTCTAAGTCACATGACTGGGTATAAAAAGAGCATGTTAGAGAGGTAGAGTCTCTCAGAAGTAAAGACGAGCAGAGGTTCACCAATCTGACAAAAACTGCAACTTTAAATTGTGCAACAATTTCAGAAAAATGTTGTTAAACTAAAAATGCAAAGACTTTGAATATCAAACAATCAGAGGCGGCTCTTCAATTAGGCCACTAAGGCTGCTGCCTAAGGCCTCGCTCTGGCTCCCACCCGACACCGCCACAAGTACAACGCTGCAGCAAGGCACGCTGGGAAATGAATTTCTAATGAAGGGAGAATTCAGGGGCGAGAAAGAGAGAGAAAACTACAACATGTCCTGACCAATCACATCCGTCCTCTGCGTGCAGCCTACCCTCTCAGGTGCACTGATTATTGGTTGGTTCTCCTGCTGTCAGTCAGCGCCGAGGTTCCACCCCCTGTGTCTATACTCTCCAGCCTGAGCCTGCTACTGGGAGGGGGAGGAGCGTGGCTGAGGATACAAGAAACAGCAATGCAGAGCCAGGAGGTGAGGAAGGGATCTGTATGTAATGTAGTGTAAAATAGTTCCTGCATGTATGACAGTGTGTATGTGAGTGACTGCATATGTGACAGTGTGTGTGACAGTGTGTGTGACAGTGCCTGCATGTGTACAAGTGTATTTTAGTGACTGCATATATGACAGTGTGTGTGTGATAGTGCCTGCATATGTGACAGTGTGTGTGACAGTGCCTGCATGTGTACAAGTGTATGTGAGTGACTACATATATGACCGTGTGTGTGTGACAGTGCCTGCATGTATGACAGTGTGGGTGACAGTGCCTGCATGTGTGACAGTGTGTGTGTGACAGTGCCTGAATGTGTACAAGTGTGTGTGTGCACTGTAACATCTCAGTATAGCCAGGGTTAATGTAAAGTGTTAATATGCACTGTGAATATAAGCCCTGTACTGTGTTGTCACTGTGCATATTAACCCTTTACTGTGATGTCACTGACTCACTGCATATGAAAGGGATACTCCGGGATAGGAAAATAAATCCCCTATCCAAAGGATAAGAGATAAGTGTCTGATCGGGGGGCGGCCAATGGGATCCCCCACAATCTCCTGTACGGTACTCCGGATCTCCTTGTGCCAAGAGCTGTGGTCAACACTCTCCCTCCATGTATCTATGGAGAGCCGCAGATACAGCACTTGTATATCTCCGACTCTTCCATAGAGATACATGGAGGGGGAGTGTTGACCATGTTGCATATCTTGTGTTCGTGGGGGCCTCATGTTTGAGTTTCACCTAAGGCCTCACAAAGTCTAGAGCCGCCTCTGCCCACAATCTACAGTGCATAATATCATCAGAAGATTCAGAGAATCTGGAGAAATCCATGTGTACAAAGGAATAGGCCGATGGTCAATATTGGATGCTCGTGATCTACAGACCCTGAAGAGGCACTGCATTAAAAAGGGGCAGGATTCTGTACTGGAAATCACTGCATGGGCTCAGGAACACTTCCAGAAATCATTGTCTGTGAACACAGTTTGCCATACAATTCACAAATGCAAGTTAAACATGTTTTATACAAAGAAGAAGCCATATGTCAATACGATCCAAAAACACCGCCATCTTAACTGGAACAAAGCTCATTTAAAATGGAGTGAGGCAAAATGGAAAACTGTTCTGTGGTCAGATTAATCAAAATCTGGAACTCTTTTTGGAAACCACATGCGCCATGGCCTGCAGACTCAAGATAAGAGGGATTATCCAGCTTTATTTAGTGCACTGTTGTATCTCTGATGGTATGAGGTTGCATTAGTGCTTATGGCATGGACAGCTTACACATCTGAAAAGGCACTGTCAATGCTGAACAGTATATAGAGATCCATATGTCCAGGGAAGCCTTACCATTACTGATACTCTATGCATTACCTTCTCTTGAAGTGCCCCTATATGGTGCCTTTAAAGCATTGCCATACTGTAATCATGGTGCCTAAATAACAATGCCATTTGTAGGTCAAATAACACTTCCAAACAGTTGTCTAAAAACAGTGCTTATATAACGCTGTCTCCACCATACACCTCACAGTGCCTAGGTAACTATCTCCATACAGTGCTCAACTAATACCAGCAGTACTATTTAGCACTAAGGCATAAGCAGACAATCTTTTAAGTCCTAAAAGTTGTGAAGTGTGACCACCATGGTCAGATTGAGATCCGTGAAATTTGGAGGCCAAGTCACCACCTTGAACTCTTAGTCATGTTCCTGAAACTATTTGTGAATAGTTTCAGCAGTATGGCCGGATCATCATTCTGCTGAAAGAGGTCAGTGCTATTAGGAATTATCATTGCCATGAAAAAGTGTAACATCCATATGAAAGACCCAAGATCCAAGGTTTCCCAGCAGTAAATTGCCTCTGCCTGTTTGCCTGCTTCCAATAAGGCAGTCAGGTGCCACCTCTTCTCCAGATATGTGATGCATACCTGCCCACATGTAAAAGAAAGCATGATTTATCACACCAGGAAACCTTAATCCATTGCTCCATGGTCCAGTTCTGATGCTAATGTATCTTAGGGACCAGCTCCATGCACTGGTAGTGGTTGAGATCCACTTGGATCATCATTTCCATTTTGCAAAAGTTTGTGGTTTATGTAACAGAAGGATATTTACGAAGTACTAGTACAGCAGTTCCCTAAGAAGTAGCTTCACTTTAATGGTAAAAAATAAACGGCCAGGCATCAAATCAGCTTTTCTACGTTTTCTTTCATTTAATGTTTTCTAAAGCATTACATAATATATAATCATTTGCAAATGCAGAATTCTGAAAAGGAGGATTACAAATGTAAAAGATATAATTAAATTGAAGCTCTCTGAGTCCTAAGGAAGATTATCGTGAGTACAATTTCAGGTTTTTTGTTATTTTTTTAAGTTTATATTTTATTTTTGAGAGTATATTAAAGAAACCCTTCCATGATTACACACTGAAGCACAAGTGGTGTTACAAATATCCATTAAATAGATAGGTAGTGGCAGTACATGTGCTTCATGTGCCTTAGGGCTTAGTTATACATCCGTGATAAAGATTGCTGAGGCAATAGCACACAAACAGTTTTTAATACTCCACTGAAGACCATATGTCCATGTAGGACATGGAACTCATGAGAGGGGGTGAAAGATTTCTCCAATGGTCTCAAGGTGTGTGTTCTGCAAGACCTGGACCAAAATAGTACATGGTCTGAATTTCTTGGCACAAACCTTAGCTTGGTGTAAAAAACAAAACAAAAAACCTGTGGTGGTAATAGCAACATTCACTTTTATGGGTCCATGTGCTGTTCATAAGAGGCCCATTGTACTCCCAGATGAAAAATGCCTTAGTGTGAATATGTTCTTAGGTCCTCCTAATAATAGTCATGTTAAAACCATATCAGTTATCTACATGAATGTATGCAGTTAGGGTTCGATTAGGTTTCTTCATGCAGTTTTGGACACAAAAACCAGAAGCGATAAAAAAAAAACAAATAGCAGACATAGCATCTTTCCTTTTTAATTTTTTTCCTTTTAAGATCAATTCTTGATTTTGGCTTCCAAAACTGCATCAGGAAACCCGATCATATGGCCGCAACCTTAAAAGAGTTTTCCAGGATTAGAAAAAAACATCCCTTTATTTCTTCCAAAAACAGCCTCATCCCTGTTCATGGATTGTGTGTGATTGTCAGTATTGGGCCGGTGGCTGTGGCGTCAACCCAGTGTGGCAGACCATCGTGGGTCCCAGCTCTTGCCTACCTTGCTGGTGGGACGGGCGCCTGACGGCATACTGCTGCATCCACCCTCACTGCCAGGTCTCGTCTTGTGCGCTATAGAGTACGCACGTGCACCTCTCCCTTAGTTGTAGGAGAGCACGCTTCCGGATTACTGTCTTTGCCCAGAGGTGGGGTTACTGGTATTTAGTGCGGTTTCACTGATCATGAAGTGCCCAAGTGTGGTTGTTATACCTATTAACTCTGCTGAAGCTTCCTGCTGCTCTGCCCTGCTGTCTACCTGGCTTTTGCCAATTAACCCTGATCTTCCCTGCCTGTCTGCCTCCAGCCTTGACCCCTGCATTGCCTGACTACAAATCTGCCTGCCTTCATCTGTAAGTTCGTCTGGACCTCTGACCTTGCACTGCCTGACTACGAGTCCGTCTGACCCAGTATACCGCATTACTCTGAACTTTATTTTGCCTTTGTATCAAGTGACTTTTGTCAATCTTCTGCCAGTAAAGATCATCTGTGCTATTACTCTGCCTCTGTTGGACTCTGTACACACTCTTGCAGTTAGCTGCTTTCTGGGTGACTGGGGTAAACACCGGTGTCCAGACTCTGGGAGTCAGCAATATTGGGCTAATACCTAGTCCTCTATCAGCTGACCTAGAGGATCCACATCCTCTGGTCCTGTCAGTGATATTGAAGCTCAGCTCTGTTGGAGTCTATGGGACATAGGTGCAATACCGCACACAACTTGTAGAGAGTGGTGGTGCTGTTTTTTAGAAGAAAGTAGTCATGTTTTTCTAATCCTGGACAACCACTTTAATGTAACATAAATTTGTATTATTGACAAAGAACATGAGATCTACATCAAATATACATGAGTATAAAATGGAGACTACAGCACCATGTTCTAAAGCAGGGATGCCCAACCTGGGGCCCTCCAGCTGTTGCAAAACTTCAAATCTCAGCATGCCTGGACAGCCTACAGCTATTAGGGCACGTTGGGAGTTGTAGTTTTGCAACAGCTGGAGGGCTGCAGGTTGGGCATTACTGTTCTAAAGCATCATCTACAACATGGCTTGAGGAGAACCTACCTTTTTCCACAGGGCCTCACACAAACACAGACCACTTATGCCTAATGGTCGCGGATATAGAATATTGCACGTTTGCCAAATCTCTGTGACTGCCTGAGTGTCTTCTAAAATAAAGGAGAGAGGATTTTGTCATATCCAGTTGTCTATAATCATAAGATCATGGTATGACCTGATATATCTATGTAACACTATGGAGGTTCCCATATAACTTTGTGATTTAATGGCAGGAAAAGGCAAGAATGATATTTATGCTAAAATTCTTCCTAAAGCTCATGTTTGGAGTTCTCTGTTTAAAACGTCCAAGAACTATCAGGATTATGAAGGGTTAACATCTTTTCCTACTATCACATCAGGGACAATACTTTAATGAATTGCTGTTTATTTGCCTTTGTTATGATATTTAGATTGATCCCATAAAAGTACTAACCAGGCTCAGGCATTCCCAAGCTTACTGACCTTTCTTTGGAAATTTGAGCTGTTATTGGGTGCACACTCAGGCATGGCAAGGCTCATATTAATTTATCGCTTTTACATTTGAAATGGGTAGTGAAATAACGCAGCTGCATTTTTCGCTTAATAGACAAGCACGGAGTGCTTCAGCATGTGGGTTGTAATGGTGTATAATGTGATAATGTGTGTATTTTAGGTATTTTTTTTTGCTACTAAAGAGGTTTTGATATTGATTGCCTATCTTCAGGATAGGCAATCAATAGCAGAGCAGCGGCGGTCTAATCCTCCCAATCAGCTGTTTCATTGGAGCTTTGGTGCTGGAAATCGACATCAGAACTACACAGCTCTGTCTATTGTCTAGTGCAGTGGTCCCTCCCCAACCTTTTTTGTGTCAGGGTTTCACACAAAACTATTTTCTCGCAGACCAGGGGCGGGGTGGGGTGTCAAAACATAGTAATTAATAAAACCTCAGTGACATGCGATGTCTCCTCTGGCTAGAGTTGTTCTCTTTCCTTTTTTTCCTCAGTCTTGCACAGATTGTTCTGATGACGTCTCCTGATCACAATTTCTTTCTACATAATTGAACAAACAGAACACAGATATTTAGTATTAATGCCTCCTCCAGTTAGGCCCCAATAGATATAATGGCCACAGCCCCCCCCCCCCCTAGTAGTGTCCTATGTACATATGACATTCCCCAGTAGTTCCCACTTCACATTTAATGTCCCCACTTGAGCCTTCTTCACATATAATGCCCCCCAGTTGTGCCAAGTGCTGCCCCCCCTCCAGTAGTGGCCTCTTTACATATAATGCCCCCTGTAGTGCCTCTTTACATATAATGCCGCCCAGTAGTGCCTCTGTACATATATGTGTCCCCAGTAGTGCCTCTTTACATATAGTGCCCACAGTATTGGCCTCTTTACATATAGTGCCCCACAGTAGTGGCCTCTTTACATATAGTGCCCCACAGTAGTGGCCTCTTTACATATAGTTCCCCACAGTAGTGGCCTCTTTACATATAGTGCCCCACAGTAGTGGCCTATTTACATATAGTGCCCCACAATAGTGGCCTCTTTACATATAGTTCCCCACAGTAGTGGCCTCTTTACATATAGTGCCCCACAGTATTGGCCAATTTACATATGGTGCCCCACAGTAGTGGCCTCTTTACATACAGTGCACCACAGTAGTGGCCTCTTTACATATAGTGCCCCCCAGTAGTGGCCTCTTTACATATAGTTCCCCACAGTATTGGCCTATTTACATATAGTGCCCCACAGTAGTGGCCTCTTTACATACAGTGCACCACAGTAGTGGCCTCTTTACATATAGTGCCCCCCAGTAGTGGCCTCTTTAAATATATTGCCTACCTGTAGCACCTCTTTACATATAGTGATGCCTAGTAGTGTCTTTTTACATATAGTGTCCCCCCACTAGTGCCTCTTTATATATAGTGCCCCCCACCCACTATTGCCTATTTATATATATAGTGCCCCCTCAGAAGTCCCTCCTTCACTTTAGCACTGACCTTCAGCCTATGAGGCTAAACAATGGGGCACAGGAGCCAACAGTTCCTGTCACCGACATTGAACACCAGCACTCCACGCAGATGATCCGTGGCCCGGTATTTTTCTGCTGCCTGGTGGTTGGGGACCGCTGATCTAGTGGACTCAGTTGGTTACCGCAGTGCTGCTCCTGCTTACTTCAGTAGTAATAGTGCTGCAATTATCAGCTCCCTCCACTACACAATAGATGGAACTTTATAGCTCCACCTCTGACTGACGACATCCGAACTATAAGATAACTAATGATCAAGGGGATGTGTAATGTTGGACCCCTACCATTCTGATATTGATTGGACATGGACGAGACTCGAACTGTTCATGGACTAAAAGAAGACCATTTATAAAAATCATGGTTAACCCCTCTAAATGGTGAAGATAATTCCACTCTTACACATCAATCATTCCATTGGCAAATGGTCCAATGGCAAAAATGTATCTCCATTCACTTTTGTGCCAAGACTTTTAGTGTGTCCACCATGTGGACTAAGTATAAAAGCTATGAACACTTTTGGGGTGATTTTTTGATCATTGCATTCAACTAATTTTGAGTGAAAGTCATATTTTCAGTTGGTCTTCAAAATCATTATACATTTTCTAAAGTTTTTCTTCTATAGCTTTCACTTTCGGTGTATCTGCAGACTAGTACCTCCCTCTGCTCAGTAAATCTGTCAAAAGAGCTGTTCTGATGTCTCCCTCTAAAGTACTCCTTATCTCTGAACTTCAGACAAACACTTATTTAATCTAAATTTGAATCTAAGTTATTATCAAACTGATAAGAATTCAGTTATAATAAGTGTTTGCGAGCTGTCAGGAGTTCAGTAATAAGAGCTACAGATCCAGCCGACAGCAGTTCTCTGACGGATTCACTGTGAATCAGAAAGTGAGAGTGAAATGAAAATAAAAGCTGTAGATGATGAAAAACTTGAAAATTTTGAATAAAAACTATTGAAAAATGAAAATATATATTCTTTGTAACCCAAAATGAGTAGAATGCAGTTATTTTATTTTATAAGTGAGCTGTTAAATCATCCTACAATCATGTTCAATCTTCAGGAAATGATTCATTAATCTTAGACTACTTTCTCATCTTCGGCAGCTGTTCCGACAGAGAATTGGCCGGAAAAAAACACTGTATGTAGCGTTTTTTGCCTGGCAGATTCTCTACATATTTGCCTGGTTGTGGCTGGATCTCTGCCGGACATCATTATAGTCAAAGGGGTCCGGCGGGCAGGTGGCAGTATCCGGCAATGCCATATCCGGGGAACTCCAGCAGGCTATTCTGTGCCGGGACAACCTGCCGGAGAACTCTGCCACAGCTGTGAAACTAGCCTTACACTATGTTTGACTTGTTTCTTGACTTATATAGATGGAAACAGTCGGCTGCTTTTAATATACTTACGATATAACAAAATATATAATCTAGTATAATAAAACATAATATAAATCAGCAGTAGCATATCCCAGCTGTAGCAAGTGATATTATAATCTACACATGACAAACTAGCACACATAACCCCTGTTCTTTAGCTACAAAAAATATTGCAATAGATCGTCATTAAAGCAAGGATTTCATGCTGGAATTGATTGACAACGCCGTATAGTTCCTTTAATGAGAATACTCTGTTGGGTGCTCAGCAGTAAATAGTAAATTTGCCTGCCCACTCTTCCTTTAAGATGATTATTAGTTTTTATTACTTTTCTACTTGCCTTTTTAATGCAGTTTTCTTGTTCTGCTGTTGTGTTATTACAGTATGTTTGGTTAAAGTCACAGAAACCGTGCAGAAAACACGGTGGTAACAAGCAGAATAGCCCTACTGAATGGACATAAATACCCATGCAAATCCATGACAAATACAAATGTAAGTCTGCAGCAAATTTTTTAGGGTTTTTCGAATGGAAAAAGTTGACATGTGAACATACTGTCAATGTTTCTGGTTGTAGGATGCTGGTGGCAGCTGCTGGTTAGTTACCTGTTTTAAAAAATAATAAAAGTAGTTGGTGACCATCACCATTAAAAGAGAATGCTGTAGGGCAGGCATGCTCAACCTGCGGCCCTCCAGCTGTTGCAAAACTACAACTCCCATCATTCCCTGACAGCCTACAGCTATCATCTTACAGAAGGGCATCGTGGGAGTTGTAGTTTTACAACAGCTGGAGGGCCGCAGGTTGAACATGCCTGCTGTAGGGTATAGGCTATGTAACATCCTAATACTGGATGTACACCTTATGTCACGCATTTGAGGTCTCCACACAGTCTCTAATATTAGAGGGTACACTCTGTCTTTCTAGTGACCTCTCCATCCACTCAGGCTCTTGATCAATTTCTTTGACGTTTGAACCGCATATGTTGGCATAGTACTTTCTGCTTCACATGCCCATTCTGAAGCCTATCACGTTCCCCTCCTGCCACTCTCTCTCTCTCTCTTTTACAGCCATATTTCTGCAGCGACTTTTCTTCTGCTGTCAGGAGTCCTTAGTTTACCCTTTTCCAGGTAATCCAGGAGGCCCCAAGTAAAATAGTACAGTATGTCAGCTCACCCACATACGTATCTTACACCACATTTCATTCATGGAAAAGCCCAGAGAAGTCTCAAAGTATCTTCAACAGAAAAGAATTCCAACAAAATCCTGTGAATGATTTAAAACTTCACCTTCATTCATTTATTAAAAATTAAGCAAGCACTGCCTACATGCAAGCAGGTCACACTGACATATTTCAGACAGAGGGAAGGAGATTTATCAAGACAGTCACTTTCTGTATTGGGCTTGATACCCCCTGCACTGCAGGAGAATGTGCCAAATTTATGAGGAGCGCCTCCTGGCAGTTTGTGCACCTAAACAGAAATCTATGGCAGCTCAGAGATCCAGAAAACTGGTGAGTAAAGAGATAAATCTGTTGTGGTGGCTGGCCATGACCCTTTCCCTCCCTTGCCAAAAATGGAAAGGGTGGTGTAAAAAGCGTCACTTATGACTATTCTTTTGAAAGTTACATTTAAAAAGTCACAAACATGTAAAAATGCCTTTTCTGGAGCAAGCTTAATGATACATTTTCCCAAAGTTCTTACTCATAGCTCTTCCGTACAGGGAAGCCAACACTTGTATTCAAGACTTAGCTGTGCACCTACATCTTAAGGACAAAGGGCACTAGTTTGATAATAGAGATGTTTTGAGAGGAAGACTGGCTTGAAAGAGGTGTGAAAGAAGCTATGAATGCAAATTGGAGCAACTAAGCTCGAATAGAGGTGGAGGGGTGCAACATCTATTGTCAGCCACTTACAGTGCTGTTCTAACACCTCATCCGAGGTAGTTTAATCACACCTCATAGCTTCATATATAGCGAAGAAGCTTGCAGCTTGAAAAAGGCTCAGGCTTCAGCCGAAACTAGTCACTGATGATACTATTAGGCTTTGAATAAAAGCCTCTTCATATCGTCAAGAAGGTGAGTGACATTCCTTTTTCACTATATACTAGTGGGGTGCCTTCCCTGGATGCAAACACCATGTGCAAACGGCAGTGCCGACCCATATTCTTCGATACCTCATAGCTTCAGTCGTGCAAATTGCAATCAACATCTTAACTCCATGAGGTCCTGATTATAGTAAACAGATTATTCTGACTGAAGCATGAGTCACCAGTATATATTGTCGGAGATTTCTTGTACAAGTCATTCTAGCTGAGAAAGACAGTTAAATTATTAGTGAAATGTTTTCAAGAGAAAATACAAGTAGAGCTGCTCTGACTTTTTACTACTGATATTGTTTATGGTACTTCAGGTTCTATGCATTGTGATGCTCTCTTTAATCATGTATAGGACCACTATATGGGAGCTCTGATGTCCACTTTGGATAACTTATTACTGTGGTCCTTCAAGCTACAATGTTGATTTGCTCAAGGATGACATTTGTAGGTTGAATACATTGTAACTTGACACAGTAACTGTATAGAAAACTGGTATTTTTTCTGAATCACCAAAATTTTCAACCCAAAAATGAAGATTTTAAAAACTAAGCATATAACTAATATGGATAAAATAAGTCTTCACATAAAAGTAAGAAAGAGCTTACTCTGTGTCAAGGACAGGAGTAGGGATGAGCGAAGCTGAACTGCAAACTTTACGAGTTCAGGTACTCGGACCGGAACCTGGACTATTTTACTGAAGTCCGGGCTTGGTGTTCAGGTGATTTTATTATTTTCCACTATAACATGGTTATATCGGAAAATAATAGCATTTTTAAGACAGAATGCAAAACAATATGGCCATTTAGGGTTTAAAAAAAACAAAAACAAAAAACAACTCACCTCATCCACTTGATCGCAGCTTCTTCTATCTTTACTGAACAGGACCTGCCAAAGGACCTGTGATGTGCACAATGACGTCACCACGCTCTCCCACGTGGTGACATCATCATGCATATCACAGGTGTTATATGCTACCATGTTATAACAGAAAATAATAAAGTAAAGTTCAGGTTCCTATTGACTTCAATTGGATTCGGGTTGGGGTAAAGTTCGGGTCCCGAACCCGAACTTTTACCTGAAGTTCGGCCTAACCCAAACTTCCACAGGTTTGCTCACTCCTAGACAGAAGTTTCAGGGTCCTATACAGTAGACAGGTGATCATAAAAATACAATGAAGACTCCTTCACTTGGTGTCCAGAAGGACTGCTCATAAGGGCAAAGGTAAAGGGCAGTACAGGATATAGTACCACACTGCACTGTAGAGAGGCACCACTGGACATCCAATATGTGCATATACTTCATTAATACAGTATTTTACCAGTGAAATACCCATGGTGATTGGCTGGATCTTCCAGACAAACTTGCTGCTGACTGTCTGTGGCATTGTATGTTGAAAATATTGTAACTTGGATCCATTATAACTTGAAAAACCACTGTGTACAACATAGGGCTTACTAGTTATGTGTTTGGAATAAACAGTATGATACAAATATATCCACCCTTAAATTTATGCAAATTTAAGTAAAGAATCCAATTCCTTAAAATTAGAGTTGAGCGAACACCTGGAAGTTTGGGTTCGCCGAGTTTGGCCGAATTTAGCTGCAAAGTTTGAGTTCAGGACCCGAAGTTGACCCTCGAACCCCATTGAAGTCAAAAGGGACCCGAACTTTGGGGCACTAAAATGGCTCTAAAAAGGCATAGATAGGGCTAGAGGGCTGCAAAAGGAAGCAAAATGGGGGTGAGAGCAGGACAATTGCCCTGTAAACAAATATGGATAGGGAAATTACTTAACATAACTTGAACTAGGAGGTGGAGGTCAAAGTGGAGTAGGAGGTTGAGGGGGCGGTGGACGTGGCGGTTTAGGTGGAAATGGTGGTGGAGGAGGTAGCCAACACTGTTTTTGCAGTTTTTTAATTTACATTTTTTTCCTTTATTTATATATATATTTTTTTTTTATACATTTGGGGAGATGCCAAAACATTGGGAAATAGAAAAGAGAATGCAGCAATAGAAGAACACAATATGCGGCACTCATCAGGCACTTTTAAAACTTCGTCTTTTATTTCTTCATAGTAAGAGATACATCATTAGAGGGGTAGGAAGGGGACAACACATGACAGGCAGTAGGCGGCCATGCAGCACATATACTAAAATTGGAACGATACAGAAAAGATTAGCATGGCCGCCGACTGCCTGCGATGTGTTGTCCGCTTCCTACCCCCCTAATGATGTATCTCTTACTATTAAGAAATAAAAGACGAAGTTTTAAAAGTGCCTGGTGAGTGTGGCATATTGTGTTCTTCTATTGTTGCATTGAAGATTGGATAAACTTGCTACTATTCGCTGTTTTTATGCTGAGCACCGCCAAAACGGCACCTAAATACTGGGTCTGCATCAAGCCATATACGCAAGGAATTTGCGATCTTGCAGTGGTGTGTTAAGTAGCTGTGCAACTGTATTTCATTTTCTTTTCCATTTTAATAGAAAAGAGAATGCAAAGAGAAAGTGCACTGGAGTATAACAATAGATGGGTGCAGCCGGTATACTTGTCTATTATGCACAATCCTATTGGATCCATGCCTGGTTCATTTTAATGAATGTGAGCTTGTCCACATTGGCTGTGGACAGGCGGCTGTGATTGTCTGTGATCACCCCCCCAACGTGCTAAACACACGTTCGGACAATACACTAGCCGCGGGGCAGGCCAGCACCTCCAAGGCGAAAAGCGCAAGCTCAGGCCATGTGCCCAATTTCGAGACACAGAAGTTGAATGGGGCAGATCCATCAGTCACTTCGTGTAGGCGTGTGCACACGTACTGTTCCACCATGTTGCTGAAATGCTGCCTCCTGCTAAGACGTTCCATATAATCTGGTAGTGCTGGTTGTTGTGGCTTGCTGACAAAGCTTTTCCACATTTTGGCCATGTTAACCCTCCCTTCTAAGGTGCTGGTGGTGCCCCAGCAGCGTTGGCGTCTTCCTCCTCCTCCTCTGCCTTCGCTGTGTGCTTCCACTGAGCCCCTGGTGTCAGGTGGAAATTCCATCAGTAGCGTGTCTACCAGCGTGCGCTTGTACTCGCGCATCTTGTGATCACTCTTCAGTGACGGAATTAAGGACGGCATGTTGTCCTTGTAGAAGGGATCCATGGAAATGATCCCTCTTCCACCTCCTATTCCTCCTGTGCCACATCCTCTTCCATCATCACCTAAAGAGTTTTTTCAAGTAGAAATAGAAGTGGGATAGTAACGCTGAGGACGGCGTCATCGGCACTGCCCATGATGGTGGAGTACTCGAAACAGCGCAACACGGCACACACATCCCGCATGGAGGCCCACTCGTTGGTGGTGAAGTGGTGCTGTTCCGCAGAGGGACTCACCTGTGCGTTCTGCAGCTGAAACTCCACTATTGCATGCTGCTGCTCGCACAGTGGCTCCAGCATGTGCAAGGTGGAGTTCTAACTTTGGGCACGTCGCATATGAGGTGGTCAGCAGGAAGGCCAAAGTTACGCTGCAGCGCAGACAGGGTATCAGCAGCAGGGGGAGAACGCCAAAAGTGCGCACAGACGGCCCACACTTTCTGCAGCAGCTCTGACCTATCGGGGTAATTTTTCAAGAACCTCTGCACCACCAAATTCAGCACATGCGCCAGGCAATGGATGTGCGTCAAACCAGCTAGGCCCAGAGCTGCTATGAGATTTCGCCCATTATCGCACACCACCAGGCCGGGCTTGAGGCTCAGTGGCACCAACCACTCATCAGTCTGTTTTTCCATGCCCGTCCACAGCTCCTGCGAAGTTTGGGGTTTTTACCCCAAACAGATGAGTGTCAAAACAGCCTGCTATTGTTTCCCCCTGGCTGTGCTGAAGTTAGTGGTGAGGGTGTTACGCTGACTGGATGAGGAGGTGGTAGAGGAGGAAGCGGAGTAGGAGGAGGCAGCAGGAGGCAAAGAGAAACCTCCTGCAATCCTTGGTGGGGGAAGGACATGCGCCAAACTGCTATCTGCCTCAGGCCTCATGCTTACTGGTCCACTTATTGGTGGTTATGTGGACCTTGCCACAGATGGCATTGCGCAGTGCACACCTAATTTTGTCCGCGACTTGGTTGTGCAGGGCAGGGATGGCTCGCCTGGAAAAGTAGTGGCGGCTGGGAACAACGTACTGTGGGACAGCCACTGCCATAAGGTTTTTAAAAGTCTCTGACTCCACCAGACGGAATGCCAGCATTTCAAAGGACAGGAATTTTAAAATGCTGGCATTCAGGGCCAGGGATTGAAAATGGGTAGAGGAGTACTTCCTTTTTCTCTCCAATGTTTGAGAGATGGACAGCTGAACTTCCACAGGACATTGTGGAGATGCTTGGTGACAGTGACGGAGGTGGTGGCGTTGCTGCCACATCCTCTGTTTGCTGGGTGGCAGGTGCCACTGTCACTTCAGAGGGGGAGGAAGAGGTCGAGACTGCAGCAGAAGAGGGAGCAGGAGGAGCCTAAGATCTTTCATGGTTTTTGAGGTGTTTACTCCACTGCAGCTCGAGCTTTGCATTTAGATGCCTGGTCATGCAGGTGGTGCTCAGGTTTTGAACATTTATGCCTTGCTTCAGGCTCTGATTGCACAGCGTGCAAACCACTCGCGTCTTGTCGTCAGCACATTGTCTGAAGCCACACCAGGGAACTCCTTGGAGCTGGCTTTGGTGTGCTCAGTCCCTGGGTGCGGTGGGCAGTAGCAGGCATACTGGCTAGGGGACGGCCACTCTGCTTTTGCACTCTGCTAGGGGGTCAGGGTGGTACTTGGAAGTCAACATTGAAGGGCCATTTGTCTGCTCACGATACACTTTCAACACGGCAGCCCGTGAACAGTTCGCAAACTGCACAATTTCAGAAATACTGCCACCCTTGGCCCAAAAGTCAACGATCATCTCTGATAAATCTCCTATTTTACCCATGACAGGAACGAGGGATATGTGTGCAGACAGCCTGTCACACACCATATACACCCACCAAGCCAGCTCACCGTACCTGACTAACTTCATGAGCTACGCGATGTTGATGTCGGAAGAAGGAAGTGGTCATAATAATGTGACTCCACTGTGTATGTAAAGTTTCTTCTGTATTAGACTTCTGAAAACCTGTCCCACTAATTTTGCCATTATGTCTTGCTGCCCTAGAGAGCCGCTCAAAATATCCTACCTATAGCTTGCCACTGACTTGGTCAGGCTTGACTCCTCTATCTTCCATTTCCAAATTTTGGTACGGTGCATAAAGCATGAGTGCATTTGCGTTGATAATTTAGAAACAGCGTGACTGAAATTTTATAAAAGTGACAGATATTTCATTTTATGTTGCATGAACATGTCTCAGCAAAACACAGCCGGCACGTCACCCCCTACTTGTTAATAAATGCACATACAGAGGAGTAACCAGGAATGGCTTTCTCATATAAATTCTAATGAAGAATTTCAGGAAAATAAAGTCAATCAAATCTACTTTTCATGGCACCTATTCTTAGAACCATTAGAATGTGCGACAAAGCAAAGAAAGAGCTGTGTAAAGCGTTGTCATTACAGGTAAAATCCAGCAGTCACGGTAATCGCCAGGAATGATGCATGATCTAAAATTATGTATTCATAAGCGTTCGTTCATTTGCATGCTGTCCTAAGCAATGAGCACCACCAGGGATAGACTTAAAGTGATCGGAAAGGTCAAAATTAATGTAGTTGTGTGGGATATTTATCATTGGTGATGAACTTCACTGCTGTTGTTAAGTGCCACTTTAAGAAGACTTGACATTGATTTAGTTACACTTATCTGTATTAACAATATTATGAACTCGTTTCGTAATGTTATAGATATTGTTTACAAGCAAGTGATAGATATAGGACGAAGCCACTGACTAGCTGCTTGCTACACGGTGACCCACGTCTTATGTGGGCGTTCTCATATGTACTAGAACATTTTTTATTTTGCTGTATCTTTTAACTGTAATCAAGGATCTCTGGGGACGGAGAATAGGAATATTGTATCTATTAGTTATGTTGCTGCATTATTAATAAAGGATAATAACACAGGCAGTAACTGGATGCGTTTACAGGCATGCAATTATTTCTGAATCAAAGACATGGCTCCTACTTAACAGTCCGATTTAAATATTGTGAGATGAATTTTGAAAGTAATGAATAATCTACATTTATATATGTGGAGCGTCAGTGTGGAATAATATATTTCTCTAAGGTTTCATGCACAGGACCATTTTATGGTTCTGGGCAAGCTCCAAGTTCTAAGGCTTCATGACAGGCGCCTACAGAGGGCCATGGTGTTGGACTGTTCCTCTTTATGCTTCCAATTTCATGCATAGAATTCCAGATGTTTTTAGTGTCAGTCATACGATCGTGACTCATTTCTTTGCATGTTATCTTACGTGGATCATAGAAAATACTGTATATCTGTATGCAAGCATCATATGCCAGCACATGGGGTGCCTTCCTAGTATGAAGCTAGGGGGTATCCAAGGGTCTTATTCTGAATTGCTGAAGAGATAGCAGAGGAGAATTTATCAAGCCCTACACATAAGAATCCTGGCTTCAAAAATTTCCAAAGCAGGGCTTTGCAACTTTTTCTGGGCTTTCTTGTGCAAACATTTTAAAACTTTTTTAAAATTTGATACTGCTTTCACCAGTTTTGGGAAGAGCTCATGGTTAGCTATATTAATGAGGTATAAGTCAAAAGTGAGAAATTAAAAAGTTGCACAAATGTCAGAATTTGACTTCAATATGGAGGTGGTATAACAATAACAACTGAATTAACATCTGAAGACATAAAGATGCACCAAACAATGTGCAATGTTTAATAAATTTGTTGCAAAATTTATAATAGCAAGGCAGACTCAAACAAAACTGGATTAAAAATTCCCAATATAAAGGGAATAAGAAAAATAATAACTATTTGGGTGGCTGTGGCTCCTTAGAAGTATATTGCTCAACTCAGCTTGACATGTCTCTCTATGCTAGGGAGTGACCTGTCACATATTGACATAGTAAGTACAGTTGGAAAAAGACTTATATCCATCAAGTTCAACCAAGGCATGAGAGGGGATGTGAATTAAGAGAAGTTGAGTGAGAAACCTGAATTCTACCCATTGTCAAAGGGGTTGTGGAGCTCTAGTACATTGATGACCTATCATTGGGATAGGTCATCAATATCAGATTGGAGGGGTCCGACTCCCGACGAACTGCTGTTTGAAGAAGTCTCTTCACTATTTAACTGCACACAGTCTAACTTTTAGTGGCAGTGAATTGTAACTACAACTGTTTGTCCAATTCGATAGACATGTTAGCAAAATCTCTTCAAGCCTCTCATCTGATACTGATGACCGATCCTGAGTATGGGTCATCAATACACTAATGTTGCACAACCACTTTAAACTTATTTAATCATCCAATGCTTTTTAAAGCCATCCACTGTCCCTGCTGATACCACTTACTGATGTAGACAATTAAACAGATTCACTGACCTCTAGGGAATTAACTTTTCTTCTCCAGACAGAGGCAGTGCCCCCTTCTCTTTTGACAGGATTTTACATAGAACAGCTTTTTACCATTTTTATTGTAAAGGCCATTTATATATTTATATAGGCCAATCATGTCTCCTCTTAGACGTCTCTTATTATTATATTTCTTCATAGCTAATGTTCCCCATCAGTTTGTTTGCTCTTCTTTGTAATTTTTCCAGTTCCAGGGCATCCTTTCTATAAAGCAGTGCCCAAAAGTGACTGCGTATTGCAGATGAAGCTGCACCAAAGCTTTGTAAAGCCCCTGTCCTGTAAGTACATGCCCCTTTTAATACACAACAATATTTTGCTGGCCTTAGAAGCTGCTGATTGATATTGTGCTGTTATTTAGTTTATGATTTACAAGGACACACAGA
The DNA here is from genome assembly GCA_033119425.1 of Bufotes viridis. Taxonomy (NCBI): domain Eukaryota; kingdom Metazoa; phylum Chordata; class Amphibia; order Anura; family Bufonidae; genus Bufotes; species Bufotes viridis. The sequence goes on along the minus strand of CM065590.1, from coordinate 551,555,927 downwards.
TCCTTCTCAACAGGTCACTCTCCTAGTGTTACTTCAGCAAGGACAAAATAATGTTTTTTTTTTATATAGCATCAACATATTCCTTAGCACTTTACAATCAGAAGGTTATGTACAAACAAGATCAGACATTACAGAATAACAAACTTTGACAAGTTCTATTTAAGAACCAAAACTATCCGAAAATACCAGGCAGGCAGAAGGAGCTTCAGTCACAAGGAGCTTTCAAATGTTTGGAAGGGACTCCTAGAAGGGGGACTCAGTGGACACAAAGTAGAGATCTTAACAGTGGTAAGATCAGCAACTCATTTAAGGGAATGTATCATGTAGAGAAAGTTAACAGACGGCACTTACTAATGTATTATGATTGTCCATATTGACTCCTTTGCTGACTTGATTCATTTTTCCATCACATTATACACTGCTTGTTTCCACCGTTATGACCACCCTATAATCCAGTAGAGGTGGTCGTGCTTGCACACTATAGGAAAAAGCACCGGCCTCTCTGGTGGATGGGACCACTGTAGTGGGCACGGACCGGAGCTTTTTCCTACAGTGTTCAGGCACGACTATAGCTGCTGGATTGCAGGGTGATTGTAACTATAGAAAAGAGCAGTGTATAGTGTGAGGGGAAAATGAATCACAGAAGCAAAATAGACAATTACAATACATTAGTGGCTTGTATTAACTCCCTCTACATGATACATGCCATTTGCTGAAGTGAGAAAACTCCTTTAAGACTGGCATGGAAAACACAGGTCTTAACAAACGAGCCCCATATGTTTTGATTTGGGGCTACCTTCTATGGGCGTTATTTAAGATGACAACCTTGTCATGACCCCTTAATCCCTGTACAGGGATATTGACTCTGTTGCAAAGGAAGCACCAGGCCACTCCCTCATGAAGTAGTCTCTATTCAAATGACAGCTGGCCTACCAAGGTCAAGAGACACCAGTGCGGAGCACGAGGCATCAGCAAAACCCACAGTCAGGGATAGGCAGAGGTCCGGGCAAGCAGAATATGAGTTATGTGATATACAGTCTGAGGTCAGGGCAAGCATCTTAGGGTCAGTGTGAAGATCAGGCAAGGCTGAAGACAAGGATCAAGTCAAGAAGCGAAGGGTCAAATCCAGAAGTTGGTACATAGGCAGATGAACGTAGAAACAGCGCACCTTCGTTTAAATACCCTAAGGTGACTAGCCATAGGTTATTGGAGATGAGGGCATATGCATGCTGGTCTTTTAATAGCCAGAGAGGGCGTGTGGCTTATGGGCAGTAAGAAGCATATCTGGCAAAAGCAGAGAGAAATTAATTAGTACACTGTGCCTGTAAAAACAATGACTACCTGTATACTGTAATCCACAGATGTTGGAAAACCTAGAGCAAAATCCATTCTGGCCCATAAATGGGACCCCAACCAACGGCCTCCCCTCCATTCAGCCACAATTTACTAAATGTTTTTCTTTTTTTCTAAACCAGAAATCTTCTTTAAATCTGATAAAAAGGTCTGATAAATCATGATAGATAATATCTAGGATTACATTTCAGAAAATTCTCTTTATTACTGATTTTCCTGAATGTGAACCATCCCGATGCTTAGAAATCTTCGCATTTGTAAGTGAACTCAACCTTCTAATAATATCGGTGTTTGCAAATATCTTATTGTCTGTACAAAACAGTGATAAACTAATCCTGACACCAGAGCTGTGTTATAATTAGGCATCTCACCATTAATTTTAGTGTAGTTGATTAGGGATGACTACAGCCAAGGCATTACTACAGGTTGGCAGCACTGGCTGTTTTCCCATATTCCAGGCAATGAACACTATTCAACAAGCCAGCAGAACACAATGCAGACCGAAGCTGAACCTATAAATCAGGACCAAAGATTGAGCACCGAGCATCTAAATCTACCATAAAATATGTTTTAAAGGGAATCTGTCACCAGGTTTGAGCCCTGTCAGCTAAACATATGCTGACGTTCAGGGTCTCATTAGCATGCCTAATATGGGCTCATCTAAACAAATGGTAGCGTTATTTTGTCAAAAAACAGGTTTAACTAACCTGTCAATCACACATATAAGGAGCCCAAGGGGAGGTCCAGCGATGCAGGGTGCCCGGCCGCAGACATCGCTGTATGTGGCCAGCGCCGCCTCCAAATGCTCCGTGCCGCCTCTCCCTCCCCCTCCTCCTGCTGTAGCGCTGGCTCGTACGCACACGGCGCGTGCGCACTTCACTGAAGAAGCCGATCCAAGAAGTCCGCACGGGTGCATGCCTGTGCGCACGCGCGGACTTCTTGGATCGGCTTCTTGAAGTGAAGTGCGCACGCCGCGTGTGTACGAGCCAGCGCTACAGCAGGAGGAGGGGAGGAGAGGCGGCACGGAGCATTTGGAGGCGGCTGGCCACATACAGCGATGTTCGTGTCGGGCACCCTGCATCGCTGGACCTCCCCTTGGGCTCCTTATATGTGTGATTGACAGGTTAGTTAAACCTGTTTTTTGACAAAATAACGCTACCATTTGTTTAGATGAGCCCATATTAGGCATGCTAATGAGACCCTGAACGTCAGCATATGTTTAGCTGACAGGGCTCAAACCTGGTGACAGATTCCCTTTAAGAACCTGGTCTTTACACGATTATAAAGGAATAATATACTGATACACTATTTGATTCTTGCTGCCGATGAAGTATCTCTACCAGGTAGCTCTCTATAGACATGTACATCCAATTAAGAAACGAGTCATGTTTATTAATGTACGTCAGTACAAAATGCTTCTAATGGCCCTCTAGTTCGCTACAAATTATTAGGTGGTTTAGATGATGGACCCGAATCTCTCTGTATCTCTCTATAGGTCTCCATTACATTCATAAATATGGCACAGAGGTTCAATCTATTCATTTGCATCGCTGTACAAACATTGTAATTACTCACATCCATCTGTTCCCATTGGGGCTCGCAATCTAAATCCTGAATTAAGGTCTCTGTATGTTTTTGGAGTGCAGGACAAAACCAGAGAACTCAGTGGAAAGCCACACAAACATGGACAGAGAATACCATGCAGATTATACACTTTGTTAGATTTAAACCAAGGACTAGAAGCGAGCTAATAAAATTTGATGCAGGTCCGAATAAATTCTACCCAAATCGAAAGTGTTCTGATTGCCTGGAAATGTTTTTTTCTCTCTCTCTTCTTTCTAATTCTCTATGTCTGTCTCTCTACTTGATTTTCTGGAATCAAATTGCAGAAAATTCTGATTCTAATGAATCTAATTTTTTTAAAATATCTGGGTCGAATTTCCAAAGGGATTCTCTCATCTCTAGATAGGACCCCAGCACAAAAGGTAACAATGCTAACTTCTGGGCCACCGTGCTGCCCCAAAAATAGGACTTTATTTAGTCAGTGTCAACTTAGTAATCACTTCTATATTTTTCCTTAAAAAAATAAAAGCAGAAATTTGAAAGGCTTCCTATGAAACTCTGCATGATGTGTTTCTGATAATTGACGTCTTCTCAATCCCTATTACATGAAAATCCAGGTCTGCATCGTCAGTAGAGTGGGCAGCACATGCATGGTCATTCTCCATGGAGATGAATAAAGGCACTTGGGCGAATGGGGTTCCATCTTTTGTTTTTCATAGTCAGTTCTAGTTTTTGAAACCACAGAGGTACAGTAACTGGCTCATTGGGCATGCTCTAAAGCAAAAGTTTCACAATGTGACCCCCTCCCACAGTTGTTGCATGATGTTCAGCAATAGAACTGACAGATAGACAATCATTATGAGATGCTTGGGTACCAGTATGCAGTTGCTCGCACTTTTTTTAAATCTATAAATTTCACCCTACAAACAATACGCTTGTCCAAGCACCATGTCTTATTCTAGGGTTGATATCGTTCTGACAGATCATGATGGATACAGATCTAGCTTGATTGGCCGATCTGTTTTTAAAGTGTTTTAAGAGACAACATGTCTATATATGTTTGCCCCTTAATGACTAGTAATACATATATATATATATATATATATATATATATATATATTACAATTATTTGCATGTATATTAGCTATGCTTACTGTATGAACAAATAATGTCTATTATTTTTGGATAGTGGCATCTTCCTTACCTTCTAGCAGCCTGTAGTTCCATGCCTGTTTGCAGGTGGGCTCTTCAAATTTTAATTTGACTCTTGATGGACCTTGTATTAACCCTTTTAGGACCTTGATATTTTCCAATTTTGTTTTTCATTTTTTACTATCTGCCTTCCTAAAGCCATAATTTTTTTTATTTTTTCCATTCACATAGACTTGAGGGCTAGTTGTTTTTTTTTTTTTTTTTGTGGGGCAAGTTGTACTTTCTAATGGCACTATTTATTATTGCATATGATGTACTGTGAATATGGAAAATTGTAAATGGGGTGAAATTGTAAAAAAACTGCAATTCTGCCACAGATTTATTGGTTTTGTTTTTACAGTGGTCCCTATAATGTACAACTGACCTGTTATCTTTATTCTATTGGTCAGTATGACTACAGCAATATCAAATTGATATATTTTTTTATTGTGTTTTAATACTAAAAAAAAAACTTTTTAAAAAGTAGATTTTTTTCCTTTGCATCACCATATGATAACCCTCATAATGGGGGCGCACCCATTCTTTGATCAAGGCATACCCTGGTATTGGGGCTCCTGCCTGGTGGTAGATGGGGTGCCTTGAAGGAGTATGTTAGTCTGGGTGCAAGGCAAGTGTGTGGATGCAGTGACCTGCAGATGATAGAGTCAATAACCAATCTGAGTTTAGTGATACCAAGGAAAAGTCTTTCACTGAGGATGATGATAATCATTACAGTGCAAATTTCAGCAAAAGGTACCGTTCGAAAATATATCACAGTAAAATCTTTACCCAATAGCTCTGCATAGACAGCAATGTTGGTAGGAGTAGTCCCTGAGTCTCTAAACACTGGTCAATTTTCCAAGATGATCACAGGCATGCAAAATTCTCACAATTAGTTCTGCAGTTCCTGAGCTCCCGAGGGGTGCAGATAATCAAACAGGTGGCCAGTCTGTTTTATAATTATGGAGTTTGCTTTTAGTAATACCCTGTCCACAGGAGCAAAGTATTTTGCAATAAACAAGCATGCCTTTGCTAATACACACTGCTTTGTGATCATTGACAGTCTGTGGATATCTTTTCTCGTGCCCTCAGGGCTAGTCTACTGACACAATTGCTGTTCTTTGGCAATTTCTCATTCCACAGGAATGATGCCTCTTTCCTGGACAAAATGCTTGTTTCTGACTTTAGCTTCACATAGGCTCCCAGGCATCTGCCTCTCTCACAAGCAGAGCCAGACTGAACTGGCTGATTCAATCCAGCTACACAGCTCTTCTCTCAGAGAGGGCATAGCTAGCCTCATTCTGCTGAGTGAGGACATACAAAACGATGGTTACTTTCACACTAGCAGTTTAGTTTTCCAGTATTGAGATCCATCATAGGAGCTCAATACCAGAAAAAAATGCTTCAGTTTTGTCGCCATTCATTGTCAAAAGGGACAAAACTGAACTCAACAGAATGGAGTGCTCCAAAATGCATTTCTTTCCGTTTAGTTGCCTTCCCATACCGGAGAGCAAACTGCAACATGTTGTTGTTTGCTTTCTGTCCTGGGATGCGGAGCAAGACGGATTTGGTATGACCCCTAATGCAAGTCAATGGGGACGGATCCATTTTCTCTGCCACAATCGAAAACGAATCAGTCCCCCATTGACTTTCAATGGAGTTCATGACGGATCCTTCTTGGCTATGTTAAAGATGATACAACCGGATCCCTTCATAATGGATGCAGACGGTTGTATTATCAGTAATAGAAGCGTTTTTGCTGAACCCTGCCAGATCCAGCAAAAACGCTAGTGTGAAAGTAACCTATGGTGTGCTACACATACACAGCTTTTGGGATCACATACAGAGCATAACACAAAACATTAATACTTTCACCACCAAATTAACTTTTCAGTAGTGATTTGGGTGATTACAGATGTACTGCTCTTCCTAGAAAGATAACCACCACATTACACTGAATCCTAAGCACTGAGGTGGAGATTACATTGCTTTCACATGGACTATTGACTCCCAAGAGAGAGAAAAAGAGAGAAGCAGTAAATTCTGTGTCTAATTAAGTGGGAAAGTAAAAAGATGTACTGTTCCCCCTAGTAAGATAACCACCATAAAACACTGAATCCTAAGCACTGAAGTGGAGATCACACTACATTCACATGGGGCAGACATTGACCCCATAGAGAGAGACGAGGAGGCAGTACTGTCTCTGGCTAAATCAATGTGAAAATAAATCATGATGTACTCCATCCCGCCCCCCTCCCCAAAAAATATAATCACCATATTGTACTTAATCCTAAAAAGTGAGATCATACTGCTGTCACATGGACCATTGAATCCACAGACGGAGAGAGAGACCAGTACCTTCTGTGCCTAAATCTGCACAAAAGCAAAATTATGTATTGTTTCCCCAGAAAAATAAGTACCAAATTACACTTAATCCTAAGTACTGATGGAAACCATGCTGTTTTCACACAGACAATTGAGAGAAAGAGAGACAAGGAGGGTCTACTGTCTGTGCCTAAATCAGTGTGAAAGCAAAAAGATGCAATGCTCCCCCTAGTAAGATTACCATCATAATACACTGAAACCTAAGCACTGAATAAAGATCACATTGCAATCAAACGGACATTGATCCTATAGAGAGAGAGACAAGGAGGCAGTATTGTCTCTGCCTAAATTAAAGAAAGCAAAACAATGTACTTCTCCCTATAGCATGATCACTATCACATTGTACTGAATCCTAAGCACTGAGATGGAGATCACAATGCTTTCACATTGACCATTTACTCTATAGAGAGAGACGAGGAGGCAGCACTTTCTGTGCCTAAATCAGAGTGAAAACAAAATGATGTTTCGCTCCCCCAGCAAAAAACTACCACTAGACATGAGCAAAGTCATGATAAATTCACCAAAAAAAATAGCTTTGTGCTTGTCTTTGTATGTAGCAGGCGCAATTACGGCATTCGCGCTGCCCCCACATCTTTGAAGCCCTCAGAGGCCACGTTCATCGATGATCGCAGCATCTGAGATTAACATTAAGGGCTTTCAGGGGTTAATCCGGTAAAAAAAAAAAAAAATTACCTTATCCATTTGATCATTTACAGGCCAACATGGGCATCTTGTTTGAAGACACCATGCAAAATCTCGCTCGGTGACGTGGGGATTAGAGATGAGCGAATCGAAGCTGGCAAAGTGGAATTCGATCCGAAAATCATGAAAAATTCGGTGGGTACCAAAGCCTAATTTCCATGTGATTCGTGGTAACGAATCGCATTTTTTCCTAAAATGGCTGCTGCACGTGAGAGGACATGGAGCAAGGAACTCTGGGAAGGCGGGATCACCCATAATGCCATGCAAGCAGTCAATCAGCAGCCAGCCAGCCCTGTGATGTCACAGCCCTATAAATAGCGTGAGCCATCTTAGATTCTGCCATTTACCAGTGTACTTATTGCAGGGAGAGACCTCAGAAGGTTCTAGGGACAGTGCTAGAAAAAACTTCATTGTGCTAAAAAAAAAACGATTTACAAGTGCAGGGAAAGATTATTCAAGGTGTAGGGAAAGGATAGGGAGGAATCATTCAACAGCATTTATGTTAAACAGGGTTTAGTAGTGGAGGTTACAGCCTGGGTAATAGGAATAATCCTATTACAACTTGCTGCACTGACTGGGGACCCAAATTGCCATTATACAGCTCTGTAATTCCATCAAACAGTTCTTATTAGGGTGCAAGTGCTGTTTGATACAGGCAATAATAGGGTTTATTGCAAGGAAATATTTATATGTCTTATTTGCCCTTGTGTGGTGCAGTTATATGTTCTAAAGTATTTTTTGGCTTGTATTAGTGGTGAAAAAAGGGCTTATTAGCCGTTGTGTGGTGAAGTGCTAAAATTACAGCCCTTTTTGTTGTGTATTCGTGGCAAAAGTATAATATATTTGCAGTTCAGCTGTGCAGTTATATGTTCTAAAGCCTTTTGTGCTGTGTATTAGTCAGTGGCGTACACACAATCCATGGGGCCCCGGTGCAAAACCGAATCATGGGCCCCCCCCCAGCCAGCAAAAACCGCCACATTAACCCCCCCAGCCAGCAAAAACCGCCACATTAACCCCCCCAGCCAGCAAAAACCGCCACATTAACCCCCCAGCCAGCCAGCAAAACCGCCACATTAACCCCCAACCAGCAAAACCGCCACATTAACCCCCAGCCAGCAAACCGCCACATTAACCCCAGCCAGCCAGCAAAACCGCCACATTAACCCCCAGCCAGCCAGCAAACCGCCACATTAACCCCCAACCAGCAAAACCGCCACATTAACCCCCAGCCAGCAAAACCGCCACATTAACCCCCAGCCAGCAAAAACCGCCACATTAACCCCCCAGCAAAACCGCACATTAACCCCCCAGCCAGCAAACCGCCACATTAACCCCCAGCCAGCAAAAACCGCCACATTAACCCCCCAGCCAGCAAAACCGCCACATTAACCCCCCCAGCAAAAACCGCCACATTAACTCCCCCAGCCAGCAAAAACCGCCACATTAACCCCCCCCAGCCAGCAAAAACCGCCACATTAACCCCCAGCCAGCAAAAACCACCACATTAACCCCCCCAGCCAGCAAAAACCGCCACATTAACCCCCCATGATCAACAAGCACAGAGCAGCACAAGGAATTAGTCCTGCAGGCGCCGTACACTTTTCTTACCGGCTGGGGCTGGGCGGCTGGCTTTACTGCGGGGCGGTACTGGGCAAGACTCCTGCAGGCAGTGGCTCGCGCGACGTGACTCCCGTCTCGTCACAGGCGTCTCTCCTCCCTGGTCTGGTCCCGTCTGCTGCTGGCGCCGCCCACGTGAGTTCGCAGAGCATGTCCTCGCGAGACCTGCCGCAGGCAGTTCGCAGGTCTCGCGGGATGATGGAGCCGGAGCGGAGGACTCTCTCACAGTCTCACTGTGACTGTCACTTACTTTGCCCGCAGCTGCAGGGCCCGGGCCGGGGCCAGGGGTCCGCAGACGGCCGGGCCCCCTGGAGAGCCGGGCCCGGTCGCAACTGCGACCCCTGCGACCCCTATATGTACGCCCCTGGTATTAGTGGAAAAAGAAAAAATATATTTGCCGGTCAGCGGTGCAGTTATTTGTTCTAAAGCCTTTTGCAAGCATAACATATGGACTAAGCCCTTACTCTTAATAAAAACTGAGACACTTGGTCAATACATTTAGATCAAAATACATCTAAGCCCACCTATCGGCGACAAGGTGGTCTCAGTTCAGGCGGGTTCCTATGCTCACCTATTCATGCTGTGGCGCATTTTCCAGGAGCACAGTCCCTGCACATATGGTGTGCTGCCCCTTGTTACCTCCATGTGCATCAGCAACCGGTGGGAGGAGAGACACACACCCCTATATGTACCACCTTATTCAAGGTCACCTATTAAATAGGTGGGGCAAAAGTGCACTTGAATATCACTCCCAGTGTAGGAGCGTATTCAAACATGAAGGTGCCACTCCTTCAAGACAAATCAAACAAATCACAGAAAAAAAAATATATAAACCATCCTGCACGATATGGTATTAAATGTGCGGATGTATATGGCTACATTTACAAAATAGCAGAAAAAAATGCACTATAAAAATAGATGCAAGCATAACATATGGACTAAGCCCTCACTGTTGATAAAAACTGAGACACTTCAATTCAATACATTTTGATAAAAAAACATCTAAGCCCACTTACCGGCGACAAGGTGGTCTAAGTTCATGGTATTAAATGTGCGGATGTATATGTATGTGATTTGTTTGACTTGTCTTGAAGGAGTGGCACCTTCATGTGTAAATACGCTCCTATACTGGGAGTGATATTCAAGTGCACGTTTGCCTCACCTATCTAATAGTTGACCTTGATTAAGGTGGTACATATAGGTGTGTGTGTCTTTCCTCCCACCGGTTGCTGATGCACATGGAGGTAACAAGGGGCAGCACACTATATGTGCGGGGACTGTGCTCCTGAAAAATGCACCACAGCATAAATAGGTTAGCATAGGAACCCGTCTGAACTGAGACCACCTTGTCGCTGGTAGGTGGGCTTAGATGTATTTTGATCAAAATGTATTGACCACATTTTTATCAACAGTGAGGGCTTAGTCCATATGTTATGCTTGCATCTATTTTTATAGTGCATTATTTTCTGTTATTTTGTAAATGTAGCCATATACATCCGCACATTTAATACCATATTAGTGGAAAAAGAAAAAATACATTTACTGGTCAGCGGTGTAGTTATATGTTTTAAAGCCTTTTGTGGCGTGTATTAGTGGAAAAAGAAAAATTATATTTGCCGTTCAGCGGTGCAGTTATATGTTATAAATAGTAATGAGCGGGAGTTGCCATATTCTATTTCGCGATATTTCTATTTATAACAGTAATCTATTTATCATAGATTTTCGCATTGCGCATCCAACTTAGAGCTGTGTACAGTCAACTTTCCTATTGGGTTGGCTTGCTAGAATTAACAAATATAGAGAATATAGCGCTATATTCGTATTCGTCATATTCGTTAATTCTTCTCAGCCAAACAATAGTAAAGTAAGTTTCATATACCCCGCTCGAAGTTAGATGCGCAATGCGAGTAATATTATTTAATTTTCTCGCATTGCGCATCCAACTTAGACCTGTGTATAGGCAAGTTTATTGGCTTGCTAGAATTAACAAAGATAACGAATACGAATATAACGCTATGTACTCTGTCTTCGTTAATTCTAGCAAGCCAATCAATAGGAAAGTTATAGCCTGTTCGTAGTTTCATTCGCAGTACGTGAATATTCGCGAACTGCGAATGAAACTTTGAATGGGCTATAACTTTCCTATTAGTTGGCTTGCTAGAATTAATAAAGATAAAGAACATAGCGCTATATTCTCTATCTTCGTTAACAGTATCTTATTCTTGGGTTCAGATTGAAAAAAAAAAATACTAATATTCGTTTTTACAAATATATAGCACTCTATTATAAATATTCGCGAATTAGCGAAGTGCTGATATTCGTAAAAAAAATTGCTATTCGAATCTTCGCGCTCAACACTAGTTATAAAGCCTTTTGTGACCTGTATAAGTAGAAAAAAGAAAAACATATTTGCCGATCAGCAGTGCAGTTATATGTTCTAAAGCCTTTTGTGTTGTGTATAAGTGGAAAAAAAGAAAAATATATTTGCCGATCAGCGGTGCAGTTATATATTCTAAAGCCTTTTGTGTAATGTATAAGTGGATTAATTATACAAAGGAGGGACGTTAAAACAAAACAAAAAATATTTATTAATTGTTCAAATTAAAAAGACATAAGGGGTTATGTCCCACATAGGCTTGCTATGGCCCAAAACACAAACAAAAGTGTGAGAGATACAAAGTGGCTGAAGCTTGCATCGTTGCCCCTTAATGTTGCCACTCTCACATATATGCAACTAACACATTAGTACTGGCGATCGAGATGTTCAACGCCAGTACCTATGTTAAATAACAGAAGATGGTTGCATGCATGACCATCCCCGTACTATTGAACTGGATAGGTGCTGGACTGGAAATTATTGGTAGCCCACAGGTGTTAAGGGACACTGATAAGGCACAATTATTCCAGCTCCAAATTTGAAAGATTTCTCAACGCGTTTCCGTGTACCGAGGGGTACACTTCATCAGGAGCACGTTAGCACCATTAATTAAGGATGTGGGCTTAGTAGAGCACCACATCCAACAGTAGTTGCTCAAATGGCAATAGACAAGCCAGAACAACGTGTCTAACACCGGAGAGCTGTAGCTGGAGGCCAAATACCCCTGGTGTGGTGGTGGCCAGAGCGAGAGGCTGGATCAGGTTATCACCCTGCCTGATGCCAATCCTCTTGTATGAGGAGCGGCATATAGTGTTGATAGCTACAGCCCTGCCTAAGCCGTCACCTACTAATGAGAGGGACGGCGTGCTGGTATGTTAGAAGCTCGGCACTGTGATGGCTCACAGGACGCCGTGCATATAAAGCATGGGCGTAGCTATAGGGGGTGCAGAGGTAGCAGTCGCTACCGGGCCCAGGACCCTGAGGGGGCCCTAAGACCCTTGTGCCGCATAAGAAGACACACAAAGCACTGAGGGAAGGGGGGCCCAAGCTAAACTCTTGCACCAGGGCCCATGAGCCGTTAGCTACGCCCCTGATATAAAGACATAACCCCGCCCCGCTGGACGAGCCCCCAGCCAGGCTGCCAATCATGTCACAGATACAGACACCGTGTAATAGATCAGATGACCAGCCGGAGCAAAGGAGGGGCAAATGGCCTATTATACGGCTAGGGTTGGTATTAATACTGCATGACTGCAACACGGGCCCTTTGTCACATAAATGGCACAAAGGAACTGGCGTCATTTAGGCCAAAGGGCTTGATGGTGTTCAGTTTAAAAATCCATTGTGCCTCCTTTTGCAACAATAGCCGGTCGCCGTCACCCCATCTAGGTGACAGCTTGATACAGTCAATCCCTTGGAATTTGATGGAAGACATCCTGCTATTATGGCAGTCAGAGACATGACGCGCCACAGGTGTATCCTTAGCTTTAGCAATGTCAGCAACATGTTCACCGATGCGTCGTCTCAGTTCTCTGATAGTTTTACCGACATACTTGATGCCGCAGACACAGGTCATCAAGTATACAATCTCCTCAGACTTACAGTTAACAAACTGCCTTATCTGAAAACTATTGGAACCACTGCTGTCAGTGAACCGTTTGGTTTTGTCGATAAAACCGCAGAATTTACATGAGCCGCATGGGAACGTACCAACAATGGAGCTCTGCAGCCATGTTTGTGGTCTCTGACCCTGGTAGAAGCTATGCACCAGCATATCTTGCAAATTTTGATTGCGTCTGTATGTAATTGCTGGCCTAGATGGTATCAAGCTTCCAATATCTGGGCCTGACTTTGAAAATGTCCCAGTTTTCTTCCAGGATCAGACGGGGTTGATGAGCACCATAAAAGGTACCAATGATCCTGGTTGGATTTACCTTAGTGTCTCTTAATTTAGGAGACAGCAAATTTTCCCTATTAGTACAAAGTGAATGTTCATAGGCCCGCCTTAGTACCTTCCGCAGATAACCACGCCGTTGGAACCTGTGTTCCAAGTCCTTGGCGGCCGCTTGAAAATCACTCAAACGGGAACAGTTCCTCCACATCCTAAGGTACTGACCCTTTGGGATCCCTCTCTTCAAGGCCAACGGATGTCCACTGTCCCACTGCAGGAGATTATTAGTTGCTGTGGGTTTTCTGAATATGTTGTTCACTATTTGGCCCGATGGATTCAAAGTAATGGAGAGATCTAGAAAGGTGATGCACCAAGGGTCAATCTCGGACTTGAAGAATAGTCCCAACTGATTAGAGTTCAGGGATTAAACAAATTCACGGAACAGTGTGTCACCCCCCCCCCCCACACACACACAGGATGAACACGACAATCGTGATCAATATATTTTAACCAGAGGGGGATGATGTCCGTGAATTGTTCCATCTTTTCAGAGAAGACTATCTCCTTCTCCCACCAGCCCAGGTACAGGTTCGCAAAGGTTGGGGCACAAGGACTGCCCATAGCGACCCCCCTGAGCTGGTGGAAGATCCGTTGAAAAGGAAAACATTATGTCTGAGGATAAATTCCAACAACTCCAAAATGAAGATGTTGTTCTCCTTACAATGTTCACCCCTTTGTTGAAGAAATGCTTGGACTGCTGTACAGCCTAAATCATGAGGGATAGAACTGTAGAGCGCCTCAACATCTAAGCTAGCCAACTGTACCCCTGTCTCACAAGTGATGCCATTTAGGCGTCCCAAAACCTCCATAGTGTCCCTCACATAGGATGGTAAACTGATGACAAAGGGAGGCAGAATGGCATCCACATAGGTACTGATATTAGCCGTGAGTGATTGTGTCCCTGATACTATAGGTCTCCCCTTAAGGGGATGACACCCCTTATGGATTTTGGGGAGACCATAGAAGACTGCCATAACAGGGTGTTTAGGAAGAAGGAAGGCAAACTCAGTTTTGTCAATGAGTGTTTGCTCAAGGGCTCTATTAAGAATCCTGGATAGGTGCAGTATTAATACCATCCCTAGCCTTAAAATAGGCCATTTGCCCCTCCTTTGCCCCAATTCCCATTGGCATTTGACAGCAGTAATTTCAGCCAATCACTGCTACCTATAGACTGTTACATGGATGCCTGCTCTGATCGACAGCTGAGGGCCTGTCGACTGATGCCTGGTTCAGCTCTGATTAATGGATAGGTTTTAACTTGCCAGTCTTCCATCCTATTTCTGTCACTCACTATCAGTGACTGTGCTGTCCTGTATTTTTGCCGCATTTAATATTCCCCCACTCTACATTGGCACATCGCACTTCCCCCGGGACCCAACTTTATCCTCCGGCTGGTCAGCTGATCTATTACATGGTGTCTGTATCTGTGACGTGATTGGCAGCCTGGCCGGGGGCTCGTCCATCGGGGCAGGGTTATGTCTTTATATGCTCAGCATCCTGTGAGCCATCACAGTGCCGAGCTTCTAATATACCAGCACGCCGTCCCTCTGATTAGTAGGTGACGGCTTAGGCAGGGCTGTAGCTATCAACAATATATGCCGCTCCTCACACTAGAGGTCCGGCATCAGGCAGGGTGATAACCTGATCCAGCCTCTCGCTCTGGCCACCACCACACCATGGGTTATTGGCCTCCAGCTTCAGCTCTCCGGTGTTAGACATGTTATTCTGGCGTGACTATTGCCATTTAAGCAACTACTGTTGGATGTGGTGCTCTACTAAGCCCACATCCTTAATTAATGGTGCTAACGTGGTCCTGATGAAGTGTACCCCTCGGTACACGGAAACGCATTGAGCAATCTTTCAAATATTGGAGCTGGAATAATTGTGCCATATCAGTGTCCCTCAACACCATATTTTTCAGTCCAGCACCTATCCAGTTCAATAGTATGGGGATGGTCATGCGTGCGACCATCTTCTGTCATTTACCATAGGTACTGGCGTTGAACATCTCGATCCCCAGTACTAATGTGTTAGTTGCATATATGTGAGAGTGGCAACAATAAGGGGCAACGATTCAAGCCTCAGCCACTTTGTATCTCTCACACTTTTGTTTGTGTTTTTGGGCCATAGCAAGCCTATGTGGGACATCACCCCTTATGTTTTTTTAATTTGAACTATTAATAAATATTTTTTTGTTTTGATTTAATGTCCCTCCTTTGTATAATTAATCTGCTCTAATCTGAGGACATATACCGAGATATGTTATCATGTATAAGTGGACAAAAATAAGGGCCCTTTTGCCATTCAGTGGTGCAGTTATATATTCTTGAGCCCCTTTTGGCGTGTATTAGTGGCACAAAAATATATAGATTTGCCGTTCAGCGGATATGTTCTAAAGCCCTTTTTGGCGTGTATTAGTGGGGAAAAAGGGTTTATTAGCTGTTGTGTGTTAAAGTGAGAACACTACAGCCCTTTTTGGTGTATATTAGCAACTAGCAGAGTTCGCCCTGGAAAAGCTGTCCTGCCCAGCCAGTAGTGTGGCATAAGAGCGGGCGTTTAGTGCGGCAGGGGCCATAGTTACCTCAAGAATAACTGGCCTGTCCACCCAAAATGTGGAGAGGCTGACCTTTGTCAAGATGAATCAGTCGAGGATCAGCCAGGATTTCCACCCACCAATGCCTTATGCATCAGAATAGATCATCCATAGTGCCACACCAACACTTTGACAAAAGAGACCAGTTTCTTTTGGCTACCTGCCTCAGCTAGTATTCTGATGCTGCCACACGCCTGATGCCACACATCTGATGCCAAGTGCTCCTTCTTTCACCCACTATCTTCAGCTGGTACTTGTATTGCCACCCACCTCCGCACTCGGTCACTGGGTCACTCTGTGGTCTACTGATGCTGCTGCCACTTCCACACTATGTCACCTTGCCACTCTGTGGTCTACTGATGCTGCTGTCACCTACACACTATGTCACCTTGCCACTCTGTGGTCTCCTGATAATGCTGCCACCTCCCCACTCTGTCACTGGGTCACTCTGTGGTCCCCTGATGCTGCTGCCACCTACACACTATGTCACCTTGCCACTTTGTGGTCTCCTGATGCTGCTGACACCTCAACACTATGTCACCTTTCCACTCTGTGGTCTCCTGATGCTGCTGTCACCTGCACACTATGTCACCTTGCCACTTTGTGGTCTCCTAATGCTGCTGCCACCTCCACACTCTGTCATTGTGCCACTCTGTGGCCTCCTGATGCTGCTGCCGCCACCTCCACGCTATCCTTGTGTCACTCTGTAGCCTCCTCCTGATGCTGCCGCCACCTCCAGACTTTGTCATTGGGCCACTCTGTGACTTTGCTCATCTCTAGTGTTGATGCCATCATGCCACCCGAATGGTGAAATCACATGTCACTGCTCGTGAGATTTATTGCAGTATCTTCAACCAAAATTGCCGCAGCAGCCTCTTCCCGCGTAAATAGATGTGGTGAGTATTTTCTTTCCAGCCATTTCAGGGAAAATTGATTTGTTGCCACGAATTTTGAGGAAAATTGGGCTTTGTGGCGAATCAAATTTTTCCTGAAATTCAGATCGAATTCCACTTTGGATACTTTTATTCAACACTAACTACCACATTACACTGAATTTTAAGCACTGATGGAAATCCTGCTGTTTTTACGTGGCCCATTGATGAGAGAGAGAGAGAGAGGAGGCAGTACTGTTTGTGACTAAATCAGTGTGAAAACAGGAGGATGTATTGCTCCCCCAGTACGATAACTACTACATTACACTGAATCCTGAGCACTGAGCTAGAGGTCTTATTTCTTTCACGTGGGCAGTTAAAGTGCCTATTCTTATAAAAAAGTAAATTTAGGAAAAAAACTACATAATTCAGCCTCATGGTGAGGGTTGGATTAGAATAAAGACAAAAAAATTGCCAGAGAAATATTGTCCATTTAAAATACAAGTAGCGGCACCACAGTAGCTGTCATTATGAAACATTAATGTAACCGCTGTTTCATTTCAATTTACTACATTTCTCACAAAACCCCCTTCAGGAACCAAACAAATATGACATGCAACAATTAGCTCTTTACAACAACACGGCAATAGTAAGGTGACTGAATGCAATTTACCCAGCAATCTCTGTGCCGAGGTTTCCATTGTGATTAACATCCTTCTGATGAATCTAATTAAACACAAAGAAAGGTGATTTCTCATTGGCTTTATGAAAACCTATTTTAACTGCAGCTTCATTTAGATACATTATTGCTTTATGTGTCTGACATTCTATTTCCAGTGAACAATACATATCGAATGCATATTTAACACCAAATTGTTACGTTATTGAGCTCCCTAACAATATATTTTTAAGCGCACCTTATCCGTCACATTTAGAAAGTCAGATTAACATAAATTCAAGCAGAGAACAATAGGTGTAAGTGATTTAAGGCCCGACGCTACTTCAGAACAGGATCTGCTGAATATTTATGCCATATTGTTTTTGACATTTAAGAACTTAATTATCGAATGAGTAATCAGCCTTTTGTTATGTTTCTTTGGAAAGTAAAAATAAATTGCTCAAACTGGAAAGATAATACGGTGGAAACATTTCTTGGAGATTTTACGATTCCTTGTCATTTAAAGGAAACTAATATACAAAGTTTCAGAAAAGGAGCAGATTGGAGAACGCTTGCTAAACAGTGTCACAATAACACAATCATCAGACATAAAAATAGCACTGTAAATCTCATATGTGCAGCTCCAACAGACAAATTTCGGCTTTGATAACCTGTCATATTTCCACTACTTCAGAAACTGGGCAAATATATACTGTGCACCAGCCCTAACCATCAGTCTGAATATGATATCTCATAGTTGCTCTTAAAGTGGACCTGTCAGTGTGAATTGAAAAAAATAATCTTCCCTGGCACCTGAGCTGTGAGTCAGATTATCTTCTGCCTGCAAATCTAGCAATTAATAGATAAATACCTATTCTTGTCAAGCAGCTGACTCCTTGTCAGTGATGTTCACTCCCATTCACCATTTTTTTCCGGTTACTGAATTTAAGTGATTTATATATGTAGCTTATCAATTTGTTGTGTAATTTTAGCATATTCATTCTATTTGGGGAATGTGATACTTGGTAACCTATTGCCTATTTATATATGCCTTTTGCTCTACTTTCTTCATCGTTCGCTTTCATAGTCATTTCCATTTCCAGCATTTTCCCATAGAGATTTATATGCACCCATGATTTTCTCTCACATCCCTGGAGTTACATTAATACCATTTTGGATTTAAAGCTGGCCATGCACAATAGAAGAATGTCGGATGAGCCTGCTATTTATGGTGGAACCAACAGACCATCTACTTTACCTGGCGGCTTCTCAACCTTTTCAGGAGAGGGAGAGATTGATTGGACAGTTGGAACTTAAACTGTCCTACCTATTTGCTCTTTTGTTCTTAAGGAAGAAAGTCACCACTAGAGCTGATGGCAGTGGCTTATCCAACTCTCTCAATTCAGAATATATGCACACTTGGTTGAGTAGGTAAGGCCTGGAGCGTTAGCCAAATGACAGTTATCTGAAGTGTTTACATTGACACCATCATGGCCCATTTGTACATAATTTGGTGTAAAACCTTTTGATAGACACAGCATAGTTGAGCTCTCATATTGCAGTGAGGTGCTTAACCCGTCAGAATCTTACCCAGCCACATTCCTGTGCATGGATGTTCCAAGCCCTGGCTGGTCGGCCTATCAGTGAATCTGGATACAGGGCCAATCCGGCCCTGGCTCAATGCCCAATCATAATGCTAAGCAGATGATTTAATTAGTCTTGTAATTTACTTGTCAGTGTTTGTGATTTTTGTTTTCCTGGCTCCTGATTGTTCTGTGTGCTCAGAACATTAATGCATTTCTGTTGGACTTTCATGTGTATCGACCTTAGCTTGTTTAAGGATTTATCCCTTGTCTACTGATTAGGTGTCTACTATTTTCCTGGCTTTGACTATTTGGCTTGTTTCTGGATGAGCCCCTTGTCAACTGATTAGGCTTTTATTGATTAAAATGAATTATAAACTATCCCCACACTTCTCCGTCTTCTCTATTTCCTTGATCCTCTTTTGTCTTATATTATAAATTTAACTAAATATGTGTGTCCTAGGAGATCATCCATGTCCCATCTCCTCATCCCCACTGTCCTTTGACAAACCATAAGGCAACTGGCTGGAACAGAAGACTCCCCCTGAATTGCAGTATGGCAAAAATAATTTGCTTAGCCCCATCCCTTTGTTAAATCCAACCTCTCAATCAACCAGCAGCTGAAGATGGAGCAGATCAGCAAGAGAATAACCCCAGTGTTCTCTGCAGGTTTTCTACAAGACTGTGTCAAGAACATCCCAAAAATGCTGTAGACTGTAAAACTGTGGAGATGTAATAACGTTAGGTGTATTCCAGACTCTTCTATAGCAGTCACTTTTACCAAGTCCTAGTCAATGGCTTTTGGTTCACAGTTACCTTCAGTACTGGAGTAGAGAAGAATTACAAAACAGGGAACAAACGACATATGGTAAGGTAATGGAGTACGTGTGGAGAGTGATGAATGCTCCAACTAGACAAGAAAATTTTAAAACACAAGCAGCAAACAGAACACTAAAGCTACAACAAACAAATCTGCTATAAAACATCAATAAAACGGTGGAAGCACAAATTCCAGAATGCACTGAAACAAAATAAATGGAAACAACTGCAGATAGCATTCACTATAGCAGAAAAGAGACATAGAAACTAAAAGCAATTTAAACCATAACAATCAAAAGGTCCCACAGCAGCAAACACCACCTCAAAGTAAGTGAGAACTAGACAAGAGATGTTACTGCTTACAGGAGGAAACTATATTTTTTGTGCAATTTCGATACTAAGCAGGTAGCCATTCCCCAACATGGTAGGCATGTGAATAGCAGGTTGAACAGTATAGATGTTGTACTTGGCTTACCAGTAACTGTAATATTGAGGACTTATCCTTAAGACTCTCAGCACCCTAACCAATAAGCTCAATGAAGGAGCCTCAGTTCTGCAGCAAATGCAGTATCTGATTTATCGTGTACCCAGATACATTGCCAGACATTTAGTTGTAGTTGTGCCTGGTACTGTAGCTCAGTCCGTTCCAAGTGCCAGGCACAGCCTCCATGGAAATATGCCTCGCTTTGCTTGGATACACAATGAAGGGAATGTGCACCCAATTCAGTTGGTCATGGTCAGTAGTGATGAGCGGCAGGGGCAATATTCGAATTTGCGATATTTCACGAATATTTGGGCTAATATTCCTGATAAATTCGCGAATTCACAATTATTTTCTTGATTGAGAAAATTGGCAATGTAATATTCGAGTAATGCGCGCGCAATACAGGCATGGGTCACTATTGCTACATTTTTCAAGCTGCTAGAAGTTTCCTGAGACTCGAGAAAATGGTTGGCATGGCAGAACATTACAATAGCTTTATATGCAGATAGACTGCTCCGATATATTCGCAATTGCACAAATAGGCATTTAATGATGCGCATATTTTGCGCAATACGTGCAACTTCATATTTTTGCAGGTCTGACTACATATTAGTTATTGGTGCACTAAGTATTGTTGTGAACTTGCCTGTAGCATGTATGTATGGATAGCAGATCACACCACCTAACACCCTGCACTGGAACTGGAACTGGGATAAGCTACACTATATCACTATCTAACCTAAACTGACTATCTCCCACTAACTATCTGTATTATATATATAAGCTAACTAACTATCTAATGTGATGTGACAGCAAAGCACAGAGCACATCAATGACACTGGTGTCTCTCTCGGAACTGAAAAAAAATGTAGAAAATGGCTGCTTGGGAGGTTCTTATATAGTAAAGGGTAGGCAACTTTCCTATTGGTTGCTAGGGATATTGCTACCCTCAGACAAAGACATTACAGCCTTCTCATTGGTCAATGGACACACCACTGTGCAGGAGGTTCTCTGTCATTTTGTTGTACCAAAGGCATATCTTTTAAGGGTGCTTACTTTTCTCCTTGACATACACTGTATATTATTAATGCACTTTTTGAATTCATGTACTCCAAGCTGAGGCTGATTTACAATCTTTACTGTTTTGTTCCAAAAACAAAGGCTTAAATCTACCAACCTTGTATTGAAGTCACAGTAGGAAAATGTGAGTTTTTCTGAATCCATTTAACCTATTGATGTCATTAACAAAGCGAAATGTTTATGTGCTGAAATGAAGTGTTCTAATTGATCTAGTACTCTATTGTTTCTAGAACATTATCTCTGTCTTGGGCCCTGAGGAACATTGAATACATGGCCACCTAATTTGCACAGGACAGGTGACCTGAAAGTAACATCTGCTTTGCTTTAGCTCTTTCATTGTTATTACAATGTTTTATATTGTACAAAAAATTCTGATGAATGATTTGCCTTTTATTTATATCCATTATAAATAGTGATTAGCGAACAAAGCCGAACAAATTGACTTCGATCTGGAAAAATTTGATTTGCCACAAAGTTAAATTTCCTTGCACGTGGTAACAAATCAATTTTACTGAAATGGCAGCAAAAAAAAACAAAACAAACAAATCCCATTTGTCCGCGGAGAGGTGGTCATCTTGATTTAAATCTCACATGTAACGTGAAATCTCACATGTAACGTCACCAGGCCAGTGCACTGGCCGGGCCAGTGTGATCACATCTGCGTCGCCATGCGAGATTTTGCACGGTATCTTTAATCAAGATGGTCACGATGGCCTCTCTGTGAGCAAATGGAGAAAGTTAGTTTGTATTTTTTATTTTTTTTACCGGATTAACCCCTGAAAGCCTACAAATGTAGCATCAGATGCCATGATCAGTGATGAACGTGGCATCTGAAGGGTTCAATGACAGGGGGCAGCGCGATTGCCATTCCCTGTCATTGTGTCCTCCACATACAAAAGAATGTGCTTCTAGATGAAGTAATTCACCACAAATCAAATTTCTCTGTGAAATTATCAAATGTCACACATTTCTTAATTTTGTACATCTTTAAACCTAACACTTTTGTTCAAAAAATTATACTCCAGTTATTTTTACATCACCCCCTACTAGTGTGAGTTAGTGAATTTTTTTTTAAACGTCCCAATAATAAATCTGATAAATCTGGAATGGAACAAGTTAACATACCTTAGCAAGACTACTTCCCCACCTACTTTTTAAAACTGGAGTGAGTGGTGTAAAAATGCAAAATGCAAATAAGCAAAAAATACAAAAAAATAAATAAAGACGCAAAAGTCCTTTTTTGTGTTAAAACCAAAATTCTCAAGTGCTGGGCTTGAAAATTTCCCCCCAAATAGATTTTCAGGTAGAGAAATTGAAAAATTCACCCTGTGCTAACTCCGTGCTTCACCATAATTATTAATTACCTTTTACATGGCTGACATAGTACAATTACCATACTAAATTATGTATGCTAATTGACACAAAAAGAAATACTTATAGAACAAGTGGATTTAGAGAGATTGGAAATGTTGGTTGAGCAAAGAGCAGTAGCAAATGATGTACATAAAAGAATGCAGATACAAGTAAAGTTACATAGCTACAGCTATATCACTACATATAGGAAAGAAAGCTTGGTACAGCAAAAGACTAAGGCCCCTTTCACACGGGCGAGTTTTCCACGGGTGCAATGTGTGAGGTGGACGCATTGCACCCGCACTGAATCCGGACCCATTCATTTCTATGGGGCTGTGCACATGAGCGGTGATTTTCACGCATCACTTCTGCGTTGCGTGAAAATCGCAGCATGCTCTATATTTTGCGTTTTTCACGCAACGCAGGCCCCATAGAAGTGAATGGGGCTGCGGGAAAATCGCAAGCATCCGCAAGCAAGTGCGGATGCAGTGTGATTTTCCCGCATGGTTGCTTAGTGATGGGACCCGATCTTTATTATTTTCCCTTATAACATGGTTATAAGGGAAAATAATAGCATTCTCAATAAAGAATACTTTGTAGAATGTGGATTAAGGGGTTAAAAATAAAAAACTTAACTCACCTTAGCCACTTGATCGCGTAGTTGGCAATCTCTCTTCTCTCTTCAAGCATTAGCTGCAGTCTAAAGGACCTGTGATGACGTCACATCACATGGTCCAATCACATGGTCCACCCCGTGAGCAGTCCGTGGTAATGCGGGCTGGATTTGTTCTTTACAGCTGGAGAGCACAGTGTCATTGGTTGCTATGACGCCGTGCACTCCCTACCGCCGCTGCACTACAGTTATACACTGGGTTTAATGGACGTCTGCATCTATCCTCACTCTGAGGATCATTTTATCCCCATGTGATGATCACACCTGGTCTTACCTCAGACCTGGTGATTGTGGGAAAGCCCAGAAAATCCTGACATACAACCCCTCTCATAGCTATGAGGCCTATCACTGCCTCACATATCCCCCCCCCCCCCGTTCAAAGCCGTGGGGGTGAACACTTGCACCAAACCAGGATGCTTGCACGAGAGCATCCACATTAGCCACCGCTTTCCCTTTGTTCTACCATATCCAGGCCAGCAGATCCTGGTTTACCTCCACAATCAGTTTCCCAACGGGAATTGGTTGCAAAACATTCTCAAACTCGCCATGTGCAGCCACCAATGACTCCCGATCCTTCCCGTACTTAACCCGGTTCACGTCATGAACCCACCCAGGTTCTCTTTCATTAGCACTGCCAATGAGCTCATATAACACTGTGGAACCTGCTTATCCGAACCTGGTACGTGTGGTACATCCTCTAACACTGCCACACTTTCCTGTACCTTTAACACAGTAGATTCCCACAGTTGTGTACTCTCAATGTTTAACATCATTTCTACATCCCATACATTTGTACCAACAGGGGAAGCTTCTTCCCCAATCACAGCCTGCAAAGGAAAAGGGTTGTAATCATCATCATATGTTTCACATAAATCCACATTATCATTATGCCTGTCCATTAACTCGACATGTTCATCTTGCACCTTATCTGCACCACTGTTTTCACTGGTCACCTCACCCAATCCATTGTTGTCAATGTGCAGTTCCCTCACACCATAATTTAAAGGGACAGATAAAGGTTCAGCGGGAGTTTCATCACTTTCTGCAGAAGTGTCTGCATTTCCCCACAAGTCCCAGAACAAGAGGAAATCACAGCCCAAAACCACATAATACATGAGCGCTTTCACCATACCAAGTTCACATGTTCCACTTTTCACTGGAGTCTCACACTCAGTGAGAGCCACGGAATAGTTTTTGCTATCCCTATGTATGTCCAGCACATTTATCCTTTTGTTCACCGCAACTTGTGGTTCTTGCATGTATGTGGCTCCTCCTTTCCCCTGGGTCCTTCCTTTTATGGTGCTCAAGGGGTTAATTCTATTGCTGGTGTGGATTTAGGTGGAGCTGGGTGTGGTCTCAGGTCTCTTCTTATTCAGTTGCTTTGAGACTGAGATCAGTTGGATGTATGCCTATGTGTGAGAAGGAGCTTGCTCCTTTCTTGTATTCCATCTAAGGGCCATCCTAGTTGGACATCGATGTCATCTGCGATGTCATCCCTGTGTCTACCCTTCCCCATTGTTGTTATGTGTTGTGCTGCACTTATGGATTGTTGGTTGTCTAGTTGTTGTTCCATGTGTGGTCTGTCTATGGTGTAGAGGATCCCGCATGGTTGCTAGACATGTCCTGTTTGTTCTGTCTGCGGAAGTGGGCTCTATGGTTTCCCGGAGGGGTGAACCAGACTTTTGTATACAGCACTGCCTGGGGCCGCCATGCATCTCTCTGCATGGGGGTCCAAGCAGTAACTTGTGTACTGGATTCCTGTGTGTGTGTGTTGTGGCCAATCACCATCATATTGCACATTTTTGTAGCAGTCTCTAGTCCTGGTGTCTTGACACCTACCGGTCAGCAGATAACAACTGCTTCCGGCTCACACCACAATTTTGGGCTTCTGAGGTCTAAGGGCATTGGTCAGCCACCTGCCCAACCTCCAGAGCAACACAAATAAACACTGGAACACTCTTACCCATTGTTGTCACGGGTGCTCCAGGACTTGCCTGGATTGTGCGAACCTTCATCTCACGATCACCTGCAGACTCCTCACTGCAGTGGTTAGCACGAGAAACTCCTTGACTCCAGTCTGCTCCCAGATGGGGAGTCACACTCTTTGAAGACCTTTCCTTGGGATCTCCAGTAGGGGTGGGCAATATAGACAATATGTGATATAAACTATATATATTTGGCCAACGATAGAGATTTCGTTTATATCGCGGTAGAACATGGTATGCGCCGCTCTCGGCGCACACCATGTTCTTCTGAGCTGGCACAGCGGAGAAGGAGGGAGTCCCTCCCCACTGTGTGCAGAGGTGCAGTGACCATCCGTCTGCTTCGGAGCCCCATATGCAGTAGGGTTCGCTGAACTGTTGTTTTAGACACAAGTGTCGTAGCCCCTTGGTTAATTTTGGTGGTGAGCTGCTCCACTGTAAAACTCATGCATCTTCATAGCCGATGTTCACCTATCACATCAGGAACATGGGGTGCTCTGCAGTTTCCACGTCACTTATTCGCAATGGTTCAATTTATCCACTCACAATACACTTTCAATACAGCACCAGGTGAACAGTTTACAAACTGCACAGTTTCAGAAATATTGGCACCCTTGTCCCAGAATAAGCATTCCTTTTTGTAATTCTGATATATTTTCCCTTTTACCAATGACAGCAATGAAGAATGTGTGTGCACACAGCATATGGCACACCTAATGTACTCATCAAGCCAGCTCACACAACTTCTTTAATCAACTACGTACTGCCCACAAGAAAAGTAGGAGATGGTCATAATCTAATATATAAAGCCGAGTGTATGTGTGTATATATGTGTGTATGTCCGCTGAAGGAATCCGCACCGTCGCAATCACAAATTTGGCACACAAGTACATCATGTATCCGTACCATTCATAGATATTCCCCAAAAAATACATTAGCCAGTAGAAGCCTGGTTACATGACTCTTGTCAGCCAATAGAAGCTCGCTGGCAGTTCATCTCACACACAGTTTTACTCTAGGTAATCATAACAACCCAGCCATGGACTTCCGGTTCCGGCGCGCGCATGAAAGGAGGCAAGGAAGGAGAGCTCCATCTCCCCAGTATATATCTGCAGGCATAGGCCGCGACCCAGGTGTGCAAAACCCCGATATCATACCCCCTGTCTTTACTGGGAGGTCCATGGAGAAATTTGTGGTGTGCAGCGGCTCCCCGCCAGCAATCTCTCCTCTCCCGCCATGAGACTCCATGGCGCTAAGGCAAGATGGCTGATGCAAGGAGGGGAGCGACTCGCTCCTCGTCCCAACCTCCTCCCCCATCGGATGCCGGTGAGTTCCAGTGTTCCCTGCTGGATGCTTCCCAACAAGTGCCAGGACTAGAACTGCCCTGCAAGAAGATGACCATTATGGTCGCTAAATTATTATCTTCCGACATTAAAGCCACGCTAGAGGCCACAATCACAGCTACAAACCAAGGTGGCCCAGAACTCCACACATATTCAAGAGCATTGGATGAAACTGACTTTTATAAAGGCTCCAATGTGGGGACACCGAGCAAAGGAGGATCATCGACGAGAGGAGGCCACAATGGAGACCGACGCGATGCAAGATCACCCGCCACTTCTCCACCATCACCTGGGCGGGCACAGGATCGCATGTCCAGCCCGGAATGGGACTGATCCCCTGAAATTGCTTCTGGGTCCTGATTTTGTGAAGATGCCTTTAGTGTCCAGGCACGGTTAATGAACACTGTGGATACAGTATATCGTGCTTTATGAATAGTCTAATTCTGGAGTGTCAGGTGGTGAGGCTGGGAGGGAGATGAGTCAAGTTTTATGGTTCTATGATCCCCTGGGGAAAGAGGAGCAATAGTTAATGTGGATGATTATGTCGAGAGACTCTGGTTTGGACTAGCCCAGCTGCCCTGACCAGGTCGGTGCGAAAAAAGTGAATTCCGCACGTTGGTTACGCTGGTTTTTATGTCTTATGCAATTGAGTTATTTGGTTGAAGTTAAAATGTTGGGGTTGGGGAGGGAGTTTTTTTCTTTTTGTTATGATCCTTGGATGCACCAGTGAGATGAGCAATGTAGCGCCTTGTGTGAGGGAGCCTCCCTTAGGAGAAAATCTCCTTGTATCCAACTGTGTCATGAATTATGAAAGTTATTACATGGAATGTTAAGGGACTTCGGTCCGCTCAGAAAAGAATAATGGTGCTGAAGCATCTCAAATGGTTAAATGCAGACATAGCACTTCTACAGGAGACACACCTGAGGGAGGCTAATTTCTGGGGTGTGCAACGTTTATGGGGGGGGGTCAAGTTTTCGGCTCCTCCTCTGATGGTAGAAAGGTAAAAGTGTTGATCCTCTTTCATAAAAGGTTGAGGTATGGAGTTCTTTCCGTAGATAATGACGACAGAGGTAGGCTACTGAAATTGACATTAGACACGGACGTAGGTGGACTAACATTGTTTAATATACATGGCCCCGATTCTTCACAGGCTACCTTCTTCAAAGAGCTAGAGTTGAAAATATTGCAAGAAGATCAAAGTGGAATTATAGTGGCGGGAGACCTAAATGTAGTCCACGATCTACAGTAGGACAGTTGTAGGGTAGAACGTGAAAATTTGCCTTTGAAAGTCGGCCTACCAACTGGATTGACTCGCAAAGGCAAATTTGACAAAGGACCTGTGGTGATGTCACTGAGCTCATCACATGGTCCATCACATGATCCATCACCATGGTGATGGACCATGTGATGAGCTCAGTGACATCACCACAGGTCCTTTACCCACAGCTGAAGAAAGAACAGGAGACTGGCACCTACGCGATCAATTGGAGCAGGTGAGTTAATTTTTTTTTTAACCCTCAATTGTCCTTTTACTAAACATTCTGTATTAAAGAATGCTATTATTTCCCCTTATAACCATATTATAAGGGAAAATAATAAAATCGACATAACACCTAACCCAAAACGGAACTTCAGTGATGAAGTCCAGGTTTGGGTCTGGGTACCAAACATGCTGATTTTTCTCACGCGTGTGCAAAACGCATTAAAACAGTTTGCACTTACGTGGAAAAATCGCGCATTTTCCCGCGACGCACCCGCATCTTATCCGGGGGGGTTCAAACTTGATGCCCGTGTAAAAGAGGCCTTAGGCATTGGATTTATTCTACTATCCCTACCCTACAGGAGGCAATAGGGACAATGAAATGCATCATGTATATGGATAGACTAGATGTGGAAAAAAATAAGGAGAAATCTGCTAACGGGTTTTTACGAAAGTGGAGAAAATTCATTACTCACTGACTCCAACAGAAAAAAGAGGTGATAACAGCATTTAGAGATTCTAAATGGTACTTAGAGGAGCGACTAAAAGGAACATTGGGGAACCTAGAGGTAGAGTGAGGCGGTATGTAGACAGTTTTGAGAATGGTGCGAAGGTGAGGTGGGAGGCTGGAGTACATAAGCTCTGGTGTTGCATCCAAGCTGAGATCGAGAAGACAATGAATTTGTGAAATCATGACTTATGTTATTGGGAAACAGTTGG
This sequence comes from Bufotes viridis, assembly GCA_033119425.1. Classification (NCBI taxonomy): domain Eukaryota; kingdom Metazoa; phylum Chordata; class Amphibia; order Anura; family Bufonidae; genus Bufotes; species Bufotes viridis. The sequence continues at coordinate 551,527,147 of CM065590.1, read as the reverse complement.
GGGGGAGGGGTTGGAAACTTGGAATGTTGGGGAAATAATTAAAAATGTGGGAGAACTTGGACTTCTTACACTGGACTCTTTCTTGAATATATATTTGGCAGAAAATTATCTTCCAGTTTTTTTGTGAAAGTATTCAGGCGACTGATTTTCACTTTATTGTTTCTGACATTAAAATGATGTGCATTATGCTATGTGCACAATCTCCCTTAATAAAAACATTTAAAAAAAAAGCCATGTTTCTTCACTGCTGTAGATGAGCTTTAAAGGCAATCTGTCACCAGGATAATCACTATTGAAGTAAAGCCATGGCCTAATAGCACTTAGTACCTTACTTCCTAAGGTTTCCATAACGACTCTGTGGATGACACTATTAAGGGAGCAGAGTGCTGTGGAGGTCACAGTTCAGTGGGCAGGTAGGGTGGCCATTCAAGTCACCCTTAACACCCTGCCCCCAGGTCCCGCTAAGCCACGCCTCCAATCCGGTTTGGTCATGCCCACTCCTCAGCCGACAGGGATTAAAAAAATGAAGTTAAAACACTTCTGTCAGCTGCAGGAGTGGGAGGGACGTTGACTTTCTCCCTGCAGCTCACATTCAGAAAGCACAGTACTGCTGTCTAGCAGTGAGCTGCTCAAAAGGACACGCCCCCGATCTGGTTAGGCAATGCCCCCTCCCACTCAGCCAACAGGGATAGAAAAAATTGGTTAAAAATCTTCTAGGTCCTGCTAAGCCACACCCCGAACTGATTTGGCCACGCCCCCTCCCACTCCTCACTCGACAGGGATTAAATATAATGAAGTTAAAAATCAACTTCTGTCAGCTGTGGAGGTTACTGTTAAGGAGGCAGGGGACTTTGGAGGTCACAGTTAAGGGGATGGTCTGCTATGGAGGTCAGTGTTAAGGGGGAGGGGTGTTGTGGAGGGCACATTTTAAGGGAACGTAGCTCTGTGGAGTTCACTGTTAAAGGGGCTGGTTATTATGGAAATCACTGTTAATGAGACAGGTACTGTGGAGGTCACAAATAAACGGCCAACCGCTGTTGAGGTCACTGTTAAAGTGGCAGGCACTGTGTAGGTTACTGTTAAATGGGTGACGTACTGTGGAGGTCACTATTAAAAGGGCAGCTGCTGTGGAGGTCACTGTTAAGATGGCGGGTTATTATGGAAATCACTGTTAAGGAGACGGAGGCGAAGGTCACTAATAAAGGGGCAGCCACTGTGGAGGTCACTATTTAAAGAGGACCTTTCACCTGAAATTGCATGTTAAACTAAACATATACCCTTACTTGCTGGCCCCCGGTGGTGCTGATTCTCCTCTCTTTTCGATATGTGCCACTGCCGCGGTGCCCCTCAATATCTCCGCCGTGTATGCTAATGAGCCATTCGGCTCAACTGGGCGGGCCTGCAAAGTTCTCGAGCGCGTCTGCCTTCTCGCCTGGCACGGAGCGCAGCCACTAACGCGCTCCGCTCTTAGCCAGGAGAAGACGCCTCAGATCTCGCGAGATTCGCGAGAACTGGAGCGATTTCATCCATCCTGAGCCGATGCTGGCTGCGGGAATCCAAGATGGCGCCGGCTCAGGATGGATGAAATCGCTCCAGTTCTCGCGAATCTCGCGAGATCTGAGCGCCTTCTCCTGGCTAAGAGCGGAGCGCGCTTATTGGCTGCGCTCCGTGCCAGGGAGAAGGCAGACACGCCTCGGAGAACTTTTGCAGGCCCGCCCAGTTGAGCCGAATGGCTCATTAGCATACACGGCGGGAGATATTGAGGGGGGCACCGCGGACAAACGGGGGCACATATCGAAAAAAGAAGAGGAGAATCAGCACCACCGGGGGCCAGCAAGTAAGGGTATATGTTTAGTTTAACATGCAATTTCAGGTGAAAGGTCCTCTTTAAGGGGAGGATGCTGTGGATGTTACTGTTTAGGGGCAGGCTGCTGTGGAGGTCACTTTTAAAGGGGTGGGCACTGTGGAGGTCACTGTTAAGGGAGGAGTGGACTGTGGAGGCCACTATTAAAGGGGAAGCGGTGTACTGTGAGGTCACTGTTAAGGCAGCGGGGTACTGTGGCAGTCACTGTTAAAGGGGCAGTCACTGTGGAGGTCTCTGTTCAGGGGTGCCAGGAATGGTGGCGGTCACAGTTAAGGGGACTGTAACCTATGGTCAGTGTTAAGGGGTGACTGCTATAGAAGTAACTGTTAAGGGGGTGGGCCCCTGTTGAGATAACTGTAAAGGGGGTGGGGTGCTGTGAAACTCTCTGTTAAAGGGGCATGCTTCTGTGAAGGTCCCATTTTAAGGAGGTGGGGCACTGTGGGGGCTCAATCTTAAGGGGTAGGGGGCTGTGGAGGTCACTGTTAAGGGGACGGTGTACTATAGATGTGACTGTTACGGGGGATACTGTCGATATCTTTTAACGACACACACAAACATTAAATGAAATAGATGAAATATACCCATGCGAAGTTAAATTGAGGAAAAAAACACAATTCCACCAAGGTTTTTGGGGTTTTTACATACATTTTTTGTGTGCTAAAGATGAGATGATGTTCTGATTCTGTGGCTCAATATGAAAACGGGGATACCAAACCTACATAGTTTTTTTTGTTTTACTACTTAAAAATAAAATAAAAACCATTAGAAAAAAATAAAAATGTTGTTTGCATAGCCATTTTCTGACAACCAGAACTTTTTTTTATATTTTGGTCTAGAGATGTATAAGAGCTTGTTTGTTTGCGAAACTAACTGTAGTTTTTATTGGTACCATTTTTGTGGTACATACAAGTTTTTGATCAATGTTATTTCATTTTTTGGGGTAGGGAAATGTGACAAAAAAATGGCAAATCGTGTTGTTTTCATTTTTTTTCTGTTATAGCGTTCACCGTACATTTTTGAAAAATATTTTAATAGCTCAGACATTTTCAGATGTGGCTTTACCTGATATGTTTATTTTTTAATTATTAATATATATTTTTTATGTAAAATGTTTTATATGTAATGTTTTTATAAATTTTTTAAAACTTTTTTTTACTTTTACAATAATAACTGTTAACCCCCTTAGGGGGCTAACATCTGGGATCTTTTGATCCCTTGTCCCATCCGTCCTAATAAAGATCAATTAGGATGAATATAATTTTGACATGTTCCCTGCTGAGCTGTGCTTCGAGCACATCTTAGCCGGGAGCTTACCATGGCAGGCCTGGGAAGCTTCCGAAGCATCAAGACTACCATGGTAACTGATCGGAGCCCCGTGATTTTACTGCGGAGGCACTGATCGGAAGGCAGGAGAAACTCATCCCTCTGCCTTGACTCACAGATGATGCGATCAGTGTTGATAGTGGCATCTGAGAGCTTAAATGATGGGGTTCAGCGTGATTGCCATTCCCCATTACTGTGGCCGGGTGTTTGCTGTATTATATAGCCAGAACCCACCGCATATGGTGCAGGCTCACCGCAGCAGCTCACCCCATTCCCTCAACCATATGATGTACTGATAGGTCATGGTGAATGAGTTTGTTTAGAGAAAGAGAGTGAGGGAGTAAGCAATTGGTCTGGTCATTACCTTGTGTATTTGTTGTCAGGCTTCTGCCAGCTAGTTCTGTATTGCAGATTCCTGCAAAAACAGCCTTTTTTTTTTTTTTTGGGGGGGGGGGGTTCTTTTTACACTTCATATATAAATTGACATACAAATTACTTTCTTGCCTCTTATTTTCATAGAAATAGTTTCTATTTATCGTTTGTAACTGGGCATCTCAAGGTGTTATAGCCATATCACTGAATGCATTGTACATTGCTGCAAGATTATGGGTAGTGTGAGGTAGTTACAGGCCTTATATATGAAGGAAGGTATGTGTCTTCTAGAATGGTGCAGGAAACCTAGTAGAGGAGATGCATATCGAGGTTTTCTGTGTTTCACCTGAGACGTGTCACCAAGGTGCCCGACCTTGGTGGAGTAAAAGCCATTAGCTGGTGTGTCCACTAGGATAGATAGTGGACGCAGTTGTTACTTAGCATAGCTGGTATCAGTTAATCCGGGCCTGGTTTTATTGGAAATAAGAATAGAGCTGGGTGGGTGCTTATTCCCCACAATCAACTCCGGGTTTCAAAGGTGGCCCATGTCCAAGGTTCACATTTAAAAGTCAATTTAAACAGATATTAGGTAGCTCATAAAAATTAACTTTTAATCAATCCTATATAATAAAGGCCCATAAACGTGTGATAAGTATAAGAAGTCAACACTCTCTGCTGGAATGTCAGTTGCAGACCGCAAAGGATAAGTTAAGGACCCCTCTAGGGATAGCCAAAAATGTGGGATAAAGGAGAAACAGAGAGCAGAAGGACACAATGCTGGGTCTCTTGCCCTGTTGATCCCTACTGCTAACTCTGTAGCGTCTCACTACACATCCCTAAGGAGTCCCTAAAATCAATATGGACTGCCCAGCTTCGTCTAAAGAGATGAAAAGGTCCTCAAACACCTCAAAAAGACGCTAGTAGTCACAAAATCGCACTCTTCCACCTGAGAGCAGCTGTGTTTGCAATGTCTCACTAGGTTATTTCATGGAGACACTAGCACAGTTGCTGCTGTCAGTAGAGAGTGCAATAAGAACACTTGACCGTGCACAATGGACTGGTATGTGTGCACTGAAACAATTACAACATGTCTGACCTGGTGTTCCGGTGTCAGAAGGAATTCACACAGATCAACACGTACAAGAAGGGATATATCGAGCATATGTTGATGGTCAAAACGACGCCCCAACGTGTTTCATCTGCATCTGCCGATTCATCAGGGACTGATGTCTTTGATAACCAGATAATGCCAAGATGTTGTTATGGCACTATTAGACACTCAAGGGTCAGATTGCTGAACATAATCTACACCCAGGCCAATGTCAAGTGAAGAGGTACATAAAAATGCTAACAAAACATAAAGATGCTAGCAAGGCATATCATCCACATTTTATACTAGTCAGGTTACCAGCAATATATACATGGATAATACTCGCAAAGCTCTGAGCAGCACTTCAATGATGACAGAAGATCGCTCGGGCGAGAGGAAACTCATCTGAACGTCGATGCGTGTGAATCAGAGAGATGTCGTGCGGATCTCCTCCAAGGCGCCTGCATATGGCAGAGGCAATTGGAGTATGCTGTCGGTTCGTTTAAAACGCTGCGCTTATCCACAGCGTTCACACCCCCATTACGGCACGTGACCCGGTCACATGCAGCGTCACATGCTCACCGCCGGGTCACGTGATCAGACGTTACAAACAGGTACTGGCATTATGGCGGAGCCCTTGGGGTTATGCTTCCATCCTTATGCTGACTTTACTGGTGGACGGAACGCCAGTGATGTCGTGGGGAGGCCAACAAGGCCAAGGAAGGCGTTCTCCACGGCAGCGCTGTTTGATGTAGTAATCCCCTCATGGAGCCATAAGGTTAGTGTCCTTGCGAGAGGACAGAGTTTATTTGGCATATTTCAAATACCACTAGAATTGTGTAAAACCTGCAGGATTAGATACCTGAATCAACAGGTATTCAAATTAATCGATTGGTCTGCAAGGGGTTAAAGCGCATGAAGCTAGTGCAGTCTATAGGGAGAAGCCATAAGGGATAAATATTGTAATTGGAGGACCTTCTGCCAATTAGGTCGCTCCATGGGGTTAACTGTCCACTTGAGGGGACCATAGTCATGAGACAAATATTGGGCTTTGAAGGGTGTAAGTGATACCAGCTTGGAACAGGAGAGACAACTGCTCCCAGGAATACACATTCAGATGTTTATGGATCAATGAAGGCACCAAATAACATTTGGTCATTAAGTCCATCAGGAAATACAGTTTTAAGTTGGAAAATCCACCATGTTTCTCTCGGTAAGACCCTCCTGTCCAAATCTCCTCCACGTACTGGTCTTGGAACCACTTCAATCCCCACAAATTTCATCTTGGTACAGCCACCGTTGTGTGCAGTGATGATATGTTGGGCCAGGGATGTATCCCTATTATTCCTGATGTCACCCAGATGTTCGCCCACTCTTCGCCATAATTCACGGGTAGTTTTGCCTATGTATTCTAGGCCACACTCACTATTCACAAAGTTCCTGATCTGATATATTTTACCTGTGACACTGCTACTGAAGGAACGTCCTTGGGCTATGTATGGACATGCCACATAGCCACTACAGCGACAGCATCCAGATGGACGGCTCAGCCAAGTCCCAGTTTTTCTTTCTTGATCACTGAAGTGGCTGTGCATCAATCGGTCCCGTAGGCTCAGACCTCTACGGTATGTGATCTGGACCTTGATTTACAGTCTAAATCAATTTCTGAAATAATTAATAGACATACTCAGACCATATATGCCCCCCCAAGGCAACACATTATACCTGATGTTCAGTGCCTGCCTCCCGTGTCCCAAAGCGCGTTTTGCTTAGAATGCCTCTTTAGGGGATCATGTGAATTCTACATTCTAATACTGAACGGAGCGCTCGCTCCAATTTTATGTGAATCGACTTCGGATGTTTCATCCGAAGTCGATTCGCTCATCCCTAATGTTATTACTTGAAAAAAGTGTTCAATATTTTACTGCAATAATACAGCAATCATAGCCATGTTATCTTAGCCATGTTGCTAAATACGTTGCACATTGATGCAAGATAACGAGTAGATACAGCAAATGTATTTTACAGTATATCAGTAGCGCAAAAATGTATGGAAACAGAATTAAAAATGAATGAAATGGCATTGAAAATGAAGTTTTAGAATGAATCGACTCACTCAAGCAACTCCTATATGGTGTTTTTTCTCCATAGGGCCATCACACAAAACCACAACCGCGTGCAAGATCTGCAGGGTTCAAATAGGCTGTGGGCATTCAAACACAAACATAGGTACCAGGGCTCTATTGAAGCACACAAGGTGGCATCACCAGATCCTGTAGAAAAATAGAACTGCGCAGCATTTTGAATTAGAACAAATCTGCCACTCCCGATCAGCCTCCTCCTCCTTGTCCTCTGCTCCATCGCGAGACATCCATAGCAGAATGTGTGGCCATAAGAAGGCAGTTCTGCGCCTTCAGCAAAATTTGATTCTGCTCTATGATATTCATTCTTCTGCCCAGCTTTCTTAAAAAAAAAAACAACAACAATTGTTAATTATCACTGTGCCGCAGGATGCACGCTACCTTGGGCATGGATAGTACACGTCTTTCACAGCTCATTGGGTCAATGTTTTTCATGGCAGCGGTGAGGCAGCACCACAGCAACAAGGCCAGGTCCTACTGAAACCTTCATGTTTGTGTCGGTCTGGATCCCAAACCAGGCACCAACTCCTTGACATCCTCCTCCATGGACATCATCCCATCCCCAAAAGAAGCACGGCAGAGCATTGCTCCCAGTAGTCCCCCTTCTATCATATGTGTAAAGTGATGCATTGCCAAGCCATGTTAGAGCTTATTGGCCTTGGAAGGAGTAGTCACACATTTGATCACTTGCTAAAGTGACAATGGAAAGAACGTTGTGACCTTGCTTCATGTGCGCTGTATTTGCTCTCTGCATGTGATAAATCTAGTTATGCCACGCTTTTTTTGAAAACATGTACTGGTTTGCAGAGGATGCTAGCTATGTGCAGGAGACTGCTATCACATTTTAGCCATTCTTATGTGGCAAGGGATGTCCTCTTGTACTTGGAACAACACTACAATAGTCTACTGTTACACAGCTTAAGGAGCATAAAGCTGTAAATGATTTTGTCATGCACCAGATCATCAGAGACACCCGTCACATACTCAACCCCTTCAAGGAGGCCACAAAATTTGTCAGCAGGGAAAACTGTGGCATAAACAATGTTATCCCCAGGATATTTATCTTAGATCAGACACTCAAATTGATGCATCAAAGTACGGCTGAAGAAGAACAGTTTACACAGTTTGCTGGCTGTCCTGTAGCTGTTGGGGACTCACATGGAGAAAGTTCCCTAGAGTTAGAGGATGAGGATGTGGACCTGATACTGGAGGGGCAGAAAGATCATGATGACATTGGCCACAATATCCAATCATCTCAGTGGGAGGCATAGCCAGAAAGATTTGTGTCCTCAGGCATACTGACCTACACTAGTATATGGCAAGCTGTATGCTTGCTTACTTGCTTACGTAATGACAGGTTTATCACTCACATGAAGCAATCTGATGATTACCGGATAGCCAAATTACCTTATTACCCGGAAACCTTGTATAAGCAGCTTGCCACAACTATTGGCAAGCTGATGCCAGCCAGCCACATGTCTAAGGCCCCTCTACACCACCCTGTACAAGCAGCAGAAGCAACAGCAGAGCAGCCATTTCATTATTATCAGCATGATGGAAGAGGTTTTTTGTCTGCAATGCCAGGCTGAGGCATATCACCAAACTGACATGTGCCGCCTTAGCACCCAGCATCAGTCCTACCTGGACTTTGGCTTGACCCTGGTACTTACTGTGTTCCCCTAACCAGTGGATTTCTGGGCAGGCAGACTAGAACAGTGGCCTAAACTGGTCCAGTATGTTCTCTCTGTCCTTTCTTGCCCAGCCTCCAGTGTCTCAGAGAGGGTTTTCAGTGTGGCAGGGGTCATTGTGACATACAAATCGACAGAGTCATTTGGGTGTCGTCCAAAATATTACTTTTATCAAAATGAACAAGGCATGGATCTGGGAGGATTTTTGCACACCTCCAGCTGAGGCTGATTTAATAGATCTGTCACTTAATGCCACTGTCGCTGTCTGCCTGCCTTCCATCATGTTCTATACCTTATGGCTGCTGCCGCTGTCACCTCTACAGGTTCTACTCCCTGCTGCTAATCCCTTACTGTCAATTCTTTTACCCTTAATCCCACTACTACTAGTGCTACACAGTCATTACTACTACTACCCCTGAACAGCCGCACACACATCAACTGCCAGGAGCGGACTGGAAGGTTAAAGTGGCCATGGAAAAAAAAGACTAAAAGTGGTCCTATGTTGCAAGCAGGTCCAAATTGACAGAAGCGAAGGAACACAAGTACGCAGAGTCAGCAAAACCATAGTGCAAAATACTATATACCACCGTGTAGCCCAATATAGTTCCCCCTCTGTGGTGGCCATGAATAGCTGCCATTTTCTGTCCTCTTACTCCCGTTGTCTCTGATTATTATATGGAGCAGTGGGCTTAGGAGGTGATATGTGGACCACAGCAGATTAATTCAGAAGAGCATGTGTGGTTGCTGGCCAGGTACATGAATACCTGATTCTGACAGCTTTAATTACTGCTGAGAGTTCATTATGTACAGCAGAGAGGAGGGCTTGTGTGGCCCCCTGGGCATTGGCCCACTGGGAAATTTCCCTCTAGGGTCTATGGCCAATCCGCCCCTGCCAACTGCCTTGCCTGTTCCATGCTGTTATGCCACTATTATTGCAACTATGTGTCTCTAATACCCAACCCTTTCCACATCCACACTGTACTGCTGCTGCTACCAACTAAAAGGGAGAACTTCTACAGGCTCATTCAGAACAAGTGACTCTTTCTACTGATAATTAAAACTTGTTTGTATAAATATGGGCAGGTATTCTGCCCCATTAAAAGTGTTTTCTGAGATTTTAATACTGATGACCTATCCTCGGGATAGATCATCAGTATCTGATCAGTGACAATCTGACATCTGAGACCCTTGCCGATCTGCTGTTTGAGAAGGCACCAACGGTCCTGTGAGTGCCACAGCCTTCTCGCAGCTAACTTAACACAGCACTGTACATTATATAGCGTCTGTGCATTGTATCGCACTCAGCCCCTTTCAATTCAATAGGGCTGAGCTGCGCCTAGACCATGTGACTGATGAATGTGTCGACACTGGCCTAGGAAAAGCTGAGAAAAGGCCAGAACGCTATTGCGAGTGCCGCTGCCTTTTAAAACAACTGATCTATGGGGGTCCTAGGTGTCAGACCCCCACCCATAAGATACTAATCGACGGGGGCGTAGTCTTAGGGACAGTCTGGTACACAGTGAGTACGTTCCACCGGCCCGAGCTAAGACATATTTTTTAGAAGCTTGTACAGAACAAGCCACTCTTTCTTCTGAAATTAATGTGTGCATAAAAAGGGGCAGGGATCTGTCCTGTTGATGCATAATTTTTGGACGTTTGGTCCCAACAACACATAACAGGGGACAATTTTTGGAAGCTTTCCAATATAAAAAAAAGCACAACTCATGTGATGGCCCAGTGTGTTTATAAATACGCTTTTATATCTTTATATATGAATACAATATCTTTATATTGTATTCATACCTCTTGAACTTTAATTGTCAATAGTGTTTTTATTGATGCACAATAAGAATGTACATACAGTATGGCATCAGTAGTTTTTACAGCAACATTTAGAAACAGGAAATAAGGCAATAAAGCGTAAAATCCAAAAGTAAAGGCAAAGAATAATAAGGTACATGAGTAGTTTAGAACGCGCATTGGACCAAAATGTTTGGAGAAATGTTTTCAATACACATAGACCAAACTGTGACACTCATTGAGTAAATAAGATGTAAATACTATCTAGGAAGTCTAGATACAAGGAGACGTCAACAATCCAGGGTGAATCTAACGGAGGGGATGCACATTCTCCCAAGAAGCCCATTCTCTTTCAAATTTACACAGTCTATCGTCTTTGTAAGCCATCATTTTCTCATAGACCATTGTGGTCGACACAGAGTCAAGTATTTCAGTCAATGTGGGTATATTGGTGCTCTTCCAGTAGGTCACTATAAGGAGCTTTGTAGCCAAGAAAAGGTGCAAAGTTGTCACTCTCGTTGCTCGAGGCAGCTCCTTTATGTTCAGAAATAGAAGGGCGAGAGCTGGATTTGGAAGAATCGGGGACTTCGTCAAGAGAGAGACTTGGTGGAAGACTTGGACCCATAACCCTCTGATGTAAGGACACTCCCACAGGATATGAAGTAGGGACCCTTACCCCACACCCCTCCAACAAAAATGAGAAGAACCAGGGTAAATGAAGCTGAGTTTGAGAGGGGTAAAATACCATCGCAGCAGTGTCTTCATATAAGATTCCAGATGGGTGACACATCTAAGGTGGGTGGTAGCAATTCCTATTGCAGAGGACCATTGGACCGGTGAAAAGGTTTGGCCTAAATCTGTCTCCCACGACAAAAAGGGAGTAGTTTTAACAAAGGTGAGTTTGCTACCTAATAGAGAATAAATAGGTTTAATACCGGGTGAGGCAACATTAGGAAGATTCCAGTGTTTTAAGACCTGAAGGATTCCTTCACCGATGTGAATAGGTGTGTTAGTTAATATGTGCTTCACTCTCAAATAAGTGAAGATTTGTCCATTGGGGATATCAAAAGAACGCTGGAGCTCTACAAAGGGCTTAGGGGCGGAATGCACCAATAAATCATTTACCGATTGGATCCCTTTCTCCTTCCAAGAGGTCAATGCTAAATCAGGAGACAGTAAGGACAAGCATTCAATCGGGGCCATATGTAGACATGAAGCCACGTTGCCCTTCACCCTTCCGACATATAACTTCCATAAAGCTACCGAGGATGATAAGAGAAGGGGTCCCTCTTGAACTTTAAACCCACAAACTTAAAAGTATTTTTTGGGGGTTTTATGTGATTCACCAACACAAAGTAACAAGTATGTTTGAAGTGAAACAAAAATGGTGCATTGGTTTTCATCTGGAAAGTGTACTATTTGCTGCAATTACAGCTTCAAATCTTCTGAGCGAATCAACTTCAGATCTGGATCTATTATATGGATTGATTTGCTCAAGCCTATCACACTAAGGCCTCTTTCACACGGGCGTCATGTTTGACGCCCGGATAAGAGGCGGGTGCATTGCGGGAATATGCGCGATTTTCCTGCGCGGGTGCAAACGTTTGTAATGCGTTTTGCACGCGCGTGTGAAAAATCGCCATGTTTGGTACCCAGACCCGAAGCCGGACTTCATCACTGAAGTCCGGTTTCGGGTAGAGTATTCTGGAGAATTTATTATTTTCCCTTATAACATGGTTATAAGGGGAAATAATAGCATTCTTAATAAAGAATGCATTGTAAAATGAAGAGGAAGGGGTTAAAAATAATAAAAGTTAACTTACCTTAGCCACTTGATCGCGTAGTTGCCATCTGTCCTCTCTTTTCCAGCATCAGTCAACAACCATGGTAAGATGGACCATGTGATTGGACCATGTGATGTGACGTCATCACAGGTCCTTTAGTTGTTAGCTGATTCTGGAAAAGAGAGGACAGATCGCAACTAAGCGATCAAGTGGCTAAGGTAAGTTAACTTTTAATATTTTTAACCCCTTCCTCTTCATTTTACTATGCATTCTTTATTAAGAATGCTATTATTTCCCCTTATAACCATGCTATAAGGGAAAATAATAAAGATCTAGTCCCGTTGCTAAGCAACCATGCGGGAAAATCGCACTGCATCCGCACTTGCTTGCGGATGCTTGCGATTTTCCCGCAGCCCCATTCACTTCTATAGGGCCTGCGTTGCTTGAAAAACGCACAATATAGAGCATGCTGCGATGTTCACGCAACGCAGAAGTGATGTGTGAAAATCACCGCTCATGTGCACAGCCCCATAGAAATGAATGGGTCAGGATTCAGTGCGGGTGCAATGCGTCCTCCTGTGGTGTTTCTGGCCGTGCCTCGGCACCGTAAAAAAAAGTTGTGCATGTACTACTTTTTCGCGGTGCGGACCGTCGGATGCGGATCGTGCACCCCATTCAAGTGAATGGGTCTGCGATCCACAGGCGGCTGCCCCGCGGTCAGCACTACTACTCATGTCCAGATTTTGACAACTACACCCAGTATACAGGACACGGTTAACTGTGCTGTGCAGTTCCCCTTTATAATAACAGAATACCATAGGAGCAAATATTAACACACACACACTAAAATACGGTATATAGACTACAGATTGTTAATATGATCTTGCATTTCAAGAAAAAAAATCTCATATAATTACAATTGAGTCATAACCAGGTGGACATAACATGTATGTTTATTTTGGGAATTTGTATTTTATGAAATTGTTTGTGAATATTTATTCTCCAGATCAGCCCTTTAATGCATATTTTCAGTGTACAGTTTATTCTTATTCCATGCTTTATTGTAGTCATCTTCTTCTTTTTTTTTTTTACATTCAGATCTGTGTTCAATATACTATATTTGAAGAGCCATCTAATAATTCAGAATTTTATTTATGCTTTATTTTTCTGTTATTACAATTTTACTGCTAATGCAGCCATTCTTTATTCCAAATACAATAACTGCAGATTAGGTATGCTCATTTAAATGTATTATAACCACTGAATATGAAGATTCGCTTAAACTGGGCGCCATAAATTTATAGGAAGCAAATATTGGAAATTGTTTAAAACATTGAAGGATAAAGTGAATATTAGTTGATTATCTTAATTAGTGATAATTAGCGCCTGAGTGTTTGCATCACTTATTGTTTAATTGACGTGTTGCTGATTACATGATTATCCATGTGTTTCATTTAACTGCACTCTATTATGTTAAAAGTGACAAGCTCAAATGAGAACCAAATAGCTCATTGTTTACAACTTTTTGTTACAAGTTTTCAACCGAGTGAACAAATAACATTTTTATTTTTGGTTCAGAATGTGAACATTTCTCAGTGTGTCCCAGATGTGTTTTAGCGCTCCATTAAGTGGATTTTACCAACTGAATGGGGTCCAGAAGGGGTTTTAAAACTTCTGAAAGAAAATCTAAGCTGGAAAGTCTGAAAAGTAATGAAAAATAGTATAATATTAAAAATATTCTTACTTCTCTATAGTGATGAGTAGTGTTGAGTGAAGTGAAGTCAATGAACTAGACTTTGATCCGAATTTCAGGAAAAATTTAAAAAAGTCACAAAGCCGAATTTAGTAGCGATTCATGGTAACGAATCAATTTTTCCTGAAATGGTGGTAAAAAACAAAAAGTACTTAAACACCTCAACGATTTGCTTGTGGAGAAAATGCGACAAATCACGCGCTGACGTCACCACCTCAACTTGCACGAGATTTGGCGTGTTTTCTTCAATCAAGATGGCAGCGACGACCTCCATGCAAGCATATGGATGAGGTGAGTATTAGTGTTGAGCGAGCAGGCTCGGCCGAACACCAGTTCGGCTCAAGCATCGCGATGCTCAGCACCTCACGGTGTTTGGCCGAATACCTCGTGTGCTCGAGCGTAATGCTTGAGTCTCCTCCCCGCACGTTTGTTGGCTGCTACTTCCATCAGGATTTCCGCCATCACCTACATTAGTGGCTGCAACGACCCCTTCTCCTCCTCCACCTGCTCCTCCACTTCCACCTCTGAATTCTCATCTTGCAGCATCAGTCAGACATCAGTCAGTAGCTGGAAGCAGTGTGGCACTGCAGTGGGAAGCGGCAACAAGCCGCGCTGAAACTTGCTTAGGTGACAGCACACCGCCGCAGGGCTATGGCAGGGAATAAGGAACCAGACTGAGCTGTGGCTCTCGTCACTCAACCTACAACCAGGCATGGTCGTGTCTGACAATGGCCGTAACTTGGTGGCGGCTTTGGAGCTCTGCAAGCTCACACACATATCATGCATAGCCCACGTGTTCAACTTAGTGGCTCAGCGGTTTCTTAAAACCTACCACAATTGTCCTGAGCTACTGGTAAAAGGTGTGCCGCATGGGTGCCCATTTCCGAAAGTCATCTACATCTGCCGATGGTCTGGCAACACTGCAGCAGTGATTGCAAGTGCCAGCTCACCGACTGTTGTGCGAGGTCAACAAGTGCTGGAACTCCACCTTCCACGTGTTGGCCAGGCTTTGTGAGCAGCAGAGGGCAGTAGTGGAATACCAGCTGCAACATGGTCGTCTCCTTTCCAGTCAGCTTCTGCTCTTCACAAGCGACGAGTGGGCATGGATGTCTGACCTCTGTGAGGTTTTATGCAACTTTGAGGAAACAACAAAGATGGTGAGCGGCGATGCCACTATTATCAGCATAACCATCCCACTTCTGTGTCTACTGAAACGCTCGCTGCTCACAATGAAGGCGGACGCTTTGCATTTGGAAGAGGTGGAAATGGGGGAAGACAGTACACAGGGTGATAGCCAGACCACCCTCATTTTGTCTTCTCAGCGCGAATTGGATGATCAGAAATAAAAAAGGGTATTCAATGGCTCTCCCTTCAGAATATATGGAATGGGTGCTCACTCTCAGGTAGGCAACACCCTTGCCTCAAATGGGTTCAAAACAGAGTAGAAAGCGATGAGAGGGCACTCCTATATTTGGATTGAATTGTACTTAATTTATTATAGACAATATACATTTACTAAAAATCACACCAATACAAATAAATTCAATAAAAATGTTACAATAAATTAAATTAAATAGCTGTCAAAAGTTCATCCTTTTTTAAGGGAGGATACCCATATAGATAAAATTGACAATTAGACTCTGTTATAATGTCTTATTGTATATCCATCAGGGTCTGTTGCTCCAATGTCTCTGATGTCTGAGTATATATATTGCCTCTGATCTGTATAAAATATAGTAAGATTAATTAATGTTCATTGTCTGTTCCTAGGGGAATTGAATGGGATTAAATCTCCATAAATAGGTATTGGGAGGATTGTAGTGGTCTAGATATAGCCTTATAGTGTCTGTGGATTATCTTTGACAAAAAGTAACCATTAAATTATTAAATACATGAACTTTCTTTTGTAATGTTACTTTGGTTACTTTACCACTCTCGGCGTGTACGGGGACCCTTCTTGTTGTAGATGTCTCCCGGACTTGTATTGGCTGCGGTCCACGCTGTTGCTTGTATGCCGTGCAGCCTGTATTGTTGAATGCTGCTGGTTATATATACATATCCTCTGCTGGGCCGATTTGTACGATCTCCCGCCGCCAACAGCTTGTGGCGTTCCGCGTGCAGTCTGCTGTATATGCCGTGCAATTTATTCTATTTGATGTTACCAGCTATGTGCGTGTATCCTCCGCTGGGCCGGCTTGCGCGATCTCCCGCCGTCACAATCTTATGGCGTTCCACGTGGTAATTTGTATCTTCCTGTTACTGAGCGCTCAGTATAACTTGTCTCACTGGACTTCGATAATAACTGGCATTCGGATTCTCCCAGACGCGTTTCGGGACACACAGTCCCTTCTTCAGTGGTGCCAGTTTTATCAAAATATCCCTCTTTTATAGGGGAGATGTAATTAGTATGTCGATTGCATCACTGATGAGGTCACTGGTGGGGCAGGGTTTCTATGTATCTTCTTAACCCTTTCGTTTCTGTTCTAATAGGTAATCCGTAATATATATTTAGAGGATGTATATATCTCCATATATTGGATATCAGGTATGGGTCAATATAAAATAAAAACTAAAAATTGCAAAATAGTTGGATCGATAAAATTCAAAGCCAAAAATATAGGTAAAGATTAATAAATGATAAAAATTGATTCCCTATTACATAGTATAGATATATCTATATGTTGGAGAGTTTATTTCATACATTAGTCATAGAATATATACATAGTTATGGTCATAGATACAACTTATGATATATGTATGGTTATGGTTATAGAAACAACTTATGGCCTCATAAAAATGTACATAGAGGACATAAAAAGGTAATAGTTATCCCCTTTTATTCAAATATGGGAATTTTCTTATATTAAATGGTAGTAGGGGTTAATGTATACTCCCTTTATATCCCTGTAGGATTTCTTAATTGTCTATTTGTGTTTTATTATGTATTTCTTTTTCTCTTTCAATGTCTGTAGGTATTCTATTCTTTCTTCACCTTTGTATGTGAGTGTGACTAAATGGGTGTCGGCTGACAGGGGAGAGGGAGTCAACGCGCTGATAGACAGCCTGGCTGTCGACTCACTGTCTCCCACCAGCCAAAACCCAGGTCAAATTCATTATAAGAACCCAAAAAGCTCAATTTCTGCGTTTAATCCATGAGGGATCATGGAATCAAAATCAAATATCATTCTGGACTCTGTCCGGGACATATTAGAGATATGGTCTCCTCCTCGCCAGGGTTTCTTGATCTTCAATATTGCTGCATATCTTAATGAGCTGGGGTCTTTACTGTGGTAATGTTTATAGTGTTGGGATAATGAATGTGTCTCAACTCCTTTTTTTATATTGTTTATGTGTTCTGCTATCCTTGTTTTTAATGGTCTTTTTGTGCGGCCTATATACTGCTTAGGGCAAGGACATTGTATCACATAAATTACATCCAGAGAGTTGCAGGATAAACTATCCGTAATTTTGTGGAGGAAAGAATTATTTGTAGATTGGATTTCAGTGTTTTTTTTAGGAAAATTCGTACTTCTACAATTTGTGCAAAAACCGCATCGGTGGAAACCCTTCGAAAATAGCCAGTCTTTTCTTTTCCTTAAAGGATTATGATTTTTTACAGATGGGGCCACTAGGAGTCCAAGATTTGGTGCTCTTGTATAGGAGATCTTGGGTTTAGTTGTCAGTAAGGGACCAATAGTTTTATCATTTAGTAAATGACGCCAGTGTTTATTTACTATTTTTTCTACACTTTTATACTGGGAATTGAATGGCAGTATTAACCGTAGTTCTGGTTCCTTTTCGCTTTCAATTGGCTTTGTTTTAAAGAAATCTTCCCTTTTCATATTTCTGACTTTATCTAATGCTAGATCTAGGGTTTTTGGTGGATAATTTTTGATCTCAAATTGTTTCCTCATTTCTGTGGCCTCTATCTCAAAATCTTCACTATATGTACAGTTCCTTTTAAGTCGTCTAAATTGACCTGTTGGTACATTTATGAGCCAGCGTGGAAGGTGGCAGCTAGAATATAGAATAAAGCTGTTCCTTGTTACTGGTTTGTGATATGTATTGCAGACTATTTTATTATTGTTTACTGTAATTTTTAGATCCAAGAATTCAATGCTTTCTCTGCTTATATTACCAGTGAAAATTAGATTTTTTGTATTGTCATTTAGTTTATTTATCAATTCAGTTAAATTATTTTCTGTGCCCCTCCAAATAAGGATGATATCATCGATATACCTTCGCCAGAGTACCCTCAGAGTACACTCACATACAAAGGTGAAGAAAGAATAGAATACCTACAGACATTGAAAGAGAAAAAGAAATACATAATAAAACACAAATAGACAATTAAGAAATCCTACAGGGATATAAAGGGAGTATACATTAACCCCTACTACCATTTAATATAAGAAAATTCCCATATTTGAATAAAAGGGGATAACTATTACCTTTATATGTCCTCTATGTACATTTTTATGAGGCCATAAGTTGTTTCTATAACCATAACCATACATATATCATAAGTTGTATCTATGACCATAACTATGTATATATTCTATGACTAATGTATGAAATAAACTCTCCAACATATAGATATATCTATACTATGTAATAGGGAATCAATTTTTATCATTTATTAATCTTTACCTATATTTTTGGCTTTGAATTTTATCGATCCAACTATTTTGCAATTTTTAGTTTTTATTTTATATTGACCCATACCTGATATCCAATATATGGAGATATATACATCCTCTAAATATATATTACGGATTACCTATTAGAACAGAAACGAAAGGGTTAAGAAGATACATAGAAACCCTGCCCCACCAGTGACCTCATCAGTGATGCAATCGACATACTAATTACATCTCCCTATAAAAGAGGGATATTTTGATAAAACTGGCACCACTGAAGAAGGGACTGTGTGTCCCGAAACGCGTCTGGGAGAATCTGAATGCCAGTTATTATCGAAGTCCAGTGAGACAAGTTATACTGAGCGCTCAGTAACAGGAAGATACAAATTACCACGTGGAACGCCATAAGATTGTGACGGCGGGAGATCGCGCAAGCCGGCCCAGCGGAGGATACACGCACATAGCTGGTAACATCAAATAGAATAAATTGCACGGCATATACAGCAGACTGCACGTGAACGCCACAAGCTGTTGGCGGCGGGAGATCGTACAAATCGGCCCAGCAGAGGATATGTATATATAACCAGCAGCATTCAACAATACAGGCTGCGCGGCATACAAGCAACAGCGTGGACCGCAGCCAATACAAGTCCGGGAGACATCTACAACAAGAAGGGTCCCCAGTACACGCCGAGAGTGGTAAAGTAACCAAAGTAACATTACAAAAGAAAGTTCATGTATTTAATAATTTAATGGTTACTTTTTGTCAAAGATAATCCACAGACACTATAAGGCTATATCTAGACCACTACAATCCTCCCAATACCTATTTATGGAGATTTAATCCCATTCAATTCCCCTAGGAACAGACAATGAACATTAATTAATCTTACTATATTTTATACAGATCAGAGGCAATATATATACTCAGACATCAGAGACATTGGAGCAACAGACCCTGATGGATATACAATAAGACATTATAACAGAGTCTAATTGTCAATTTTATCTATATGGTTATCCTCCCTTAAAAAAGGATGAACTTTTGACAGCTATTTAATTTATTGTAACATTTTTATTGAATTTATTTGTATTGGTGTGATTTTTAGTAAATGTATATTGTCTATAATAAATTAAGTACAATTCAATCCAAATATAGGAGTGCCCTCTCATCGCTTTCTACTCTGTTTTGAGCGAATTGGATGATGATGAGGAGCAGGAGACTGTTGCCTCCGATACAGAGGGTAGTACCCATAGCAGGTTTCTTCCATCTGTTCAGCGTGGAAGGGCAGAAGAGGATGAGGAGAATGAGAGTCATCCACCTGATGAGGACAGTGAATTCTTTTCTGTTGGGATTCTGGCACACATGGCTGACTTTATGTTAAGATGCCTTTCCCGTGACCAACGCGTTATATGCATTTTGGCCAACCATGATTACTGGTTGTTCTCCCTTCTCGACCCTCGCTACAAAGAGAACTTCTCATCTCTCATTCCTGTGGTGGAGAGGACTAGCAAAATGGTGCAATACCAGAAAGTCCTTGTGGAAAAATTGCTGCAAAAATTTCAAGCTGACAACGCTGGCGGCAGAGTACGTAGTTCCTTAGGCAACCGAGGAGGTGATACGAGGGGAACTCACAGCAGTTCCAACAGAGGCAGGACAACACTCTCCAAGGCCTGAGAAAGTTTCATAACACCCCACCATCACCCTCACCTTGATGCGCGGCCTACTGTCACAAGGAGGGAAACATTTTGGAAGATGGTGAAGGAGTACGTAACAGACATGGTGTCCTCAATGATCCTTCTGTGCCATACAACTATTTGGTGTCCAAACTGGTCACGTGGCATGAACTGGCACTCTACGCCTTGGAGGTGCTGGCCTGCCCTGCCGCCAGCGTTTTGTCAGAGCGGGTATATACTGTCAACTGAAAATGCTGAACGGTTGACTCTTATAAAAATGAACAAGGCCTAGATTGCCCCTGACTTCTCTACTCCACCAGAGGAAAGTGGCTGAACATAAAGGCACTTTAAACGTGGCTTTTAAGGTGTATTGAATGCACTGTATTCCAATGCACCCCTTCCACCACAAAAAAGGGTATATGGTTCAATCTTCCTTTTCTCGTCCTCCTCCTCCTCCATAATATCAACATTCTTATGTCTGCCCTCGCTCCTAATGTTTTAGAGGGTCAGCTCAGCAACAGGCCCTCAGCCATAATTTTTTCGATGGTCAGCTCAGCAGCAGACCCTTGCCCATACTTTTTCCATGGACTGATCAGCAGCAGGCACTCGCTCCTAATGTTTTAGAGAGTCAGCTCAGAAGCAGACCCTCAACCATAATGTTTTCGATGGTCAGCTCAGCAGCAGACCCTCGCCCATAATTTTTACCATGGTCAGATCAGCAGCAGGCCCTGGCCCCTAATGTTTTAGAGAGTCAGCTCAGCAGAAGACCCTCACCACTAATGTTTTAGATGGTAAGCTCAGCAGCAGACCGTCGCCTCTAATGTTTTAGATGGTCATCTCAGCAGCAGGCCCTCGCCCCTAATGTTTTAAATCAGGCATCCTCAAACTGTAGCCCTCCAGCTGTTATAAAACTACAACTACCACAATGCCCTGCTGTAGGCTGTTCGTGCATGCTGGGAGATGTAGATTTGCAAAAGCTGCAGGGCTGCAATTTGGGAAAGCCTGTTTTAGATGGTCAGATCAGCAGCAGGCACTCGCCTCTAATCTTTTAGAGAGTCAGCTAAGCAGCAGACCCTCACCCCTAATGTTTTAGATGGTCACTGTAAACTGACAACTTTGTATAAAAAAAATTAAAAAGTTGTCGTTTACAGCGATATTTCTCACACAAAGTATGGGTATATGTAAAAATACACCCCAAAACTTATTGCCCTACTTCTCCTGAGTACGGCAATACCACATGTGTGCCACTTTTTTGCAGCCAAAATGCACAAAGGGGCCCAAATTCCAATTAGTACCTTTAGGATTTCACAGGGCATTTTTACGCATATGGATTCTCACGCTTTAGGGCCCCTAAAATGCCAGGGCAGTATAAATACCCCACAAGTGACCCCATTGTGGAAAGAAGACACCCCAAGGTATTCCGTGAGGGGCATGGCAAGTTCACAGAATTTTTTTTTTTTGGCACAAGTTAGCGGAAATTTATATATATTTTTTTTTTTGCAAAGTCTCAAATTTCCACTAACTAGTGACAAAAAATAAAATTTTACATGAACTCACCATACCCAGCACGGAATTCCTTGGGGTGTCTTCTTTCTAAATGGGGTCACATGTGATGTGTTTGTACTGCTCTGGCATTTGAGGGTCTCCGCAATCATTACATGTATGGCCAGCATTAGGAGTTTCTGCGATTCTCCTTATATTGAGCATACGGGTAATGAGATTTTTTTTTTCCTTTCAGCCTCTGGGCTGAAAAAAAAAAAATGAACGGCACAGATTTCCTCATTCGCATTGATCATCGTGGATGAAAAAATCTCTGCCAAAAAATGTGCAAAAAAAAAAAAAAAGTAGGAAGGCCCCATTCACACGTCCGCAAAAATGTCCGCATCTATTCCGCAGTTCTGCGGAATAGATGCGGACCCATTCAGTGTGAATGGGGCCGGCGGTGATGCGGAGAGCACAGCATTTGCGGAGCTGCGGCCGCAAACGTCCGGGTTTCGGCCCCCAAACATCCGGCCGCAGCTCCGCAAAAGATAAAGCATGTCCTATTCTTGTCTGCAATTGCGGACAAGAAAAGGCATTTTCTATATAGTTCTGGCAATGTGCGGAATCCGCAAAATGCGGAAAGCACATTGCCGATGTCCGTGTTTTGCGGATCCGCGGATCCATGGATCCGCAAAACACATACGGACGTCTGAATGAGCCTTACAGGGGGGTGATTAGTGACAGGGGGGTGATAGGGAGGTGACCAGGGGGGTGACATGGGGTGATCAGGGGTTAATCGGGGGTTAATCAGGGGTTAATAAGTGACGGGGGGTGGATGGGGGGGCTCTGTGGTGATTGGTGCACTTACAAAAGTTTCCTTTGGTGGTCCCAAGCAAAAGAGACCACCAAAGGAACGAACAGCAAGCATATCAGACGCTGTTAACAAAACAGCGTCTGATATGCCATTTTTTTTTAACTTCTACAGCCTGCCAGCGCATGATCAGCGCTGGCAGGCTGTAGTTAAAGTTCTCCCCGACGCGATCCTGTGAACGCGCGCACGCAAGATGACGCGCCCGCGCGTCTAGGAGGAACAAACCGACCGCCGCCAGGATGCAATCCTGAGTTGGGCGGTCTTCAAGGAGTTAAGCAGCATTAAACCCAAATGTTTAAGATGGTCAGCTCAGTAGCAGGCCCTCGAACCTAATGTTTTAGATAGTCAGTTCAGCAGAAAATCCTTGCCCCTAACATTTTAGATAATCAGCTAAGAAGCATGCCCTCGCCCCTAATGTTTTAGATGGTCAGCTTAGCAGCAGGCACGCGCCCCTAATGTTTTAGATCAGGGGTCCTCAAACTACGGCCCGCCGAGGAAACTGATCTGGCCCGCTGGGTGTTATTGCGGTTTCTCAAAGCTCAACAGGGCACTGCCACCTCCTCCCAGTGGAGGAGGTGGCGGAGCTGTAGTGGCCGAAGAGAGGGACTGACAGTGTGGCGTGGCCGAGCTCTGTCTGGTCCGCGGGACAGGTACTTTTGTTTCCTGTATCCTGTACCCGGCCGGACTGACAGGAAGTGCTCACTTAGTGTGCGCTTCCTATCAGTCTGGCCGGGTACAGAAAACAAATGATCCTGTACCGCAGACCTCACAGAGCTCGGCCACGCTACACTAGGGGAGGGGGTGAGTAATGAATGACAGTGTGACAAGGTGATGAGGGAGGGGCGCTGGAAAAAAGAGTGACAAGAAGGGGGGAGTGACAACGGAGGGGGGCTGAGAAGGAGAGTGACAAGGGAGGGGGGGGTTGAGAAATGAGTGACAAGGGAGGTGGTCTAAGAAATGACAGTGACAAGGGAGGGAGGGGGCCTGAGAAATGAGAGTGACAAGGGAGGGCGGCTGAGAAATGAGAGTGACAAGGGAGGGTCTGAGAAATGAGAGTGATAAGGGAGGGCGGAATGAGAGTGACAAGGGAGGGAGGGAGCGTGAGAAAGAGAGTGACAAGGGAGGGGGGGAATGATTTCCATTGAAATACGAGTAAATATATGTAATTGCTCATAGTTAAACTATAGTACGGCCCTCCAACGGTCTGAGGGACTGTGAACTGGCCCCATGTTTAAAAAGTTTAAGGACCCCTGTTTTAGATGGTCAGCTCAGCAGCAGGCCCTCACCCCTAAAGTTTTAGATGGTCAGCTCAGCAGCAGGCCCTCGCCCCTAATTTTTACATGATCAGATCAGCAGCAGACCCTCACCGCTAATGTTTTCGATGGTCAGCTCAGCGGCTGACCCTCACCCCTAATGTTTTAGATGGTCAGATCAGCAGCAGTCACTCGCCCCTAATGTTTTAGAGAGTCAGCTCAGCAGCAGACACTCACACCTAATGTTTTAGATGGTCAGATCAGCAGCAGGCACTCGCCCCTAATGTTTTAGCTGGGCAGCTCAGCAGCACACCCTTGCCCCTAATGTTTTAGATGGTCAGCTCAACAGCAGGCCCTCGCTCCTTATGTTTTAGATGGTCAGCTCAGCAGCAGGCCCTCGTCCCTAATGTTTTTGATGGTCAGGTCAGCTCAGCAGCAGGCCCTCGCCCCTAACGTTTTAGATGGTCATCTCAACAACAGGCTCTCACCCCTAATGTTTTAGATGGTCAAATCAGCAGCCGGCACTCACGCCGTAATGTTTTAGAGAGTCAGCTCAGCAGCAGACCTTTGCCCCTAATGTTTTAGATGGTCATCTCAACAGCAGACCCTCACCCCTAATTTTTTAGATGGTCAGATCAGCAGCAGACCCTCACCCCTAATGTTTTAGATGGTCATCTCAGCAGCAGGCCCTCGCCCCTAATGTTATAGAGGGTGAGATCAGCAGCAGACCCTCGCCCCTTATTTTTAGATGATCAGGGCAGCAGCAGGCACTTGCCCCTAATGTTTTAGAGAATCAACTAAGCAGCAGTCTCTCAAACCCAAATGTTTAGAATAGTCAGCTCAGCAGCAGACCCTCACCCCTAATGTTTTAGATCGTCAGATAAACAGCAGGCCCTCGACCCTAATGTTTTAGATGGTCAGATCAGCAGCATTCCCTCGCCCCTAATGTTTTAGATGGTCAGCTCAGCAGCAGATCATCGCCCCTAATGTTTTAGATGGTCAGCTCTGCAGCAGGCCCTCGCCCCTAAAGTTTTAGATGGTCATTTCAGCAGCAGACCCTCATCCCTAATGTTTTAGATGGTCAGCTCAGCAGCAGGCCCTCGCCCATAATATTTTAGATCGTCAGATCAGCAGCAGGCCCTCACCCCTAGGTTGTCAGCTCAGCAGCAGGCCCTCGCCCCTAGCGTTTTAGATGGTCAGATCAGCAGCAGGCCCTCGCACCTAATGTTTTAGATGGTCAGCTCAGCAGCAGGCCCTCATCCCTAATGTTTTAGATGGTCAGCTCAGCAGCAGACCCTCATCCCTAATGTTTTAGATCAGGGGTCCTCAAACTACGGCCCGCGGGCCATATGCGGCCTGCCGAGGAAACTGATCCGGCCCGCCGGGTGTTATTGCTGTTTCTCACTGCTCAACAGGGCACCGCCACCTCCTCCCAGTGGAGGAGGTGAAGGAGGTGGCGGAGCTGCGGCGGGCGAAGAGAGGGACTGACAGTGTAGCGTGGCCGAGCTCTGTCTGGTCCGCGGTACAGGTACTTTTGTTTCCTGTATCCTGTACCTGGCCAGACTGGCAGGAAGTGCTCACTTAGTGTGCGCTTCCTATCAGTCTGTCCAGGTACAGAAAACAAATGATCCTGTACCGCAGACCTCACAGAGCTCGGCCACGCTACACTAGGGGAGGGGGTGAATAATGAATGACAGTGTGACAAGGTGATGAGGGAGGGGCGCTGAAAAAAAGAGTGACAAGAAAGTGGGGAGTGACAACGGAGGGGGGCTGAGAAGGAGAGTGACAAGGGAGGGGGGGGTTGAGAAATGAGTGACAAGGGAGGTGGTCTAAGAAATGAGAGTGACAAGGGAGGGAGGGGGCCTGAGAAATGAGAGTGACAAGGGAGGGCGGCTAAGAAATGAGAGTGACAAGGGAGGGTCTGAGAAATGAGAGTGACAAGGGAGGGGGGAATGAGAGTGACAAGGGAGGGAGGGAGCGTGAGAAAGAGAGTGACAAGGGAGGGGGGGAATGATTTCCATTGAAATATGAGTAAATATATGTAATTGCTCATAGTTAAACTATAGTAAGGCCCTCCAACGGTCTGAGGGACCGTGAACTGGCCCCATGTTTAAAAAGTTTGAGGACCCCTGTTTTAGATGGTCAGCTCAGCAGCAGATCGTCGCCCCTAATGTTTTAGATGGTCAGCTCAGCAGCAGGCCCTCACCCCTAAAGTTTTAGATGGTCAGCTCAGCAGCAGGCCCTCGCCGCTAATGTTTTCGATGGTCAGCTCAGCGGCTGACCCTCACCCCTAATGTTTTAGATGGTCAGATCAGCAGCAGTCACTCACCCCTAATGTTTTAGAGAGTCAGCTCAGCAGCAGACCCTCACGCCTAATGTTTTAGATGGTCAGATCAGCAGCAGGCACTTGCCCCTAATGTTTTAGCTGGGCAGCTCAGCAGCACGCCCTTGCCCTTAATGTTTTAGATGGTCAGCTCAACAGCAGGCTCTCGCTCCTTATGTTTTAGATGGTCAGCTCAGCAGCAGGCCCTCGTTCCTACTGTATTTGATGGTCAGGTCAGCTCAGCAGCAGGCCCACTCCCCTTATGTTTTAGATGGTCATCTCAACAGCAGGCGCTCACCCCTAATGTTTTAGATGGTCAGATCAGCAGCCGGCACTCACGCCGTAATGTTTTAGAGAGTCAGCTCAGCAGCAGACCTTCGCCCCTAATGTTTTAGATGGTCATCTCAACAGCAGACCCTCACCCCTAATGTTTTAGATGGTCAGATCAGCAGCAGACCCTGACCCCTAATGTTTTAGATGGTCATCTCAGCAGCAGGCCCTCGCCCCTAATGTTATAGATGGTCAGATCAGCAGCAGACCCTCACCCCTAATTTTTAGATGATCAGGGCAGCAGCAGGCACTTGCCCCTAATGTTTTAGAGAATCAGCTAAGCAGCAGTCTCTCAAACCCAAATGTTTAAGATAGTCAGCTCAGCAGCAGACCCTCACCCCTAATGTTTTAGATGGTCAGATCAGCAGCAGGCACTCTCCCTAATGTTTTAGAGCAGTGATGCTCAACCTGCGGCCCTCCAGCTGTTGTAAAACTACAACTCCCACCATGCCCAGCTGTAGGCTCATAGCTGTAGGGTGTCTGGGAATGATGGGAGTTGTAGTTTTGCAACAGCTGGAGGGCCGCAGGTTGAGCATTCCTGTTTTAGAGAGTCAGCTAAGCAGCAGACCCTCACCCCTAATGTTTTAGATGGTCAGCTCAGCAGCAAGCCCTCACTCCACTTTTGTTTTAGATGGTCAGCTTAGCAGCAGGCCCTCATCCCTAATGTTTTAGATGGTTAGCTCAGCAGCAGGCCCTCGTCCCTAATGTTTTAGAATGTCAGATCAGCAGCCGGCACTCGTGCCTAATGTTTTAGAGAGTCAGCTCAGCAGCAGACCCTCGCCCTTAATGTTTTACATGGTCAGATCAGCAGCAGACCCTCACCCCTAATGTTTAAGGTGGTCAGCTCAGCAGCAGACCCTCGCCCCTAATTTTTAGATGATCAGGGCAGCAGCAGGCACTTGCCGCTAATGTTTTAGAGAATCAGCTAAGCTGCAGTCTCTCAAACCCAAATGTTTAAGATGGTCAGCTCAGCAGCAAATTCTCACCCCTAATGTTTTAGACCGTCAGATCAGCAGCAGGCCCTCGACCCAAATGTTTTAGATGGTCAGGTCAGCAGCAGGCCCTCACCCCAAATGTTTTAGATGGTCAGCTGAGCAGCAGATCGTCGCCCGTAATGTTTTAGATGGTCAGCTCAGCAGCAGGCCCTCGCCCCTAAAGTTTTAGATGGTCATCTCAGCAGCAGGCCCTCGCCCCTAATGTTTTAGGCGGTCAGCTCAGCAGCAGGCCCTCACCCCTAATGTTTTAGATGGTCAGCTCAGCAGCAGGCCCTCACCCCTAATGTATTAGATGGTCAGCTCAGCTGCAGGCCCTCACCACTAATTTTAAGATGATCAGATCCGCAGCAGATCCTTACCCCTAATCTTTTCGATGGTCAGCTCAGCGGCTGACCCTCATCCATAATGTATTAGATGGTCAGATCAGCAGCAGTCACTCGCTCCTAATGTTTTAGAGAGTCAGCTCAGCAGCAGACCCTCACGCCTAATGTTTTAGATGGTCAGATCAGCAGCATCACTTGCCCCTAATGTTTTAGCTGGTCAGCTCAGCAGCAGGCACTCACCCCTAATGTTTTAGAGAGTCAGCTAAGCAGCAGACCCTAACCCCTAATGTTTTAGAGTCAGCTCAGCAGCAGTCCCTCACCCCAAATGAGGTAGAGCAAACTCAAACTTTCCTTCTAAAAGGGTCTAGGGCCTCACAGGATTTACTGTCAACCGAAGTTGCTACCCACAATGCAATGCAACACCAATAGCAGAACAGATTACCACAGCAGAGTGGAGCACAGCAAGAGACAAATGAGATTAACAGATTTTCTCACCTGATTTGAGTCTGCAGGCCTACTCGTCAAGCACTGTCCACCATGCTCTGGGAACCCCCAAACTTTGGCTACTGAAACAACTTCTCCTGTGGCCCCGCGTTCGGGCACCAACTGTTAAAGCTGCCCTCAATCAGGGCTGATTATGTTTGCTCTACTGCTCCAAATTAGTGGTAAGTCAAGGCTTTTAAGTGCACGGAAAATAGGAATTAGACTTACCGGTAATTCTATTTCCTGAGATTCCCTCATGACAGCACCACAGGAGGATGTTCCCATTTGACCTTCTTGGACAGGAAACAGAGAGGTTAAAAGGTCCCTCCCACCTCCACTAACCAGTGTTTTTCCAGATCACTTCACCAGGATGGATGCAACCGATTTATTAAAATCATCACAAATTCCAATAAGCAATGTTTACATAGTAGTTAGAAAGGGAGGGAATGTACGGGTGCTGTCATGAGGGTATCTCAGGAAATAGAATTACCGGTAAGTCTAATTCCTATTTTCCAGTTCATCCCTCATGACAGCACCACAGGAGACGTACCAAATATAATATAGGGGGGGGGGGACCCAGACTAAGGACAAAATATCTCAGATTTTTATCATTTGATAAAAATACCATTTCATAGAATCAGGAATAAACCTGAGACAGAAACTTTTTGATTCTACCAGAACTAATCTTGGTGACAGAGTTTGTAAATCCAGTCTGACTCTCAAATGTCTCTTTATCGGCATACTTGATCAACACACCTACCTCTGATTCTAGACTTAAGAATCTAATTAGAGGAAGAATAATCGTTTTATTAGACATCGGTCATAAAAGAATGTCCTGTACCTGTAAGCCTAGTCTATATGGTAAGTACCACTGCGTAAAAGCGACTAGCTCAAAAATCAGATAAAATATTGTAACCTCATATACAACCACTGCACAAGTAAATATTTACTGTAGACCCCATTGCAGTTTATACCCCAGAGCTTAATCGTTAAACGATAATCAGCTAACTCCTGATGTCTCCTGATGTAAGAAAACCAGAGCCAAGCTGACAGCACTGGCACACAGCAGGCATGGACAATACCGATGAGGTAACCAAACTATACCGCTGGCTTCTGTACCGGTCCAGGACAAGCTCTTTTTGGGATCCCATACCAGAGGTGTTGGTATGAACTCAAGGGAAAGAACCTTCCCGATGAAACCAGGCCAACCGAGAACCCACCTGCATGCATAACTTCAAGTTAGAGGCAGTCTTAAGGGTTTCACAAGATCTTTACATGGCCCTAGCCAGGAAACACTGGGACTGAGGAGTGGTAGAAGGTTACAGGACCTGTTCAGCGCACACAACCGCAGCTTATATGTGAATGGCTGTAAGTGTGAACGTGGACTCTATTAGCACTATTGCAGTTTTATAGCTTCCTGGGTAGGCCTGCAGTGAGGGGAGTCTCCTTCCCGGAGGCGACAGAGATGCCCTTGAGGATATGGGAATTAGATGAAATGAAGGAATGGTCCTAATGTTCATCACATCAGCACCCTTAGGTGCAACAAGATAGAATAACCTAGAGGACAATTTAGTTGGGCATAGGTTGACTTTACTGAAAATTACTTGTCCTGAGGTAGCATTACCAATTTATTGCCCCGAAGGGGATAGCCGTAATCCGTACATGAATAATACCCAGCCAAGATGGTGCTACCTCCCTTGTAACGAGTCTGAGTAGGATCTTTAACTTCAGGCTGACCCATACTATCTCCAGGTGAATATACTATGAATCACATGGCCCGTACACATATATGTCTTCTACTCCTTGAATTAATTACATACAATTCCTATTAATATTGTCCACATTGTCCAAGAGGAATGTGGCTTCAATACAGCATTGTGTTAACTGTAGGCTACTCCTGTTAGACTAGGTACCGCCTGAGGTCTTAGGACCCCTTTAAGCTTTAGCTTAACTTCTGCCTCCTACCGTGTTGCTTTTATGTGTCAGGACCGCCGTAGGAGGCAAGTATCAGCCGACCACTGCCCGGAGGTAAGTGGAGACAGGCTATGCATAGAGGCAGCGGGCACTGCATGGAGGCCAGTGGAGGCCGGAGGTAAGGTTGCAGCGGGCCCTGCACGGAGGCAAGGTTGCAGCGGGCCCTGCACAGAAGTCCTGAGGCGGCACACAAGCCGTGAGGCGGCACACAAGCCGTGAGGCGGCACACAAGCCGTTAGGCGGCACACAAGCCGTTAGGCGGCACACAAGCCGTTAGGCGGCACACAAGCCGTTAGGCGGCACACAAGCTGTGAAGTGGCACGCCGCGGGCACACAGGCCGTGAGGCTGTACGCCGGGCAGAGAGGCCGTGAGGCTGCACGCCGGGCACAGAGGCCGTGAGGCTGCACGCCGGGCACAGAGGCCGTGAGGCTGCACGCCGGGCACAGAGGCCGTGAGGCTGCACGCCGGGCACAGAGGCCAGGCACAGAGGCCGTGAGGCTGCACGCCAGGCACAGAGGCCAGGCACAGAGGCTGTGAGGCTGCACGCCGGGCACAGAGGCCGTGAGGCTGCACGCCGGGCACAGAGGCCAGGCACAGAGGCCGTGAGGCTGCACGCCAGGCACAGAGGCCGTGAGGCTGCACGCCAGGCACAGAGGCCGTGAGGCTGCACGCCAGACACAGAGGCCGTGACGCATGTTAAGCCAGGTTGCTAGCCTGAAAAAACTAAGCTCCACATTCTGTCCTAATTAAGAAACAGATGATTCTACTATCGTCTGAGGTCGAAACATCAGATCCACACACAGATTCTCAATTAAAGTAATTAGAACTGTGGAGGCAATCCAGCTGGTTAAACACTTGCATGGTCTACTTACCTGACAAACAGTTTGCATGGTTTACTTACCAGACTTGGAGTATGTGCTGCCAAAGCAAGCACAAATATTGTCATGCAGCATCCGCCATACTTGCGTTGGTAAGGAGACAAGGTCCCATTCCAGCTGCTGACTGCTTCAGGCGCACTGAGGCGCAATCCTGCTGAACTCCACATGCACAGAGGCAGGGCAAGGAACAGCGGATCTAAGCTCCAAAAACCCATATCCATAGTGAGGTAAACACCAGCTGCATTACTCACTCATCAGGGTTATGAGCAAGCCCGAGGGACCCACATAAGGGGTTTACAGGCACTTTATAGGGTAGGAAGGATGAGAATGAACCCACCGATCGAACCCAGGCCATCAGAGAACCCACCTATAAGCTCAGCTCCGCCAGGTGGGTTCCGGGCTGCTAAGGGACCTCTTCCCCAAGAGGTGTTAGCAAGGCTATTTGAGGTCTGGAAGGAGAGGCCTGACACCCCCCGATCCTAGTACCAGCCTAAGGCCCTAAAAGTACTTGTAAAAATTCTTCAACCCTAGAGCAGGGAACCTCTCTGCATCCTTCCAGGAGCAGGACAGGAAGAACACTGGTGAGTGGAGGTGGGAGGGACCTTTAACCTCTCTGTTTCCTGTCCAATAAGGTCAAAGGGGAACATCCTCCTGTGGTGCTGTCATGAGGGATAAACTGGAAAAAATGTTTTAGAGGGTCAACTCAACAGCAGGCCCTCGCCCCTAATGTTTTAGCGAGTCAGCTCAGCAGCAGGCACTCATCCCTAATGTTTTAGATGGTCAGCTCAGCAGCAGGCCCTTGTCACTATTGTTTTAGATGGTCAGATCAGCAGCAAGCACCCGTCACTAATGTTTTAGAGAGTCAGCTCAGCAGCAGGCCCTCACTCCTCATGTTTTAGATGGTCAGATCAGCAGCAGGCACTCGCTCCTAATGTTTTAGAGAGTCGGCTCAGCAGCAGACCCTCACCCCTAATGTTTTAGATGGTCAGATCAGCAGCAGGCACTCTCCCTAATGTTTTAGAGAGTCAGCTAAGCAGCAGACCCTCACCCCTAATGTTTTCAATGGTCAGCTCAGCGGCTGACCCTCACCCCTAATGTTTTAGATGGTCAGATCAGCATCAGGCCCTCGCCCCTAATGTTTTAGAGGGTCAACAGCAGGCCAGCAGGTAAAAATGAGCGAACACCTGGATGTTCGAGTTTGAGAAGTTCGGCCGAACTTCCCGAAAATGTTCGGGTTCGGGATCCGAACTCGACCCGAACTTTAACCCGAATCCAAACCCCATTGAAGTCAATGGGGACACTAAATTTTGGGCACTAAAAAGGCTGTAAAATAGTCCTGGAAAGGGCTAGAGGGCTGCAAAAGGCAGCAAAATGTAGGTAAATGTCCTGCAAACAAATATAGATAGCAAAATGAATTAAAATAAATAAAAATTAACCAATATCAATTGAAGAGAGGTCCCATAGCAGAGAATCATGTGTCATATCACCCACCACTGGAGAAGGCCACTTTCAGTTATTTAGGCCCCAGCACCCAGACAGAGGAGAGAGGTCCCACAGCAGAGAATCATGTGTCATATCACCCACCACTGGAGAAGGACACTTTCAGTTATTTCGGCCCCAGCACCCAGACAGAGGAGAGAGGTGCCACAGCAAGGAATCATGCGTCATATCACCCACCACTGGAGAAGGCCACTTTCAATTATTTAGGCCCGAGCACCCAGACAGAGGAGAGAGGTCCCAGAGCAAGGAATAAGGCGTCATATCACCCACCACTGGAGAAGGCCACTTTCAGTTATTTAGGCCCCAGCACCCAGACAGAGGAGAGAGGTCCCACAGCAAGGAATCATGCGTCATATCACCCACCACTGGAGAAGGCTACTTTCAGTTATTTAGGCCCTGGTGCCCAGATTGAGGAGAGGTTCATTCAAAATCATGGTAAAGTTAAAATAATGAGGATTCAATAAAGAAGTGCCCCGGAGTACAAGAATACATGGTTGATGGGGAGGCAGTTATAAATGTCTATTCTGAACAAGGGAGGGACAGGTACTGTAGGATCCATGCCTGGTTCATTTTTATGAACGTCAGCTTGTCCATGTTGGCTGTGGACAGGCGGCTGCGTTTGTCAGTAATGACGCCCCCTGCCGTGCTGAATACACATTCAGAAAAAACGCTGGCCGCCGGGCAGGCCAGCACCTCCAAGGCATAAAATGCTAATTCTGGCCACGTGGACAATTTGGAGACCCAGAAGTTGAATAGGGCCGAACCATCAGTCAGTACGTGGAGGGGTGTGCAGATGTACTGTTCAACTATGTTAGTGAAATGCTGCCTCCGTTCCGTATCAGGTGGTGGTGCAGTTAGCTGTGGCGTGGAGACAAAACTTTTCCACATTTCTGCCATGCTAACCCTGCCCTCAGAGGAGCTGGCCGTGACACAGCTGCGTTGGCGACCACTTGCTCCTCCTCTGCCTTTGCCTTGGGCTTCCACCTGTTCCCCTGTGACATTTAGGAATGCTCTCAGGAGCGCGTCTACCAGCATGCGCTTGTACTAGCGCATCTTCCTATCACGCTCCAGTGCAGGAAGTAAGGTGGGCTCATTGTCTTTGTACCGGGGATCCGGCAGGGTGGCAACCCAGTAGTCCGCAGGCACTGCAGCATGTAGTCGCTCATGTGTGCCAGGCTTCCCAGAGGTAAGGACAAGCTGTCCTCTGTGGGAGGCGTATTGTCATCGTCCTCCATATCCCCCCAGCCACGCACCAGTGATGGGCCTGAGCTGTGTCGGGTGCCACCCCGCTGTGAACCTGCTTCATCCTCATCCTCCTCCACCTCCTCCTCGTCCTCCAGTAGTGGGCCCTGGCTGGCCACATTTGTACCTGGCCTCTGCTGTTGCAAAAAACCTCCCTCTGAGCCACTTCTAACAAAATGGCCTGAAAGTGCTAAAAATGACCCCTCATCCTTCTCCTCCTCCTGGGCCACCTCCTCTTCTATCATTGCCTTAAGCGTTTTCTCAAGGAGACATAGAAGTGGTATTGTAACGCTGATAACACGGTGTCATCGCCTCTGGCCATGTTGGTGGAGTGCTCGAAACAGCGCAACAGGGCACACAGGTCTCGCATGGAGGCCCAATCATTGGTGGTGAAGTGGTGCTGTTCCGCAGTGCGACTGACCCGTGCGTGCTGCAGCTGAAACTCCACTATGGCCTGCTGCAGCTCGCACAATCTCACCAGCATGTGCAAGGTGGAGTTCCACCTAGTGGGCACGTCGCATATGAGGCGGTGAGCGGGAAGGCCGAAGTTACGCTGTAGCGCAGACAGCAAAGGAGCGGCAGGATGTGAACGCCAGAAGCGCACACAGACGGCCCGCACTTTATGCAGCAGCTCTGACATGTCGGGGTAGTTGTGAATGAACTTCTGCACCACCAAATTCAGCACATGCACCTGGCAAGGGATGTGCATCAAACCGGCTAGTCCCAGAGCTGCGACGAGATTTCACCCATTATCGCACACCACCAGGCCGGGCTTGAGGCCTAGCGGAAGAAACCTCTCGTTGGTCTGTTGTTCAATACCCCGCCACAACTCCTGCGCGGTGTGGGGCCTGTCCCCCAAACATATGAGTTTCAGAATGGCCTGCTGACGTTTACCCCGGGCTGTGCTGAAGTTGGTGGTGAAGGTATGTGGCTGACTGGATGAGCTGGTGGAAGCAGAGGAGGAGGAAGCCGAGTAGGAGGAGGAGGCTACAGGAGGCAAAGAATGATGCCCTGCGATCCTTGGCGGCAGAAGGACGTGCGCCAAGGAACTCTCCGCCTGGGGCCCAGCCGCCACTACATTTACCCAGTGTGCAGTTAGGGAGATATACAGTTGTGTTCAAAATTATTCAACCCCCAATGCTGTAAAGGGTTTTAGGGAATTTAGTGTACATTTGTAATTGTGTTCAGAATGAAATCTTACAAGGACTTTTTAAAGAACCAAATGCAACTAAAATGACATCAATTGTTTTTGTAATACAGTATTAAATGTTTTGTTTTGTGATTTCTTTATTGACACAATTATTCAACCCCTCAAAGACTACCACTCTTAAGAACAGAGGTTCATTCAAGTGTTTTCGATCAGGTATTGAAAACACCTGTGGATGTCAAGGAGCAGCAATCAAACATAATAAGCACCAATTAGGCAGATGTAAAATGACTGTGATACTCAGCTCCTTCTAGACATTTACCGGTGTGTTTACAGACATGGTGAAGTCAAGAGAATGGTCCAGGAAGACAAGAGAAGAGGTGATTTCTCTTCACAGGAAGGGCAATGGCTATAAGAAGATTGCAAAGATGTTAAACATACCAAGAGACACCATAGGAAGCATCATTCGCAAATTCAAGGCAAAGGGCACTGTTGAAACGCTACCTGGTCGTGGCAGAAAGAAGATGCTGACTTCGACTGCTGTGCGCTACCTGAAGCGCAAAGTGGAGAAAAGTCCCCGTGTGACTGCTGATGAACTGAAAAAAGATTTGCCAGATGCGGGTACTGAAGTTTCAGCTCAGACAATAAGGCGCACACTGCGTAATGAAGGCCTCCATACCAGAACTCCCAGGCGCACCCCCTTGCTGTCTCCAAAGAATAAGAAGAGTAGACTGCAGTATGCCAAAAGTCATGTGGACAAACCACAAAAGTTTTGGGATAGTGTTCTGTGGACTGATGAAACAAAATTAGAACTGTTTGGGCCAATGGATCAACGCTATGTTTGGAGGAGGCCTATGAAGAAAAGAACACCTTGCCTACTGTGAAGCATGGCGGGGGGTCAATCATGCTTTAGGGTTGTTTTGCTTCTACAGGTACAGGGAAGCTTCAGCGTGTGCAAGGTACCATGAATTCTCTTCAGTACCAGGAGATATTGGATGAAAATGTGATGCAGTCCGTCACAAACCTGAGGCTTGGGAGACGTTGGACCTTTCAACAGGACAATGATCCCAAGCATACCTCCAAGTCCACTAGAGCATGGTTGCAGATTAAAGGCTGGAACATTTTGAAGTGGCCATCACAGTCACCAGACTTAAATCCGATTGAGAACCTCAGGTGGGACTTAAAGAAAACAGTTGCAGCGCGCAAGCCTAAGAATGAGACTGAACTGGAGGCTTTTGCCCATGAAGAATGGGCGAAGATGGCTGTAGATCGCTGCAAGACACTTGTGTCAAGCTATGCTTCACGTTTAAAGGCTGTTATAACTGGAAAAGGATTTTGTATTAAGTACTAAGATTGAATGTCACTTGGGGGTTGAATAAAACTGATAATGATGTGAGCACAGAAAAGACATTTGTGGTTATTTCATTATAAATGTTATGTTATATTTGTCTGACTTACAAGTGCCTCTTTGATTTAATTGTAAACAAGACGACTGAAATGATCAAAATCAATGTCAAACTGGCCAAAACACTCAATTTCAGTGGGGGTTGAATAATTTTGAACACAACTGTAGCATCCCTGGCCGTGCTTACTGGTCCACGTATCTGTGGTTAGGTGGACCTTGCCACAGATGGCGTTGTGCAGTGCACACTTGATTTTATCGGATTCTTGGTTGTGCAGGGAAGGCACGGCTGTCTTTGGAGAAGTAGTGGCGGCTGGGAACAACATGCTGTGGGACAGCCATGGACATCAGCTGTTTGAAGCTGTCTGTGTCCACCAGCCTGAATGACAGCATTTCAAAGGCCAGTAGTTTAGAAATGCTGGCATTCAGGCCCAGGGCTCGAGGGTGGCTAGGTGGGAATTTACGCTTTCTCTCCAAGGTTTGTGAGATGGAGAGCTGAAGGCTGCCGTGTGACATGGTGGAGATGCTTGGTGACGCAGGTGGTGTTGTCGGTGGCACATCCTCTTTTTGGTGGGCGGCAGGTGCCAACATTCCTACCGAGGCGGAGGAAGAGGCCGAGGCAGCAGCAGAAGAGGGAGCAGGGGGAGCCAGAGTGAGTTCCTTGCTTTTAAGGTGTTTACTCCACTGTAGTTCATGCTTTGAATGTAGATGCCTGGTCATGCAGGTTGTGCTAATGCCTCGCTTCAGGATCTGATGGCACAGCGTGCAAACCACTCGGGTCTTGTCGTCAGCACATTGTTTAAAGAAGTGCCATGCCAGGGAACTCCTTGAAGCTGCCTTTGGGGTGCTCGGTCCCTGGTGGCGGTGGCCAGTAGCAGGCGAACTCTCTTGGCGGCGGCTGTTCTGCTTTTGCCCCCTGCTCCCTCTTTTGCTACGCTGTTGGCTCGGTCTCACCACTGCCTCTTCCTCTGAACTATGAAAGTCAGTGGCACGACCTTCATTCCATGTGGGGTCTAGGACCTCATCGTTGCCTGCATCGTCTTCCACACAGTCTTCCTCCCTGACCTCCTGTTCGGTCTGCACACTGCAGAAAGAGGCAGCAGTTGGCACCTGTGTTTCGTCATCATCAGAGACGTGCGGACTCCGATGAGGTGGTATTCCCATGTCCTCATCATCAGGAAACATCAGTGGTTGTCCATCAGTGCATTCTATGTCTTCCACCACTGGGGAAGGGCTAGGTGGATTTCCTTGGGAAACCCTGCCAGCAGAGTCTTCAAACAGCATAAGAGACTGCTGCATAACTTGAGGCTCAGACAGTTTCCCTAATATGCATGGAGGTGATGTGACAGACTGATGGGCTTGGTTTTCAGGCGCCACCTGTGCGCTCTCTGCAGAAGACTGGGTGGGAGATAATGTTGTGAACGTGCTGGATCCACTGTCGGCCACCCAATTGACAAGCGCCTGTACCTGCTCAGGCCTTACCATCCTTAGAACGGCATTGGGCCCCACCAAATATCGCTGTAAATTCTGGCGGGTACTGGAACCTGAGGTAGTTGGTTCACTAGGACGTGTGGCTGTGGCAGAATGGCCACGTCCTCTCCCAGCACCAGAGGGTACACTAACACCACCACGAAGGAGTCCGCGTCCCTTACTAGATGTTTTCCTCATTGATACAATTCACCAAGCACCACAATACGAAAAAAAATATTTGGCCTAATGTATTGATTTCAAATTCAGGCCTTTTTTTACAGGCACCGAACACTATCTGCCTATTTATTTATGTAGCATATTACACTAATCCAGGCACAGCAGTATCCACTGATTTAGGGGAATATCTCTTTTAGGGCTAGTATTTAGGGCCTGGATGAAAGGTATCCTTTTATGGACAGATTTACACTTGGAGATGCACAGTAGCGTGTGAAAAAATACGTAGGAATATGCCTTGAGCAATTGTATTTTAAAACTTTGTGTAATATACCCTTTAACGGACAAAAATACAATGGGAGATGCACGGTAGCGTGTGAAGTTATTGAGGATGACCCTCTCAGCACTTGTATATACACCGTGAGTGTAATATACCCTTTTACTGGCAGATTAACACTTGGCCTGCAACAGCTGGAACACCAGATTCAGGGTATTGCTATTTTGGCTATTGAATTTCACCCCAGAACAAAATATATGTTTTGGCGGACACTATTATACTTTGCCAGCCAGTGCTGGGACACCAGATTCAGGGTATTGCTATTTTGGCAAATGAATTTCACCCCAGAACAAAAAATATTTTTTGGCGGACACTATTATACTTTGCCAGCCAGTGCTGGGACACCAGATTCAGGGTATTGCTATTTTGGCAATTGAATTTTACCCCAGAACAAAATATATGTTTTGCCGGACACTTTTATACTTTGCCAGCCACAGCTGAAACCACTGATTTACGGTATTGCTATTTTGGCTATTGAATTTCACCCCAGAACAAAATATATCCTTTGCCGGACACTATTATACTTTGCCAGCCACTGCTGGGACACCAGATTTAGGAGATTGCTATTTTGGCAATTCAATTTCACCACAGAAAATAATCTATCCTTTGCCAGACAGCAGACAGTATTACACTTGGCTAGCCAAAGCTGGAACACCAGATTTAGGGGATTGGTATTTTGGCAATTGTATTTAACCCCTTAATAAAATATAGAAATTGCTATCCTGAGTTTCTAGGGGTGACAATAAGCACAAGCCCCTGATGTAGGATATAGCAAGAAAAAAACTAGTATTGATGGATTGATGGACTTGGTGGCAGCTTGTTCTGTTGCACCACAAGCCGATCACCCTAGAAAAAAAGTGACAGAAAAACGCTCTGTGCAGCCTAAAAACCAGTGAGCAAGTAACTAGCAGAAGTTGAATCATTCACAGCTGTAGATCGATCAGTTCATTTGGTGCTGTTGCTGACTTTTCCCTGCCTAATCTCGCCCTCACAGAAGCTGCGTCCTCTCCCTACACTAATCAGAGCAGTGTGACGTGCGGCGCTGCATGAATCCAGCTTAAATAGAGGCTGGGTCACATGCTGCACTTGGCCAATCACAGCCATGCCATTAGTAGGCATGGCTGTGATGGCTTCTTAGGGCAAGAAGTAAAACGCTAGCTGATTGGCTGCTGTGCAGCCCTTCAGAAAGCGGGAAGAAATCGCCGAACAACGGACCCAAGCCCGAACTTTTTTTAAAATGTTCGGGTCCGGGTCCGTGTCACGAACACCCCAAAATTCGGTACGAACCTGAACTATGCTCGAACTGTTCGCTCAACACTACCAGCAGGCCATCAATCAATTTTCAAGGGTGTGTATGATTCCCTCCTTTATTTGTAACAATATGTGTATTGGACTGCCGATTCCTTGTAATTTTTGGCAGCCCTTTCACTTACTGCATAGGCTTTATGAGTGTAGTAGTCTCACTACCTGAACAATTTTACCACGATGTGAATGAGGCCCTCCTTTATGTGATATACAGGTTGTATCGGAGTGCCTCTTCCTTATAATTTTTGGCAGCACTTGCACTTTATTTACTAGTAAATATACAGGAAAGAATGTTTCCTAACAATTTTTCATCTACAATCGATTTTATCTTCGGTTTTGTGCGTATTATTGTCAGTCTGTAAAATTGGCGTACTACTTGGACAACATCGTTCCTAGCAGTGACATGGAGTCCAAGATGCATCCAGACATGCTGTTCCCAAACCAGCATTAAACATGGCATCTGAGCGATTCAATGACCGGGGTAGCACAGTCGCCATTCCCTGTCATTGCACGCGCCACGTACAATGGAATTCGCTTCGTGAGAAAAAGTAATTCAAAATGAATCTAGTTTCTTTATGAACTTTGATGAAGCAACTAAATAACATTTTTGATAACTTTGCTCATGTCTAGTGATAAGCAAACAGTTTTTTTCGTTCACCGTTATGCTACTATTTCCGCTAGTTTTGCACTGCAAGAGAAAAGAAGAAATGTGATAACTGCGGAGGGAAAAAATAAAACACAGTTGCCCAGAGTTTGTGTCAGCGCCAAAAAGTGTTCCAAATTTGGAGCAAATTTTGTACAATTTGGCACATCTAGGGTTTGTATAGTTTTTTCAACATGAAGGACAAGCTGCAGGGCTTAGAGAGAAGGGGTGGGGTTTCATGAAAATTATGTGGGGCCTAAGATCTGCCATTTTGTGTCAACATTGTGCAACAATTACGGAGTAAAAATCTCTCAAAGTAAGCAAACCAATAGTTAGTATAGAGTGAGAGAAAATATCTATCCCTGCTCCACATTTATCATCCAGTCTGAGCCCCTGTGATAAATGCAGGTCTAAATAACCTTTGGCCCTATGACACTGGTTGCCCTGTTACAAGCTTGGCAGCTTAAGGCGTCTGTGTTGGTCCTGTGTTCATATGTACTCTCATTGCTGAGAAAAAAATGATATCTTAATATGTGCAAATGAGCCTCTAGGAGCAACGGGGGCATTGCCATTACACCTAGTGACTCTGCTCTCTCTGCTCCTTCGTTATGTTTCAAGGCCTGTTTAACGAAGTCAGGCATTGACTTATAGGAAAGCTGCTTTCCAAAAGATAACCTTGGGATAATGTGTTAGGAGCGCATAACATTATTTTTTATTTAGCTGCATGGCCAGAAGTGAGTTGGGTTTTAACTCTTCCAAATGACAAGGAAGGGACATACAGTACTTATCGACATTTCAACATAATAAAAGCGCTCTATGTTGTGCAATCCTAAAACAGCAGTCTGCTTTATTGGTGTAGTAAATTCAGGCCCCAACACTAGAGGGCTCCCCGTACCACATCTGCATGAGGGGATTTTCATGCTGAATAAGCAGCATGAAAGCAACAGGTGGAGGAAATAAAGTGTGCCCACCTGTGAGGTCCACAGAGCTGTGCAATACCCCAGACAGGTTATCTATAATTGTTTATTATATATTGTAATTAGAGATGAGCGAATGTCTTCATAGTTCAATTTGGCTGCTTCTTCAAATTTTACAAACAAATTTGCTTCGTGACTACCGTAATTACTTTGTAACCAAGCGCATTTTTTTTTTTGGCGAATGCAATGGCAGGGAGCTGCGATAGGGCCGCTCCTCATCATTGTACCCCTCAGATGCTGCGTTCATACATGATTGCAGCATCCAAGAGCAAAAACAGAGGAAAACTAACAGAAAAAAAAAAATCGATTTGCCCTGAAATGGTGTAAAAAACAAACAAACAAAAAAATCATACTTTCCGCATCCATTTGCTTGCAACATGCCGGCCGCCGCCATCTTGCTTGAAGATCTGGCACAAAAGTTTGTGCTGCTTGAGATGACTTCATACGTCACCACGCACTGGATTTTGGCCGAGATCTTCAAACAAGATGGCAGCAGCCGGCCCGTCGTGAACAAATGGAGGAGGTAAGCAGGATTTTTTTTTTTAACACTATTTCAGGTTAAATCAATTTGCTACCACGAAGCAGGAGCAAATTTGGCTTCTCGTCAAATCAACTTTATCCTGAAATTCCACTTTTTTGGATTTGTTGGATGTTTTTATGAGGAGGTAAGTAGAAGCCCGGACAGAGGGGCGGCTGTGGATGTAGTGTTTCTGGATTTTGCAAAGGCTTTTGATACTGTCCCTCATAGACGTTTAACCTCTTAAGGACTCAGGGCGTACATGTACGCCCTGAGAAGTTCCGATCACCGCAGCACTGCGGGTGGTGATCGGAACAGGATGCCTGCTGAAATCATTCAGCAGGCATCCTGTGACAATGTTGAGGGGGGTCCTGTGCCCCCCCCGTGTCGGCGATCGCAACAAACCGCAGGTCAATTCAGACCTGCGGTTTGTTGCGCTATGTGTAGTCTCAGATCAGAGACTAAAATCTGCCCCTAATTGTAAATTTTAACCCCCCCCCTGCATCCCGCCATCTTAGTGTCCCCCCGGGCGGTGCAGGGGGGGG
Source organism: Bufotes viridis (assembly GCA_033119425.1). Taxonomy (NCBI): domain Eukaryota; kingdom Metazoa; phylum Chordata; class Amphibia; order Anura; family Bufonidae; genus Bufotes; species Bufotes viridis. The sequence continues at coordinate 551,484,843 of CM065590.1, read as the reverse complement.
GATTTGCGGGCGGTGCTGCGGGTGGGCGGCGCGGGAGGCGGGATCGCAATTGCGATCCCCCGCCCGCCTCCTTTCAATCCATTTCCCTGGTGTCTAGTGGGTATAGCAGGGGGTCAGCACATTGCTGACCCCCTGCTATAAACTGCTGACATCTGTGCTGCAGATGTCAGCAGTTTAACCCCTTCTATACCACGGTCCGTATGGACCGCGGTATAGAAGGTGTTAACATAGAGGAGCTCCCTCCCTCTCCCATCGAGGGCTGCCGTGCCTTTGCAGCCCCCGACGGGATAGGATAGTATAGGGAGGAGCTCACCTCTCCTCCATCACCCGCTGCTCTGTAATGGCAGCGGGTGATGGTTACCATGGCAGCAGGACGCTTTCAGAAGCGTCCTGCTTGCCATGGTATAGTAACTCTGGTCAGACTTCTGCTAAAGGCAGAAGTCGGACCAGACTGTGAAAAGTAAAAAAATACAGTGCAGTACACTATATAGTGTACTGTTCTGTATTATATAGACACCAGATCCACTGGATCTACAAGAACCAAGTGGGTCTGGGTCAAAAAAATGTCAAAAAAGTGAAAAAAAAGAATAAGAAAAATACATATCCCTGAATAAAAATAAAAAAAAACAAATAAACTACACATATTAGGTATCGCCGCGTCTGTAAAAATCTCCTCCATAAAATATCACGTGACCTAACCCCTCACGCAAATACCGTAAAAAAAATCACAAAAAAATGGTGTAAAAAAGCCATTTTTTGTCACCTTGCATCACAAAAAGTGTAATACCAAGTGATCAAAAAGGCGTATGCCTCCCAAAATAGTACCAATAAAATCGCCATCTCATCCCGCAAAAAATGAGTCCTTATATAGGACAATCTCCCAAAAAAATAAAAAAATATGGCTCTCAGACTATGGAGACACTAAAACATAATTTTTTTTTTCTAAAATGCTATTATTGTGTTAAAGTAAAATAAATAAATAAAAAGTATACATATTATGTATCGCCGCGTCCGTAAAAACCTGCTCTATAAATATATCACATTATCTAACCCCTCAGGTAAATACTGTTAAAAAAATAAAATAAAAACAATGTAAAAAAACATTTGTCACCTCACATCTCAAAAACTGTAATAGCAAGCGATCAAAAAGTTATATGCACCCAAAAATAGTGCCAATCAAACCGTCATCTCATCCCGCAAAAAATGATACCCCACATAGGACAATCACCCCCCAAAAAAATAAAATAAAATAGGGCGCTCAGACTATGGAGGCACTAAAACATGATTTGTTTTGTTTTAAAAAATGATAATATTGTGTAAAACTTAAATAAATAAATAAAAAGTATACATATTTGGTATCGGCGCGTCCGTCGCAACCTGCTCTATAAAAATAAAACATCACCGAACCCCTCAGGTGAACACAACAAAAAAAAATAATAAAATACGGTGTCAAGAGCCATTTTTGTCACCTTACATCACAAAAAGTGTAATAGCAGGCGACCAAAATGTCATATGCACCCTAAGATAGTTCCAATCAAACCGCCATCTCATCCCACAAAAAATGAGCCCCTACATAAGACAGTCGCCCAAAAAATAAAAAAAATATATGGCTTTCAGAATGTGAAGACACTAAAAAAATCATTTTTTTCAAAAATGCTGTATTATGTAAAACTGAAACAAAACCCCCCAAAAAGTAGCCATATTTGATATTACCGCGTCCGTAGCAACCTGCTCTATAGAAATAGCACACAATCTAACCTGTCAGTTCAACGATGTAAATAACAAAAAATAAAAACGGTCCGAAAATAGAATTTTTTTTGCAAATTTTCCATTTTAATCAATTTTTCCAGTAAAAAAACATGGGTTAACAGCCAAACAAAACTCAATGTATATTGCCCCGATTCTCTAGTTTGCAGAAACACCCCATATGTGGTCATAAACTGCTGTATGGCCAAACGGCAGGGCGTAGAAGGAAGGAACCGCCATATGGTTTTTGGAAGGCAGATTTTGGTGGACTGGTTATTTGACACCATGTCCCATTTGAAGCCCCCCTGATGCACCCCTACAGTAGAAACTCCAAAAAAGTGACCCCATTTGGAAAGTACGGGATAAGTTGGCAGTTTTGTTTGTATTATTTTAGGGTAAATATGATTTTTGGTTGCTCTATATTACACTTTTTTTGAGGCAAGGTAACAAAAAATAGAAATTCCGAAATTTCATCTCCATTTGCCAATAACTCTTGTGGAACACCTAAAGGGTTAACAAAGTTTGTAAAATCAGTTTTGAATACCTTGAGGGGTGTAGTTTCTTAGATGGAGTCACTTTTTTGGAGATTCTACTCTAGGGGTGCATCTGGGGGCTTCAAATGGGACATGGTGTCAATAATCCAGTCCAGCAAAATCCGCCTTCCAAAAACCATATGGCGTTCCCTTACTTCTGTTCCCTGCCGTTTGGCCATACAGCAGTTTACGCCCACATATGGGGTGTTTCTGAAAACTACAGAATCGGGGCAATAAATATTGAGTTTTATTTTGCTGTTAACCCTTGCTTTGTTACTGGAAAAAATGGATTCAAACGGAAAATTTTCCAAAAAATCGAAATTCTGACATTTTATCTCCATTTGCCATTAACTCTTGTGGAAAACCTAAAGGGTTAATGACGTTAGTAAAATCAGTTTTGAATACCTTGAGGGGTGTAGTTTCTAGAATGGGGTCATTTTTGGATGGTTTCTATTATGTAAGCCTCAAAAAGTGACTTCAGACCTGAACTGGTCCCTAAAAAGTGGGTTTTTGAAAATTTCTGAAAAATTTCAAGATTTGCTTCTAAACTTCTAAGCCTTATAACGTCCCCAAAAAATAAAATGGCATTCCCAAAATGATCGATACATGAAGTAGACATATGGGGAATGTAAATCAATAACTTTTTTGGCCGGTATTACTATGTATTATAGAAGTAGAGAAATTGAAACTTGGAAAATTGCAAATTTTTCAAAATTTTTGGTAAATTTGATATTTTTTTATAAATAAAAATAAAAATGTTCAACTTAATTTTACCAGTGTCATGAAGTACAATATGTGACGAAAAAACAATCTCCAAATGGCCCGGATAAGAAAAAGCGTTTTAAAGTTATCACCACATAAAGTGACAGTGGTCAGATTTGCAAAAAATGGCCAAGTCCTTTAGGTGAAATAGGGCTGAGTCCTTAAGGGGTTAATAGGTAAAGTGAGGTCTATAGGCATGGAAAGTATAGTCTGTAATTGGATTGAAAAATGGCATTAACCCCTTAAGGACACGGCCATATTTCACCTTAAGGACCAGGCCATTTTTTGCAAATTTGACCGGTGTCATTTTATGTGTGAATAACTTTAAAACGCTTTTACTTATCCATGCCATTCTGAGATAGTTTTTTCGTCACATATTGTACTTTATGACACTGGTAAAATGGAGTAAAAAAAAATCATTTTTATCTATAAAAAAAATACCTCATTTATCAAAAATTTTGAAAAATGTGTAAGTTTCCAAGTTTCAATTTCTCTGCTTCTATAATACATAGTAATACCTCCAAAAATAGTTATAATTTTACATTCCTCATATGTCTACTTCATTTTTGAATCATTTTGGGAATGCAATTTTATTGTTGGGGACGTTACAAGGCTTAGAAGTTTAGAAGCAAATCTTGAAATTTTTCAGAAATTTTTAAAAACCCACTTTTTAAGGACCAGTTCAGGTCTGAAGTCACTTTGTAAGGCCTCTTTCACACGAGCGTGTCCGGATTAGGTCTGGATGCGTTGCGGAAGCGTTCAGTGAAAACTGTGAGATTTCACAGGCAAAGCCATTGAGTTTTGCCTGCGATTGCGTTCAGTTGTTCAGTTTTTTTCCGCGCGGGTGCAATGCGTTTTGATGCGTTTTTCACGCGCGTGATAAAAAACTTAAGGTTACAAACAACATCTCCTAGCAACCATCAGTGAAAAACGCAACGCACCCGCACTTGCTTGCGGATGCAATGCGTTTTTCACACAGCCCCATTCACTTCTATGGGGCTAGGGCTGCGTGAAAAACGCAGAATATAGAACGTGCTGCGATTTTCACGCAACGCACAAGTGATGCGTGAAAAAAAACGCTCATGTGCACAGACCCATTGAAATGAATGGGTCAGGATTCAGTGCAGGTTCTATGCGTTCACATCACGCATTGCACCCGTGCGGAAAACTCGCTCGTTGAAAGGGGCCTAAGGCTTACATAATAGAAACCACCCACATGACCCCATTCTAGAAACTACACTCCTCAAGGTATTCAAAAACTGATTTTACAAATGTTGTTAACCCTTTAGGTGTTCCACAAGAGTTATTAGTAAATGGAGATGAAATTTCTAAATTTAAATTTTTTGGCAAATTTTCCATTTTAATCCATTTTTTCCAGTAACAAAGCAAGGGTTAACAGCCAAACAAAACTCAATATTTATTGCCCTGATTCTGTAGTTTGCAGAAACACCCTATATGTGGTCGTAATCTACTGTACTGGCACACGGCAGGGCGTAAAGGGAAAGGAGTGCTGTGTGGTTTTTGGAAGGCAGATTTTGCTGGCCTGGTTTATTTACAGCATGTTCCATTTGAAGCCCCCCTGATGCACCCCTAGAGTAGGAACTCCATAAAAGTGAACCCATTTTGGAAACTATAGGATAATGTGGCAGTTTTGTTGGGACTATTTTTAGGGTACATATGATTTTTGGTTGCTCTATATTACATTTTTTTGAGGCAAGGTTACCAAAAATAGAAATTCTGAAATTTCATCTCCATTTGCCATAAACTGTTGAGGAACACCTAAAGGGTGAATAAAGTTTATAAAATCAGTTTGAATACCTTGAGGGTGTAGTTTCTTAGATGGGGTCACTTTTATGGAGTTTCTACTCTAGGGGTGCATCATGGGTTCTTCAAATGGGACATGGTGCCAAAAAAAAAGGCCATCAAAATCTGCCTTCCAGAAACCATATGGCATTCCTGTCCTTCTGCGCCCTGCTATTTGACCATACAGCAGTTTACGACCACATATGGGGTGTTTCTGTAAACTGCAGAATCAGGGTAATAAATATTAACTTTTGTTTGGCTGTTAACTCTTGCTGTGTTACTGGAAAAAATTTATTAAAATGGAAAATTTGCCCAAAAATTGCTGTTTTGGCAGGTTTTTATTTCATTTTTTTGACCATGTTCATCTGAGGGGTTAGGTCATGGGATATTTTTATAGAGCAGATTCTTATGGACACGTTGATACCTAATATGTCTATTTTTTAAATATATTTAGGTTTTACTCTATATTATCCTTTATAAAAATAAGAAAAAACATTTTCGTATCTCCATAGTCTAAGGCCTCTTTCACATGGACGTCACGTTTGATGCCCGGATAAGAGGCGGGTGCGTTGCGGGAAAATGTGCAATTTTTCCACGCGAGTGCAAAGCGTTTTAATGCGTTTTGCACGTGCATGGGAAAAATCGGCATGTTTGGTACCCAGACCCGAAGCCGGACTTCATCACTGAAGTCCGGTTTCGGGTTGAGTATTCTGTATATTTTATTATTTTCCCTTATAACATAGTTATAAAGGAAAATAATAGCATTCTCAATAGAGAATGCAAAATAAAAAGGGCAATAGAAGGTTAAAAATAATAAAAATAAAAAAAACTCACCTACTCCATTTGATCGCGTAGCTGCGGGTCTCCTGTTCTGTCTTCAGTTGGGGAGGGGGGGTGAAGGACCTTCAGTGATGTCACTGGGTCACATGGTCCAATCACCTACTTCTCTATTGAGAATGCTATTATTTTCCTTTATAGCTATGTTATAAGGGAAAATAATAAAGATCGGGTCCACATGCCGATCGTCTCTTAGCAACCATGCGGGAAAATCGCACCGCATCCGCACTTGCTTGCGGATGCTTGCGATTTTCCCGCAGCCCCATTCACTTCTATGGGGCCTGCGTTGCGTGAAAAACACAGAATATAGAACATGCCTGGACAGCCTACAGCTATCAGGGCATGTTAAAAGTAGTAGTGGCTTTTTTTTGTTTGTTTCCTAAATTTTACACGTTGTACCTTCCATAAGGTCATATATTTATGTACTTTCACACTAGCGTTATTCTTTTCCGGCATTGAGTTCCGTCCTAGGGGCTCAATACCAGAAAAGAACTAATCAGTTTTATCCCAATGCATTCTGAATGGAGAGAAATACGTTCAGTATGCATCAGGATGTCTTCAGTTCAGTTACTGCACGTTTTTTGGATGGAGAAAATACCGCTGCAATATTATCTCCGTCCAAAATTCCGGGACACTTGCATAACACTTTCAGTAGTGGATTAGAATATTCTTCTTTATTTTATTTTTTTAGCTTATTCGAAAAATCGGCAATGTAATATGCACGTTAATCGAGTAAGGGTGGGTTATAGGCAACTTTCCTATTGGGCTGGCTTGCTAGAATTTGCTAATATGTAGAATGTGATGTATATTCTTAAAAACAAATATTAGTCTTTCTTTTTCATCTAAATCCATTACATTTACTAATGGGTTCAGATTAAAAAAAAAAATATATATATATATATATATAAATATATCACACTATATTCTACATATCCGCGATTTCTAGCAAGCCAACCCAATAGGAAAGTTGCCTATAACCCGCCCTTACTCGATTAACGCAAATATTACATTGCCGATTTTTCACATAAGATGAAATAAATTAAATAATGAAGAATATTCTAATTCACTACAGACTACGATATTGCAGCCTTCTCACATTGGCCCACAAGCAAGAATCAGGCAGTTAATAGGTTCAGATGAAAAAAAAAAGACGAATATTTTGTTTGAACAATAATATATCACTATATTCGAAATATTTGCAATAAAAAATTCGCAATTCGAATATTTACGCTCAACACTACTGATCTATTCACACTATTAGGAAGTTTGTTTCCAAGTTTTGAATACTTTAACTAAAAGCAGTTAAAGATTAGTGTTCAGCGTGAATATTCGAATAGCGAATTTTAATCGTGAATATCGCAACTTCGAGAATTCGCAAATATTTCAATTTTTTTTCACGTGAACCCATTACCTGCCTGCTTCTTGCTTGTGGGCCAATGTGAGAAGGCTGCAATATCTAGAGAATATGAATATTCTTCATTATTTAATATAGTTTATGTTATGAAAAAAATCTTCAATTAAATATGCGCATTAATCGAATCGCGTAAGGGCGTTAAGCAACTTTCCTATTGGGTTGGCTTGGTACAATTGTCGAATATGTAGAATATAGCGCTATATTCGTAAATTACGAATATAGTGCTATATCCTACATATTTGACAATTCTACCGAGCCAACCCAACCCAATAGGAAAGTTGCTTAACGCCCTTACGCGATTCGATTAACGCACATATTTAATTGAAGATTTTTCACATAACATAAACCACACCTCTTTCACCCCTCTGGCCTGCCCTTGTTTCCTATAATTACCTCCTCCTTTCCCTCCCACCACTCCACACTTGTCCCGCACCTTCGCACTGCTGTGACAATTATGAGCAGAGGAACTGAGTATGCGCCAGCGGCGCAAGCGCAAGATCTGGGGGGAAGAGCAGGTGGTAATAATAGGAAACAAGATCGGGCCAGAGGGGTAAAAAAGGTGTGGTTTTATGGGCTCTTGCCGAAGCTCGTTAGCATAAGTTAAAAAAGTCATTTTTTGAAGATCTCGGCGAGGGACAGAACAAATAAAGGTACCATTGTAATGAGGGCAAAGGAGTCTATAACCTGATCTGAGCGGTCTAAAAGGCTTAGAAGGTGACAGACTCCCTTTAAGTTGCTTTTGTGCCAATGACTGTTCACATAAAAATTTTGACAAACCTCAAGAGAGTAAGACATGATTCAGACTTGTTCTGTTGTTTCTATGCAGTTACTTCAGAATGGACATTGCCAGTAGTTGGATCATGTCAGTGGTGCATTATTTACAGGTATATAGCATACAGGAGACTGTGTACTCTCCACAGGCATAGGAACACTCCTGCACTTTTTAATTGGAGCTCTTTATCAGTTCTGTACTAACCGATAGTGATGACGCGAACATAAAATTTTCTTACGCAAATGTTCGCGAACGGGCGAACCGGGCGAACCGCCATAGACTTCAATTGGGAGGCGAATTTTAAAACCCACAGGGACTCATTCTGGCTACAATAGTGATGGGAAAGTTGTTTCAAGGGGTCTAACACCTGGACTGTGGCATGCTGGAGGGGGATATATGGCAAAACTCCCATGGAAAATTACGTAGTGGACGCAGAGTCGGGTTTTAATCCATAAAGGGCATAAATCAACTAACATTCCTAAATTGTTTGGAATAACATGCTTTAAAACATCCAGTGTGTGTATACGATCAGGTATGATGTTGTATCGATCAGGTAGTGTAAGGGTTACGCCCACTTTACAGACATTGACAGACCAAACTCCTCTTTTAATGCACCACAAACAGTTCATTTGCACAACCGCAAACTCCCCATTTGCACAAGGTTGGATACCAAGCTAGCCACGTCCCGGTGATGTCATTGAAGGTTTCTTCCTCCACCCAGCCACGTACAACACCAAGGGTCCCCAAAAGGTGAATTGAATTGATTTTTCGAACGGGGAGATGGTTAAAAAAAACGCTGGCTCCCTCCCCTTTGTTTTTATCCGCGGTCACTGCGTCTGCGCGGTGCAATTTACTGTCACACCCGATATGAGTGGTATTTTCTGTAGTACTATTCTCATCAGTTTAATCCCTGTAACGTCCCCAATCTGGGGGCCATTTATTGAATAGATTTTTCGAACGGGGAGATGGTTAAAAAGACGATGGCTCCCTCCACTCTGTTTTAAACCATGGTGACTGCGTCTGCGCCGTGCAATTTACTGTCACACCCGATATGAGTGGAATTTTCTGTAGTACTATTCTCATCAGTTTAATCCCTCTAACGTCCCCAATCTGGGGGCCATTTATTGAATAGATTTTTCGAACAGGGAGATGGTTAAAAAAACGCTGGCTAACTCCACTCTGTTTTAATCCACGGTGACTGCGTCTGCGCCGTGCAATCTACTGTCACACCCGATATGAGTGGTATTTTCTGTAGTACTATTCTCATCAGTTTAATCCCTGTTACGTCCCATATCAGGGATTGCCTTTTGTGAAAAAAAATTTAGGCCTGGTACCTTCGACTGACTTCACAGTGACAGACCAAACTCTCATACTCCAAACTGAATTGATTTGAGGAATCGGGAGATGGAAAAAGCAGCTTGGTCGGTCCTCTTACTCCCAAATTGGGGCACTGCGCGTGCACAGAGCAATGTGCTGTGACACCCTATATGAGTGGTGTCTTAACTAGTACTATTCCTATCAGTTTAATCCCTGTTACGTACCCTATCCGGTCGAATTGATTAACCATTGTCGAATTAGCGAACCATTACGACATCATGAAATAATTTAGTTCTGAGCTCTGTACTTGCTTTGTATTGGAATTGATGGGGATTTTTTTAATTGTCTGCATCATTTCTAATAAACTATTAAGAGACTTTATTATGATTTTTTATTTTATGTATTAAAAACCCATACAACATATAAAAAAAAGGTAAATTAATGTTTTTTCTATGAAATATTATCCAGCCGTCCGATCGCTTTTGGTCTGACCATAATGAAGCAACGGCCTTATCATCTGGGGTGTGGCAACATTGCCAACGCACTTATAGAGGTTGTGGTAAGGTGCAAGGTACTGTGGTCGACGGGAGGTATGTGTCACCGAGGTTCCTGGCCTCGGTGAGGTAAGAGCCGGATTTTTGGTGTGTCAGCAGCAGCTAGTGCTGCTTGACACCTTGCTATTTAGTTTGGCTGCAAAGCCAATCCGGGCCGGCTCTTACTGGGAGTAGGCAAAGAGTTGGGTGGGTGCCTACTCCCCACGGTCCAGGCCGGGTTTTCCAGGGCCTTTATAACACAGCCAGCAGCTGGGTGTGGAGGGTGTGATTGTCCTGGAGCTGCTGTTAGACTGTTTTACTTGTGTTTGGAAGTTCTCTGGGCTGGAAGCAAGAACCAAGCAAGGAGGAGGGCAGACGACCTGGAAGCCTGACGGCGACTGTCTTACGGCTGGACTGACAGCCAGGTGTGAACCTGCATCTAAAAACCTCCCAGGTGACTGGAGCCTGTTTTGGACTGTCTTGTTTTTCCGCTTGATTTCTTATGTGTGTGAATTAACACCAAGAGACTGTTTTATTTTGTGCAAGTGTGAATAAAACACTGTTTATTGCACTATCTGGACTCCCTGTTTTGCCTCTATACTGCACCCGCACTGCTATCTACCAGAGCGACTCCCCACATTTGGTGTCGGATGCGGGCATGCGCAGTGAGGCTGGCGTGATCGCCGAAGTTTGTTTTGTTTTGCTGGGCACAAGTGCATGGCATATATTAAGCCAGCAAAGCTACAAGTAGGAGTTGCTGGCAACATGGAGGCGGCTGTGAAAGCTCTCATAGAGGCTAACGTGCAGCAGCGGGAGACCAACCAGCTACTGTTACAGCACGTGATGGCGTTACAAGCTGCAGGAGCGTCCCACCACGACCATGATGCCCGGAAAGCGGTCCGTGCGGCGATCCCAAAGATGACCCCTTCGGACGACGTTGAGACATATCTGGCGGTCTTTGAGAAGGTAGCCGTGAGGGAAAAGTTACCCGTGACCAGTGGGCCGAGGTGGTCGCTCCGCTTTCTGGCATCCGGCCCCAGCAAGTTTTTTTGACTTGGCAGATGCCCAGGCTGCTGATTACCCCACGGTGAAGGGGGAGATCCTGGCCAGATTGGGGTAAACGTGTTGGTCCGGGCTCAGCGGGTCCACCAGTGGGACTTTAAACGGCTGAACCCGCCAGGCCGCAGTACTATGAGTTGCTGCATCGGTTGCAAAAGTGGCTGCAGCCTGATGTTCTAAGTCCGACTGCTATGCTGGACCGTCTACTGGCCGACATGTTCTGGAGGGCCCTGCCTTATCCCCTCCAACACTGGGTCGGCCAGGCGTCTCCGGTAAGTGCCCTGGAGATGGTCGACCTGGTGGAGCGCTACGAGGCCACCAGAAACCTGCAGGGGAATCTTGCTGGGAAGGGGTCAGTCAAACCTCGGAGGCCTCCACCCCAGTTCCGACGTCCGGCGACAGAGAGGCCTGCACGGAATATACCCCTGCGGATCCGCCTCCCGTGGTATGCTGGAGGTGTCAGGAGCCAGGCCACATCAGGGCCGACTGTCCGCATCGGGATGAGCCGATGGATGTGAACTATGGCTATCGCCACTCCCTGTATGCACGGAAGCTGTGCGCAACTGGCACCCGTGAGGGCAGGACAATAACCACCTGTGTCAGGTAGAGGTGGGAGATTCTCTGGCGGTGGCCCTGCTGGACTCCGGGAGTCTAGTCTCCTGGTAAGGGCTGCCCTGGTACGGCCTGTGGAGTATACCGGCCGTAAAATCGGGGTCCTGTGCATCCACGGAGACCTAAAAGACTACCCCACTGCACTAGTGACTTTGTCCACAGCAGCTGGTAAGTGGACCCACGAGGTGGCTGTTGCTACCAAACTCCCGCATGAATTGATACTTGGGAGGGACTTCCAGGTTTCCCGGCACTGTGGCCGGCGATAAAACTGTCTGATGGACCCGAGACAGGGGTAACCCTAGGAGAGTGGCCTGATACCACTGGAAGGCCAGAACCCTGGGAGCCCGAGTCTGAAGGGCCAGCGGTAGGGGTGACCACCACTGCTGCGGTAGAGGGGAGACAACCCCACTGAGTGTAATGGTGGGAGACACGGAGGACTTGCCACCGGGACCTGAGTTGGCAGACCTCAATGTCTCCGGGAAAATTTTGGGACCGCACAACACCGGACCAAACCCTAACCAGGGCCTGGGAAAGTGTCATAATAATTGATGGTAAACCCCAGAAACCTGGGGCTGAATTAATGTTTCCGCGATTCATTGTTCTTCAGGATATGTTGTATCGAGTGAACCAAATCCGAGGTGAGCCTGTTGAACAGCTGGTGGTGCCCACAGCGTATCGCAAGCTGGTCATGGAGCTTGCCCACCAACATGTTCTTGGGGGACACCTGGGGTGGCAGAAAACGCAGGACCGCATACTACAGCGATTTTACTGGCCCGGTTTGTTTAAGGAAGTAGAAGAGTATTGTAAGTCCTGTCCCACCTGTCAGATAAATAGCCCCCAGCCACATTTCCGTAGTCCTCTGGTACCTCTTCCAATTATTGAGGTCCCGTTTGAGCTGAATCGCTATGGATCTAATTGGGCCTGTACCAAAGTCTGCCAGGGCCACCAACACATTCTGGTAGTTCTCGACTATGCCACTCGATATCCGGAGGCGGTGCCTCTGCGACATACCTCAGCTAAGCTCATTGCCAAAGAGTTAATGGAAATGTTTTCCCGTGTGGGCCTGCCAAAAGAGGTTCTGACAGACCAAGGGACCCTTTTATGTCCAAAGTTATGAGGGAACTGTGTAAATTGTTGCGTATAAAGCAGTTACGGACGTCCGTTTACCATCCACAAACAGACGGTCTTGTCGAGAGGTTTAATCAAACTTTAAAAACATGTTAAAAAGGGTGGTGTCTAGAGATGGGAAGGACTGGGATCTGCTTCTGCCCTATCTCATGTTCGCAGTGCGAGAGGTGCCCCAGGCCTCTACTGGGCTCTCGCCTTCGAACTGCTTTATGGCAGACACCTCGGGCCTGTTGGATATCGCCAAGGAAGCGTGGGAACAACAGCCTGTCCCCCACAAAAGTGTCATTGAGTATGTCACCCAGATGCAGGAACGGATGGAAAGGGTGTTGCCGCTGGTCCGGGAGCATATGGAGGCAGCGCAACAAGCCCAGAGTAGGGTGTACAATCGTCAGGCTCGGTACGGAGCTTCAACCCGGGAGATCGGGTTTTGGTTCTGGTGCCCACCCTTGACAGCAAGTTCCTAGCCAGGTGGCAGGGCCCCTATGAGGTTATTGAGAAGGTAGGGGAAGTAATTACAAAGTACACCAGCCGGGCGGCGCAAGCCGGAGCAGGTGTACCACGTGAATTTACTGAAGCCGTGGAAAGACAGGGACACGGCCGACGACAACAGCCCCGGCCAGGGCTTCTAGGTGACAAGGGTCCAGCCCCACAGTTCGAGGCCTGCGAGCGGTAACCACGGTAAAAATCGCAGACAGCCTGTCTTCCAAACAAGTTCAGGATGTCAGGAGTTCATCAGTCGGAACACGGATGTGTTCTCGACCTCCCTGGCCGCACGCCTCTCATCCAACATGACATCGCTACTGAGCCTCAGGCCAAGATCCGGTTAAAACCCTACCGGGTACCCGAGGCTCGGCGACGGGCCATCGCGGAGGAAGTGCAGTTAATGTTGAAGCTTGATGTCATTGAGGAGTCGAAAAGTGAGTGGGCCAGTCCCATAGTTCTAATACCCAAGCCGGATGGGACGCTGCGGTTCTGCAACGATTTTCGCAAATTAAATGAAGTGTCCAAGTTCGATGCGTATCCCATGCCCCGGTAGACGAGCTTGTTGAGAATTTAGGGCAAGCCCGTTATTTTTCTGTGCTAGACCTCACTAAAGGATACTGGCAGGTACCCTTAACGGAGGCGGCCAAGGAAAAACCGCTTTGTTACTCCGCAGGGCCTGTATCATTACAAGGTGTTACCCTTTGGCCTGCATGGCGCCCCGCCACCTTCCAAAGGTTAATGGATATTGTACTGCGACCTCATCGTCGGTACGCTCGGCCTACTTAGATGATGTAATCATCCACAGCACCGACTGGGAAAGCCATTTGCCCAAAGTGCAGGCGGTTGTGGATGCCCTGAGGAAAGCTGGACTAACCGCCAATCCAAAGAAGTGTGCGATTGGGTTGGAAGAGACCAAATACCTGGGATATGTTATTGGGCGGGAGTCATCAAGCCGCAGGTAACTAAAGTAGAAGCCATACGTAACTGGCCCCGACCGGTCACTACCAGGCAGGTAAAATCGTTCCTGGGGATTGTAGGGTACTACATGAGGTTTGTGCCCCACTTTGCCACGATAGCAGCACCATTGACAGACCTATTGAAGGGACGAAGTCCGGAAAGGTTCACTGGAGTGAGAAGGCAGAAGAGGCTTTCTCTGCATTGAAGTCGGCCCTGTGTGGGTCCCTGGTTTTGGTGACACCCGACTTCAACAGGGGAATTCATAGTACAGACGGATGCCTCAGAGGTAGGCCTCGGGTGCTGTACTGTCTCAGGAGGTCAACGGGAAGAACATCCCGTTGTCTTCCTGAGCCGTAAGCTCAGTCCCGCCGAGACCAGGTATAGCATAGTGGAGAGGAGTGCCTGGCTATCAAGTGGGCACTCGAATCTCTCCGCTACTACCTGTTAGGGAGGAGGTTCCGTCTGGTGACCGACCATTCCCTCTCAAGTGGATGAGCCAGGCAAAGGAGAGGAATGCTCGGGTCACCAGGTGGTTCCTATCCCTGCAGAACTTGAGCTCTCCGTGGAACACAGGGCAGGCCGCTTGCAGGGTAACGCAGATGCCCTGTCCCGCGTCCACTGCCTCACATGTGTTCACCCTCAGGGCTGAACAAAGGGGGTATGTGGTAAGGTGCAAGGTACTGTGGTCGACGGGAGGTATGTGTCACCGAGGTTCCTGGCCTCGGTGAGGTAAGAGCAGATTTTGGTGTGTCAGCAGCAGCTAGTGCTGCTTGACACCTTGCTATTTAGTTTGGCTGCAAAGCCAATCCGGGCCGGCTCTTACTGGGAGTAGGCAAAGAGTTGGGTGGGTGCCTACTCCCCACGGTCCAGGCCGGGTTTTCCAGGGCCTTTATAACACAGCCAGCAGCTGGGTGTGGAGGGTGTGATTGTCCTGGAGCTGCTGTTAGACTGTTTTACTTGTGTTTGGAAGTTCTCTGGGCTGGAAGCAAGAACCAAGCAAGGAGGAGGGCAGACGACCTGGAAGCCTGACGGCGACTGTCTTACGGCTGGACTGACAGCCAGGTGTGAACCTGCATCTAAAAACCTCCCAGGTGACTGGAGCCTGTTTTGGACTGTCTTGTTTTTCCGCTTGATTTCTTATGTGTGTGAATTAACACCAAGAGACTGTTTTATTTTGTGCAAGTGTGAATAAAACACTGTTTATTGCACTATCTGGACTCCCTGTTTTGCCTCTATACTGCACCCGCACTGCTATCTACCAGAGCGACTCCCCACAAGGTGATGATTGCTTCATTGTGATACGCAAGCCCCTTCACCACAACAAGGTAACGATCACGAAGGGGAATTGACACTTGTATGTGCCTTTTTTTTTTTTTGGCTTGTTTTTGCAGCCACAGTGCTGCACCATAGGACAGAAAAATTAGGCATGTACACATGCCTGAAAAATAATGGCATTGTTGCAGCCGCTATTGTAGCATCGGCCGGAAAAAATGATGTTTTCCAGGCAGAAAAGTGACTAAAACATTGCGGATTGAACCCTAGTTGGTGGTGGAGAATTCACGAAAGTCATCCGGTATGCAGACATTAAATACAGCAGCGTGGGGACCATTTTGAGGCCAAGGCATGTAATCAGGCCTTTTGTTAGTCAAACGTATCCCCCACTGTCAGTCCCTTCGGGATCCATGCCTCATTCATCTTTATGAAGGTGAGGTAATCAACACTTTTTTGACCGAGGCGACTTCTCTTGTCAGTGACAATGCCTCCTGCGGCACTGAAGGTCCTTTCTGACAGGACACTTGAAGCAGGGCAGGCCAGAAGTTCTATCGCGAACTGGGATAGCTCAGGCCACAGGTCAAGCCTGCACACCCAGTAGTGAAGGGGTTCATTGCTCCTCAGAGTGTCGATATCTGCTGTTAAGGCGAGGTAGTCTGCTACCTGTCGGTCGAGTCGTTCTCTAAGGCTGGATCCCGAAGGGCTGTGGCGATGAGTAGGACTGAAAAAGCTCCGCATGTCCTCCATCAACAACACATCTGTAAATCGTCCAGTCCTTGCCGCCGTGGTAGGAGGAGGATTACACTCACCTCTTCCCTGTTAGATTCCCGTTGTGCTGTGACATCCCCTTATAAGCTGTGTAAAGCATATTTTTTAGTTTGGTTTTGAACTGCTGCATCCTTTCCGACTTTCGGTAATTTGGCAACATTTCTGCCACTTTCTGCTTATACCGGGGTCTAGTAGCGTGGCCACCCAGTACAGATCGTTCTCCTTCATCCTTTTATACGTGGGTCCCTCAACAGACATGACAGCATGAAAGACCCCATTTGAACAAGGTTGGATGCAGAGCTACTCATTTCCCGTCCTCGTCCTCACTGATGTCATTGACGGTCTGTTCTTCCCCCAGCCACGTACAACACCATGGGTCCCAGATAGGTGACAAATAACGAGCACCCTGGGGTGCCTGCTGTGGTTGGTCTTCCTCCTCCTCAAAGCCGCCACATTCCTCCTCTGACTCCTCTTCCTCATACTCCTCTTCCAGCGTTGCTGCAGGTCCGGCAAGCGATGATGACAAGGCTGTTTCTGGTGGTGATGGTGACCACAACTCTTCCTCTTCCTCTTCACGCTCATCTACAGCCTGATCCAGAACTCTTCGCAGGGCACGCTCCAGGAAGAAAACAAATGGGATGAGGTCGCTGATGGTGCCTTCGGTGCGACTGACTAGGTTTGTCACCTCCTCAAAAGGACGCATGAGCCTACAGGCATTGCGCATGAGTGTCCAGTAACGTGGCAAAAGATTCCCAGCTCCGCAGAGGCTGTCCTAGCACCCCGGTCATACAAATACTCGTTGACGGCTTTTTCTTGTTGGAGCAGGCGGTCGAACATTAGGAGTGTTGAATTCCAACGTGTCGGGCTGTCGCATATCAAGCGCCTCACTGGCATGTTGTTTCGCCGCTGAATATCGGAAAAGTGCGCCATGGCCGTGTAGGAACGCCTGAAATGGCCACACACCTTCCTGGCCTGCTTGAGGACGTCCTGTAAGCCTGGGTACTTAGACACAAAACATTGTACGATGAGATTCAACACATGTGCCATGCACGGCACATGTGACAACTTGCCCAAATTTAATGCCGCCAACAGATTGCTTCCATTGTCACACACCACTTTGCCGATCTCCAGTTGGTGCGGGGTCAGCCACTGGATCCACCTGTGCGCTCAGGGCGGACAGGAGTGCTGGTCCTGTGTGGCTCTCTGCTTTCAGGCAAGTCAACCCCAAGACAGCGTGACACTGTCGTATCCGGGATGTGGAACAACCCCTGGGGAGCTGAGGGGATTCAGTTGATGTGCAGCAAGACGCCGCAGCAGAAGAGGACTCAGCCGAGGAGGATATCGAAGAGGATGGAGTAGGAGTAGAGGAGGTGGCAGTAGGTCTGCCTGCAAGTCGTGGTGGTGTCACTAACTCCACTGCGGAGCCACGCATTCCATGCTTGTCAGCCGTCAGCAGGTTGACCCAATGCGCAGTATACGTGATATACCTGCCCTGACCGTGCTTTGCAGACCAGGTATCAGTGGTCAGATGGACCCTTGCCCCAACACTGTATGCCAGAGATGCCATGACTTCCTTTTCAATGACAAGGTAGAGGTTTAGGATTGCCTTTTTTGAAAAAACATTTTGTCCGGGTACCTTCCACTGTGGTGTCCCAATAGCGACAAATTTTTTGAAGGCCTCAGACTCTACCAGCTGGTATGGTAAAAGCTGGCGGGCTAAGAGTTCCGTCAAGCCAGCTGTCAGTCGCCGGGCAAGGGGGTGATTCTGTGACATTGGCTTTTTACGCTCAAACATACTCATGTGTTGATCCCATAGGCGTTTGTGATGTGAGATCATGTGCCTTCGCAAAGCAGTTGTACCGAGGTGGGTGTTGGACTTCCCACGACTCTTTCTTTTGGCACAGGTTGCAAATGGCATTGCTGTTATCAGAGGCAGACACACACAAAAAAATGCCACACTGCTGAGCTTTGCAATGACGGCATTCTGGTGGTGGCAACAGCATGCGTTGACTGGCGTGTTGTCTGGCTGACCCCGGGTGCCGATACATGCTGTCTGACTGTGCCACTAACTCCTTGCGACGACCTCCCCCTGCTTCCAACTCGTCTCCTCATTCTCTCTGTCTCCCCTTCTGAACTTTCCCCCTCTTCTTCTCTTCGAGCAGGCACCCACGTGGCATCCATGGACACATCGTCATCATCAACCGCTTCACTTGTATCTGACACCTCAGCAAAGGAAGCAGCAGCGGGTACAACATCCTCATCATCATCATCACACTGTACGTCCATGTGTGTAATCCTGCCTGACTGAGACATATCCCTGTAATCTACATCATCTGGCAATAATGGTTGCGCATCACTAATTGCATCCAACTGATGTGTAAATAACTCCTCTGACGGATCAAGTGAAGCGGCTGTGGTGGCTGTGGTGGTAGTGGTGGCGGCGGCGGGCGGTGCGTGGTAACTTGAGAGCAGGTGACCGAAGCTGAGCTGGAGGAGGATGGTGCGTCAAGGTTCTTAGCGGAAGCTGTTGAAGATTGGGTGTCCTGTCTAAGCCAGTCAACTATGTCCTCAGAATTTTTCGGGTTCAGGGTACGTGGCCTCTGAACACTGGGCATTATTCCAGGGACAGTGGAAATCACAGCACCACGACCACGACGGCCCCTGCGGGGTGGCCTGCCTCTGCCTGTCATTTTTTTAGATAAGTGGTACTACGCGTGCTAGGTACTGTGCCACCCGGTATCAGTGGTGGGCACTGGCAGTGGGCACACTACAGTCTGTGGAAGTGGGCCTGACACACACTGGCAGCAGGCAAGCAACTGAATTTAGACTACTGTCTAAAATTAAATGCCTTATTTATCGGCAAGCTACTGTGCCACCCGGTATCAGTGGTTGGCACTGGCAGTGGGCACACTACAGTCTGTGGAAGTGGGCCTGACACACACTGGCAGCAGGCAAGCAACTGAATTTAGACTACTGTCTAAAAATTAAATGCCTTATTTATCGGCAAGCTACTGTGCCACCCGGTATCAGTGGTTGGCACTGGCAGTGGGCACACTACAGTCAGTGGAAGAGGGCCTGACACACACTGGCAGCAGGCAAGCAACTGAATTTAGACTACTGTCTAAAAATTAAATGCCTTATTTATCGGCAAGCTACTGTGCCACCCGGTATCAGTGGTTGGCACTGGCAGTGGGCACACTACAGTCAGTGGAAGAGGGCCTGACACACACTGGCAGCAGGCAAGCAACTGAATTTAGACTACTGTCTAAAAATGAAATGCCTTATTTATCGGCAAGCTACTGTGCCACCCGGTATCAGTGGTTGGCACTGGCAGTGGGCACACTACAGTCAGTGGAAGTGGGCCTGACACACACTGGCAGCAGGCAAGCAACTGAAATTAGACTATAGTCTAAAATTAAATGCCTTATTTATCGGCAAGCTACTGTGCCACCCGGTATCAGTGGTTGGCACTGGCAGTGGGCACACTACAGTCAGTGGAAGTAGGCCTGACACACACTAGCAGCAGGCAAGCAACTGAAATTACACTAAAGTGTAAAAATTAAATGCCTTTTTTATGCAAAGTCCTGTGCCAGCCGGTATGAGTGGTGGGCACTGGCAGTGGGCACACTACAGTCAGTGGAAGTCAGCCTGACACACACTGGCAGGCAACTAACCTTAGATTAAAGTGTAAAAATTAAATGCCTTTTTGATGCAAAGTCCTGTGCCACACGGGATGACAGGGGTGGGCACTGGCAGTGGGCACACTACAGTCTGTGGGCCTGCAGCTCCTCACACACAGGCAGGCCAGGCAACTGCAATATGTATATAAAGGGGAAAAAAAGCAGACTAATGTTGCAGCCCTAAAAAGGGCTTTTTGGGGTGCTGTCAGGACGCTGTCCTTACAGCAGAGATCAGATGAGTCTTTCAGGACTGGAGTGGACACTGAATTCACTAGCCTAGCTATCGATTTCCATATTAAATCAGCAGCAACTACACTCTCCCTCCTCTCACTAAGACTGCAAATTCCGAATGAATCTAAAATGGATGCTGTTCAGGAGATGGGAGGGTCTGGGAGGGAGGGTATGCTGCTGATTGGCTGGAATGTGTCTGCTGACTGTGAGGTACAGGGTCAAAGTTTGCTCAATGATGATGTATAGGGGGCGGACCGAACATCGCATGTGTTCGCCCGTTGAGGCGAACGCGAACAAGCTATGTTCGCTGGGAACTGTTCGCCGGCGGACAGTTCGGGCCATCTCTACTAACCGACAGATGACTCCTGACGAGATCACGATTATTACCTATTACAGTGCCCAATAATTAAGCATTGTTACAGTTTGGTGGTACTATTCAGGGATGGTATGGTGGTGTTATCCAGTTACAATATGGTGGTACCATCCAGGCATGGTATGGTAATGCTATCCTCCAGCCATGTTACAGTGGAATTATCCAGTCACAGTATGGTGGATATATTTGGTTGTACTGTATAATTGTTACTGAACAGAATTTACAGTTATCATTCGTGACACTGATAATTATTTTGACGTTATCACAATTGATAATCAATGATAAATTATTTTATTGATCATGTTCTCTTTTGTTAACACTGACCAATTTTCTTTATGATTGCCCAGAAACAAAGTGTGCCTCTAATTTGGCTAATAGAGGAGTTCTTAAGCTGTTGACACTCTTTTATGACATCTACAGTATTAAATACTTTTCCTGCACAGTGAACACTATAACAAAAAAATTTAAAATATCCATGATTTGCCATTTTTTGTTCACCTTGTCCCCGAAAAATGTTTTAATAAAAGTGATCAAATTGCAGTACATACTCCAAAAATGGAAGCAATAAAGAGTTTTCAATTTCACCCCACAAATAATTTCCCCCCCGTTTTCCAGTGAAAGTTGCAAATTATCACACAAATATTGAGTGCGCCATAAACTGTGACTTTTTTATTCCACTATTGTGGTATGAAAACATTGATAAATCTCACCCAATAGGTGTAATAAACATATTGAAGTAAGGTAACTTTCACAGTTGCGTTGTTAATTCCTGTATAGAGATCAGGCAGAGAATCTCAATTCCGGAATGAAACGGATTTCGTTTTTGCAAATCAGGAATTCAGGATGCATCAGTTCCATTAGGATGCGGTTGTGTGAATCAAAACGCAAAAAACAGATCCATCACTAAATGTTTGAGAACTAAACGGAAACCTTTTTTTCCAGTATTGAGATCCTCAATACCGGAAAACAACAATGCAAGTGTGAAAGTAGCCTAAGGCCCCTTTCACACGGGTGAGTTTTCCGCGCGGGTGCAATGCGTGAGGAGGACGCATTGCACCCGCACTGAATCCTGACCCATTCATTTCTATGGGGCTGTGCACATGAGCGGTGATTTTCACGCATCACTTCTGCGTGAAAATCGCAGCATGCTCTATTATGTGCGTTTTTCACGCAACGCAGGGCCCATAGAAGTAAACGGGGCTGCGGAAAAATCTCAAGCATCCGCAAGCAAGTGCGGATGCAGTGCGATTTTCCCGCATGGTTGCTTAGCAACGGGACCAGATCTTTATTATTTTTCCTTATAACATGGTTATAAGGGAAAATAATAGCATTCTTAATAAAGAATGCTTAGTAAAATGAAGATGAAGGGGTTAAAAATAATAAAACTTAACTTACCTTTGCCACTTGATCGCGTAGTTGCGATCTGTCATCTCTCTTCATGCTTTAACTAACAGCTTAAGGACCTGTGATGACGTCACATCACATGGTCTAATCACATGGTCCATCTTACCATGGTGATGTGACGCAATCAAGTGGCAAAGGTAAGTTAAGTTTTATTATTTTTAACCCCTTCATCTTCATTTTACTAAGCATTCTTTATTAAGAATGCTAATATTTTCCCTTATAACCATGTCTCCAGAATATTCTACCCGAAACCGGACTTCAGTGATGAAGTCCGGCTTCGGATCTGGGTACCAAACATGGCGATTTTTCACACGCGCGTGCAAAACGCATTACAAACGTTTGCACCCGCGTGGAAAAATCGCGCATATTCCCGCAACGCACCCGCCTCTTATCTGGGCGTCAAACATGATGACCGTGTGAAAGAGGCCTAAGGCCTTAAGGTCCTCATACATATTTATGCTAAACCAGTAGGTCCCGACTTTCACTGACGGCAGATTCAGGGAAGATATAGATAGAGCACTTTGGTTTTAACTGCCCAATCTTTTTGTTCTCAGATAGATAAGCTGCTCCCAGAGGAGTCTTTCTCTCCTTCTTCCTATTGAAAACATATGTTTTCTCGGCCGACCTGAGAGGACATGTGTATGAATACTCTGACCACCGAAAAGCTATAATATGTGTATGGCCGGCCTCAGGGTATTAGCGATCACTGAAGCCATACTATTATATAGACCAGCAGATGTTTTAATGATAGGCAACCAATAAAAAAGACATCTCATGGCCTTCCAAGGATGCGCTGTAGATAATTTATAAAGAAACTGCTGTATGGGAATGGCTGTGGACTTTAAAGAACTCCCATGGAAGTTCCTACTACCAAAATCAATCAAATAAAAAGAAAATATTAATCCGCATAATTCATTTTTTGTAATGCAAATATCCAAATGAAAAGAGTATATGAGAACTGAGGTGGGCTTTCACACATTCGAAGAAAGTAAACATACTGATTGGACTTATCTTCAGCCAAATTGAAGAACTCCTAATAAAAAGAGACAGAGAGTTTCCTTTTAATTAGATTCATTATGTTAATTGAATCTAGCATTAAGTGCATGTTAGGCTCCCCAGGAACTGCGATGACTTTCAGAACCAAATCCAAGGTGGGATTTCACTTGCCTAACAAAGCACTATTAATATTTCATAACAAAAGATAATGTATGCCATGCTGCACATGAAGCAAGCCAGCTAATGGAATGGAAACGGATTGCTTATTTTGGTGCATTGTCTGATAAGTACGGTTCTTGTGGAAAACACCGGTACGGCTATTGTAAACCTATTCTGAGGACTTGACCACTTCCACAATGAGTTTGATAGCGTTAATTAAATACACTTGACTTTGATAAAACCAAGACATGTTCGGCTTTAATGAAATGAGTTTTTAAAGGGCTCTATGAATTCTAATAGATACAGAATTGATTACATATTACTCAAAGTGGATTCATTTCCGTGGCTCAACCTGGGGATCATGACATGTTGGTCATTTCTTAACAATATATTTGTACAATTAGCATTCCGAGATCTGATGCATGATTTATTAGTATAATTAGTATCTGGAGATCCGACATATGATTTATTAGTATAATTAGTATACCAAGATCAGATGTGTGATTTATTGGTATAATTAGTTTACCCATATCTGATGTGTAAGCATTTTTCCACTCAAACTCTGGCATACAAAGACTTCCATCTAAGGTGGCCTCGTTGTTGGCTGGTTTGATTTGGTGGTAAACCGGGTGAGGTGAGATTTACCGATAATGTTGTAGGATGTCTGAGTTTATAGGTCCTTTTACATGGGCTAAGTGAAGGACAATTATAGGGAATGAACAGTGTGTTCCTGATAATTGCCTTATGGTTAAGCAGAAGGGAGAGCTGCATATACATGCAACAATCATCGCCTTTGTGTGGGGACTAGAGATGTCCTGAACTATTCGCCGGCGAACATCGCATGTTCACGTTCGCCACGACTGGCGAACATATGCAATGTTTGGTCTGCCCCCTATACGTCATCATTGAGCAAACTTTGACCCTATACCTCACAATCAGCAGACACATTCCAGCCAATCAGCATACCCTCCTTCCCAGACCCTCCCACCTCCTATCAAAAAGCAAGGACAGCATCCATCTTAGATTCATTCTGAAGCTGCAGTGTTAGGCCCCATTCACACGTCCGCAATGTTCGTCAGCACCCGTTCCGCAAATTTGCGGAACGGGTGCGGACCAATTCATTTTGAATGGGGACGTGATGGATGCGGAGAGCACACAATGTGCTCTCCACATCCGCATTTGCGGAGCGGGCCGCCGATCTTCTGGCCAGCAGCTCTGCAATAATATAGAGCATGTCCTATTCTTGCCCGCTATTGCGGACAAGTATAGGCATCTCTATGGGGCTGGCGGCAAGGTGTGTTGCGGATCCACAATTTGCGGATCCGCAACACACTACGGACGTGTGAATGGGGCCTTAGTTAGAGCAGGGAGAGTGCTGCTGCTGATGAATTAATAGGGAAAGCGTTAGCTAGGCCAGTGTTCTGTGTCCGCTCCAGTCCTCAAAGACGTTTTTCACGCAACCTCATTCACTTCTATGGGGCTAGGGCTGCGTGAAAAATGCAGAATATAGAACATGCTGCGATTTTCACACAACGCACAAGTGATGCATGAAAAAAAACGCTCATGTACACAGACCCATTGAAATGAATGGGTCAGGATTCAGTGTGGATGCTATGCGTTGTCACGCATTGCACCCGCGCGGAAAACTCACTCGTGTGAAAGGGGCCATCAGCTGTAAGGACAGCGTTTTGATAGCACCCCAAAAAGCCCTTTTTAGGGCTGGTACATCAGTCTGCTTTATTTATATATATATATATATATATATATATATATATATGTTGAAACAACAGGCAGCACTCCAGTGGAGTGCTGCCTGTTGTTTCAACGTGTCTTCAGGTTTCCATCCAGGACCTTAAAGGGATTTACACCCATCTTTACCTTTGTGAGTGCTGCTATATTACTACTACACGATATATATATATATATATTGTGGGGAGTCGCTCTGGTAGACAGCGGTGCGGGTGCAGTATAGAGGCACAAGGGAGTCCAGAAGGTGCAGGAAAACAGTGTTTTATTCACACTTGCATCAAATTAACAGCAGACAGTCACTTGGTGTTAAGTCACACACACATCAGAAAACGAGTGGAAAACAAAAAGTCCAAACACAGGTTCCAATCACCTGGGAGGTTTAAGGTGCGGGGTCACACCTGGCTGTCAGCCCAGCCGCAGGACAATCCACCGTCAGGCTTCCAGGAATAACCCCACTTGGCTGAACTCCTTCCTCCAGGACAGAGAGCTCCACAGCACTGTGATCAGCTCCAGGACAAACACTCCCTCAGCTGCTGGTGCTGGCTGAGTTTTTAAACCCAGCCCAAAACCAGGACTGGGTCGTGGGGAGCAGCCACCCACCCTACACTTTAGCTGCTCCCGGTAAGAGCCGGCCCGGATCGGCTTTGCAGCCATGCTATTTAGCAAATGTGTCAGTAGCACTACCTGCTACTGACATCAACAAACGGCTCTTACCTCACCGAGGCTATGAACCTCGGTGACACGTACTGCCATCTAGGACGGCACCCTGCACCTTACCACATACCCCCCTTTGTTCAACCCTGAGGGGTGGACACACGACAAACAGTGTACCCGGGAGAGTGCGTCTGCATTTTTTAACAACCGGCCCGCTCTGTGCTCCACCGTGAATTTAAAATTCTGTAGGGACAGAAACCACCTGGTGACCCGGGCATTCCTCTCTTTGGCTTGGCACATCCACTTGAGTGGGGAGTGGTCGGTCACCAGGCGGAAGCTTCTGCCCAACATTTAATAACGGAGGGCCTCGAGTGCCCACTTGATGGCCAGGCACTCCTCTCGACTATGCTGTACCTGGTCTCGGCTGGGGTGAGCTTATGGCTGAGGAAGACAACGGGATGCTCCTCCCGCTGACTTCCTGCCATAGTACCGCACTCAAGGCCAACCTCAGAGGCGCCGGTCTGGACAACGAACTCTTTCCTGAAATCGGGTGTCACTAAAACCGGGAACCACACAGGGCCGATTTCAGGGCGGAGAAAGCCTTTTCCGCCTGCTCATTCCAGCGGACCATCCCTGTCTTACGCCCTTTAATAACTCTGTCAATGGCGAAGCGATAGTGGCAAAGTGGGGCACAAACCTCATGTAATACCCCACAATCCCCAGGAACGACTTTATCTGCCTGGTGGTGACTGGTCGGGGCCAACTCCGTATTGCCTCTACCTTATTTACCTGAGGCTTGATGACTCCCCGCCCAATGACATACCCCAGGTATTTGGTCTCTTCCAACCCAATCGCACACTTCTTTGGATTGGCGGTTAGACCAGCTTTCCTCAGGGCATCCACTACCGCCTGCACTTTGGGCAAATGGCTTTCCCAGTCGGTGCTGTGGATGATTACATCATCTAAGTAGGCCGAGGCGCACCGACGATGTGGTCGCAGCACTATGTCCATTAACCTTGGAAGGTGGCGGGGCGCCATGCAGGCCAAAGGGTAACACCATGTAGTGATACAGGCCCTGCGGGTAACAAAAGCGTTTTTTCCTTGGCCGACTCGCTAAGGGTACCTGCCAGTACCCTTTAGTGAGGTCCAGCACAGAAAATAACGGGCTTGTCCTAAATTCTCAACAAGCTCGTCTACCCGGGCATGGGATACGCGCCAAACTTGGAGACTTCATTTAACTTGCGAAAGTCGTTGCAGAACCGCAACGTCCCATCCGGCTTGGGTATTAGGACTATGGGACTGGCCCACTCACTTTTTGACTCCTCAATGACATCGAGCTTCAACATTAATTGCACTTCCTCCGCGATGGCCCGTCGCCGAGCCTCGGGTACCCGGTATGGTTTTAACCGGATCTTGGCCTGAGGCTCAGTGACGATGTCATGTCGGATGAGAGACGTGCGGCCAGTGAGGTCCGAGAACACATCCGTGTTCCGACTGATGAACTCCCTGACTTCCTGAACTTGTTTGGAAGACAGGCTGTCTGCAATTTTTACCGTGGTTACGGCTTCACAGGCCTCGAACTGTGGGGCTGGACCCTTTTCACCTAGTAGCCCTGGCCGGGGCTGTGGTCGCCGGCCGTGTCCCTATCTTTCCACGGCTTTAGTAAATTCACGTGGTACACCTGCTCGGCTTGCGCCGCCCTGGCTGGTGTACTTTGTAATTTACTTCCCTACCTTCTCGATCACCTCATAGGGGCCCTGCCACCTAGCTAAGAATTTGCTGTCAAGGGTGGGTACCAGAACCAAAACCCGATCTCCCGGATTGAAGCCCCGCACTCGAGCCTGACGATTGTACACCCTACTCTGGGCTTGTTGCGCTGCCTCCATATGCTCCCGACCAGCGGCAACACCCTTTCCATCCGGTTCCTGCATCTGGGTGACATACTCAATGACACTTTTGTGGGGACAGGCTGTTGTTCCCATGCTTCCTTGGCGATATCCAACAGGCCCCGAGGGTGTCTGCTATAAAGCAGTTCGAAGGGCGAGAACCCAGTAGAGGCCTGGGGTACTCTCGCACTGCGAACATGAGATAGGGCAGAAGCAGGTCCCAGTCCTTCCCATCTCTAGACACCACCCTTTTAACATATTTTTTAAAGTTTGGTTAAACCTCTCGACAAGACCGTCCGCTTATGGATGGTAAACGGACGTCCGCAATTGCTTTATACGCAATAATTTACACAGTTCCCTCATAACTTTGGACATAAAAGGGGTCCCTTGGTCTGTCAGAACCTCTTTTGGCAGGCCCACACGGGAAAACATTTCCATTAACTCTTTGGCAATGAGCTTAGCTGAGGTATGTCGCAGAGGCACCGCTCCGGATACCGAGTGGCATAGTCGAGAACTACCAAAATGTGTTGGTGGCCCCTGGCAGACTTTGGTACAGGCCCACTAGATCCATAGCGATTCGCTCAAACGGGACCTCAATAATTGGAAGAGGTACCAGAGGACTACGGAAATGTGGCTGGGGGCTATTTATCTGACAGGTGGGACAGGACTTACAATAATTCTCTACCTCCTTGAACACACTGGGCCAATAAAACCGCTGCAGTATGCGGTCCTGGGTTTTCTGCCACCCCAAGTGTCCCCCAAGAACATGTTGGTGGGCAAGCTCCATGACAAGCTTGTGGTACGCTGTGGGCACCACCAACTGTTCAACAGGTTCACCCTGGATTTGGTTCACCTGATATAACATTTCTTGGTGAACAACAAAGCGGGAAATATTACCTCAGCCCCTGGTCTCTGGGGTTTACCATCAATTTCCAGCACATTCTCCCAGGCCCTGGTTAGGGTTTGGTCCCGGTGTTGGGCAGTCCCAAAATTATCTCCGGAGACGTGGAGGTCTGCCAACTCAGGTCCTGGTGGCAAGTCCTCCATGTCTCCCACCATTACACTCCAGTGGGGGTGCCTCCCTCTATCACAGAAGTGGTGGTCACCCCTACCGCAGGCCCTTCGGACTCGGGCTCCCAGGGCTCTGGCCTCCCACTGGAACCAGGCCACTCA
This sequence comes from Bufotes viridis, assembly GCA_033119425.1. Classification (NCBI taxonomy): domain Eukaryota; kingdom Metazoa; phylum Chordata; class Amphibia; order Anura; family Bufonidae; genus Bufotes; species Bufotes viridis. The sequence continues at coordinate 551,456,542 of CM065590.1, read as the reverse complement.
GCTAGGGTTACCCCTGTCTCAGGGCTATTAGTCACTTTCACCTCAGGCCATAGTGACGGAAAACCAGGGAAGTCTCTCCCAATTATTAGTTCATAGGGTAGCTTTGAGGAGATCGCCACTTCACAAGTCCATGTGCCGGCCGCCGTGGACAGAGACATTACAGCAGTGGGATAGTCCTTAAGTCTCCGTGTATGCACACCACACCAACTTTCCGGCCCGTATACTGGGTGGGCTGTACCAGGGCAGCACTTACCAGGGTTACTAGGCTCCCTGAGTCCAACAGCGCCACTGCCAGGTTATCCCCGACTTGCACCCGGCACAGATGACGATTGTCTATTGTCTCAGGGTGCCGGTCGCACACAGTCTCCGGGCATACATGGAAGCCCGGTACCCATAATTAACCTCCATGGGTTCTCCCCACTGTGGACAGTCGGCCATTACGTGGCCAGGCTCGTGACACTGCCAGCAGACTATCGGGCCGGGTCTACAGGGGGTACACGCCGAGCCGGTTTCTCGGGTACCAGTCGCGGACTGGATGAGTCCTCCGGGTTTGACCGGCCCCTCCCAACAACACCCTTTCAAGTTTTGGGTGGCCTCATAGCGCTCCACCAGGTCGACCATTTCTAGGGCATTGGTGGGTGATACCTGGCCGATCCAGTGCTGAAGGGGGTAAGGCAAGGCCCTCCAGAACATGTCAGCCAGCAGACGGTCCAGCATAGCAGTCGGACTTAGAATGTCAGGTTGCAGCCATTTTTGCAACCTGTGCAGCAACTCATAGTACTGCTGCCTGGCGGGTTCAGCCGCTTTAAAGTCCCACTGGTGGACCCGCTGAGCCCGGACCAACACATTTACCCCCAGTCTGGCCAGGATCTCCCCTTCACCGTGGGATAATCAGCAGCCTGGTCATCTGCTAAATCAAAAAACTTGCTGGGGTCCGGATGCCAGGAACGGAGCAACCACCTCGGCCCACTGGTCACGGGGTAACTTTTTCCTCACGGCGACCTTCTCAAAGACCGCCAGGTATGTCTCAACGTCGTCTGAGGGGGTCATTTTTGGGACCGCCGCACGGACAGCTTTCCGGGCATCATGGACGTGGTGGGACGCTCCTGCGGCTTGTAACGCCATCACATGCTGTAGCAGTAGCTGGTTGGTCTCCCGCTGCTGCACGTTAGCCTCTATGAGGGCTTTCACCGCCGCCTCTATTTTGTCAGGGAACACAGGCTGCAACTTTGCCGGTCGAATATAGGACATCCAGTTGTTCCCAGAAAAAACAAACTTCGGCGTTCACGCCAGCCTCACTGCGCATGCCCGCATCCGACACCAAATGTGGGGATTCGCTCTGGTAGACAGCGGTGCGGGTGCAGTATAGAGGCACAAGGGAGTCCAGAAGGTGCGGAAAACAGTGTTTTATTCACACTTGCATCAAATTAACAGCAGACAGTCACTTGGTGTTAAGTCACACACACATCAGAAAACGAGTGGAAAACAAAAAGTCCAAACACAGGTTCCAATCACCTGGGAGGTTTGAGGTGCGGGGTCGCACCTGGCTGTCAGCCCAGCCGCAGGACAATCCACCGTCAGGCTTCCAGGAATAACCCCACTTGGCTGAGCTCCTTCCTCCAGGACAGAGAGCTCCACAGCACTGTGATCAGCTCCAGGACAAACACTCCCTCAGCTGCTGGTGCTGGCTGAGTTTTTAAACCCAGCCCAAAACCAGGACTGGGTCGTGGGGAGCAGCCACCCACCCTACACTTTAGCTGCTCCCGGTAAGAGCCGGCCCGGATCGGCTTTGCAGCCATGCTATTTAGCAAATGTGTCAGTAGCACTACCTGCTACTGACATCAACAAACGGCTCCTACCTCACCGAGGCTATGAACCTCGGTGACACGTACCTGCCATCTAGGACGGCACCCTGCACCTTACCACAATATATATATATATATATATATATATATATAAATCTAGCAGTTGCCTGCCCGTGTGTGAGAGGCCGCAGGCCCACAGACTGTACTGTGTGCACACCACTGATATCGGGTGGCACAGTACCTTGCAGATAAAAAAGTCATTTAATTTTTACCCTTTAATATAATTGCAGTTGCCTGCCAGTGAGTGTCAGACCCACAGACTGTCCTGTGCCCACTGCCCACCACTCATATAGGGTGGCACAGTCATTGCATGGCGCACTCGCAGTGACCTATAATTCATATGAAGCGGACCAAGCATGGGTCTTTCCATCTCCCGGTTCCAAAAATCTATTCACTACACCGGCCCTGGCCCTGATAAGGAACAAAACAGAGCTTAAACAAATAGGAATAGTACTTAGTTAACACTAGTTGCATTGGTGGCAAATTCCATTACAAGTGCCCAAAATTAGAAGGAAGCGGACAGAGCAAGCTTTTTTCTCTATCTCCCCATGCAAGGATTAAATTCAATACACGTCCCCTGATAGGGGACTTAACAAAGATTAAAATGGTAAGAATAGTAGTTCACACTATCTGTATTGGTGGCACAGTACATTGCGCGGCGCACGCGCAGTGCCCCAAATTGGAAGTAAGAGGACCGACCAATCATCTTTTTCCATCTCCCGGTTCCTAAAATCTATTCCATACACTGGCCCCTAATAGGGGACAAAACAGAGATTAAACTGGCAAGAACAGATTTTTTTTTAATAAAGAAAAAAAGGACAGCCTCTGCGGAGCTGGGTATTTTTTGGCCGCGTTACTGAACGCTCATGCACAATGGCTCATGCGTCCTTTTGTGGAGGTGACAAACCTGGTCAGTCAAACACAAGGCAACATCATCGACCTCATCCCATATGCGTTTTTTCTGGAGCGTGCCCTGCGAAGAGTGCTGGATCAGGTCGTAGATGAGCATGAAGAGGAAGAGCTGTGGTCACCATCACCACCAGAAGCAGCCTTGTCGTCGTCGATTGCTGGACCTGCGGCAACGCAGAGAGAGCAGTCTGAAGAAGAGGAGTAAGAGGAGGAAGGTGGCTTTGAGGAGGTGGAAGACCAACCACAGCAGGCGTCCCAGGGGGCTTGTTGTCACCTTTCGGGAACCTTTGGTGTTGTACATGGCTGGTTGGAGGAAGAGACCTTTAATGACGTCAGTGAGGAGAAGGAACAGGACATGGCTAGCTTGGTATCCAACCTTGTGCAAATGGGGAGTTTGCGGTTGTGCAAATGGACTGTTTGCGCATGTTTGAGGGGAGTTTGCGTTAAACAGGGAGTTTGGTCTGTCACTGTGAAGCGGGCGTAACCCTTACACTATCTGATCGATACAACATCATACCTGATCATATACACACACTTGATGTTTTACAGCACGTTATTCCAAACAATTTAGGAATGTTAGGGGATTTATGCCCTTTGTGGATTAAAACCCGACTCTGCGTCAACTACGTAATTTTCCATGGGAGTTTTGCTATGGATCCCCCTCCAGCATGCCACGGTCCAGGTGTTAGTCCCCTTGAAACAACTTTTCCATCACTATTGTGGCCAAAAAGATTACCTGTGGGTTTTAAAATTCGCCTGCCTATTAAAGTCTATGGCGGTTCGCCCGTTCGCAAACATTTGCGAAAATTTTATGTTCACGACATCTCTAGTGGGGAGAAGCGATCACTACAGCAATCTCACATCCTCATACAGATTCATTGTTTCTGGACAGCAGATCTCGGTTTACACTGGACGATTTTCTGCAAGCAGATGATAATTTAACCAGTTTAACCCCTTTGGGACACATGACGTACCGGTACGGCATGTTTCCCGAGTCCTTAAGGACACATGACGTACCGGTACGTCATGTTTCTTAACGGCGATTGCGGCGGCGAAGGGGTTAATACAAACGGGATGCCCGCTGAAATCATTCAGCGGGCATCCCGGCACTAACGCCGAGGGGGTCATGTGACCCCCGTATCGGCGATCGCAGAAAACCGCAGGTCAATTCAGACCTGCGGTTTTCTGCGTTTCGGTCCATTCGGGTCTCCGGTGACCCGATGAACCGGAAAGAATGGTGATCGGTGGTGTAATATCACACCACCAATCACCATTCTTGAGTAGTGTGCGTTGGTGGCGGTAGTGGCTGCTGATTGGTCCGGGGAGAGGCGGGTGATTCAAACACCCAGCGCTCCTCTCCCCTCCTCTTTCTCCCGCTGCTGCCGACGTGCCGCACCTGCCCGCACCGCTCCAGCTCTGCTCCTGCGACCCCCTGCTCCATCCAGAACCCTCCTGCACCCTCCAGGTAGGTTAGGGTCAGTGAGGAAAGGTCTATTTAGGCAGGGCTAGGAAGGGATAGAGTAAGTTTTAGGGAAAGAAAAAAACCTTTTTTTTTCAGTGCCTCTGGTGGTTGGGGTCCACAGACCCTAAAACCAACCCAGGGGTTCTGACCCCCCACCCGCCGCCCTCCTCCGCCACCTACCTCCACCACCCTCCGCCACCTACCTCCACCACCCTCCGCTGCCACCCCACCACCTCCGCCCACCCCCACCTACCTCCTCCACCACCAGCCGCCCTCCTCCGCCACCTACCTCCACCACCAGCCGCCCTCCTCCGCCACCTACCTCCACCACCGCCGTCCTCTTCCGCCACCTACCTCCACCACCGCCGTCCTCTTCCGCCACCTACCTCCACCACCAGCCGCCCTCCTCCGCCACCTACCTCCACCACCGCCGTCCTCCTCCACCCCCTACCTCCACCACCAGCCGCCCTCCTCCGCCACCTACCTCCACCACCGCCGCCCTCCTCCGCCACCTACCTCCACCACCCGCTGCCCTCCTCCGCCACCTACCTCCACCACCCTCCGCTGCCACCTCCACCCGCCGCCCTCCTCCACCACCCGCTGCCCTCCTCCGCCACCTACCTCCACCTCCGCCGTCCTCCTCCGCCACTCTTTTTGTAATTCTTAGTACGCGAACACCCGCCCCAACACACACGCACATTGAATAAAGTTTGACACACACGCACATACACGCACACACACCCATGGCCCATCGGATGTTCTCAGTGGAGGAGGCATACGCCCAGATGCTCTCCGACACCGAGGCGCCAGTGAGGATGACGATGACCCCACCTTCCTCCTGTCATCTGCATCCTCCTCATCATCATCTGATGATGATGGCCCTCAAGGCGGCGGAGACGCCGCCAGGTGGAGCCAGGGGCCCCACATGCTAGGGACCCTGTGGCCCACACCAGTACGAGCAGCCCTGGGGCTCGTACTGGTTTCCAGCCCACCAAATAAGCGCACCGGAGCCCCCACCGGTGAACTTAGCTGGTGTCCCCAGTGGACTATGAACCTGTGATTCCGGATTTCGTTGGCAATCCTGGAATCCAGATTCCCACAGTGGGGTTCACTGAAATAGACTATTTCAGTTTTTTTCAGTGACCCGCTGGTGAATCTGATGGTGGAGCAGGCGAATTTGTACGCCCAACAGTTCGTCGCTCAGCACCCAGGTTCCTTTTGGCTAGGCCCGGTGGCTGGGCGCCAGTCAGTGCAGCCGAGATGAGGACGTTTTGGGGCCTCGTGCTGCACATGGGCCTAGTGCAAAAACCAAGCGTCAGGCAATACTGGAGTGGGGACGTCCTCTACCAGACCCCACTGTACAGTATGGCCATGACGCGCTCAAGGTTTGAGGCCATCCGGAAATGCCTGCATTATGCAGATAATGCAGCATGTCCCCCAAGGTGATCCCGCCTATGACCGGCTGTACAAGATACGGCCGATCATCGATCACTTTGGGGCCGCATTCGCGCAGGCCTACGTACCTGGAAGGGAGGTCGCGGTTGATGAGTCTCGTTGCGTTCAAGGGAGACTCAGTTTCCACCAATACATTCCCACTAAGCGGGCGAGGTATGGCGTCAAAATGTACAAAATTTGTGAGAGTGCCTCAGGGTACACTTACAAATTTCGTGTGTACGAGGGACGAGATTCCCGTATTGAACCCCAGAATGTCCCCCACTCTGGGTGTTAGCGGAAACTCGTGTGGGACCTTATGTACCCACTACTGGATAAGGGTTACCACCTGTACGTGGATAAGTTTTATACCAGTATACCCTTGTACCAGGCCCTCTACGCCAGATCCACGTTCGCTTGTGGGACCGTGCGGAAAAATCAGCGCGGCCTCCCTGCCCACCCCTCCAGGTACCTATCCCCAGGGGTGAGACCCGTGCCCTTACTTGTGGAAACCTGCTGTTGGTCAGGTATAAGGACAAGAGGGATGTCCTTATGCTGACCACAATCCACGGTAATGGCACCACCCCAGTCTCTGTGCGAGGATCCTCGGCAACGGTCCTCAAACCCGATTGTATAGTCGACTACAATCGGTATATGGGTGGAGTTGATCTGTCTGATCAAGTTCTCCAACCATATAATGCCATGCGGAAAACCCGGGCATGGTACAAAAAGGTTGCGGTCAACATGGTGCAGGTTGCCATGTACAACGCTTTTGTACTATGCCGAGCGCTGGCAGCACAGGGACTTTCCTCCAGTTCTATGAGGCAGTCCTCAAGGACCTGATCTTTTCAGACCGGGAAAGAGCAGGTCGGAGTACCTCGAGAATTGAGGCGCCCGGGTCGTCCCTGGCCAACATTTTCCAGGTGTGGTCCCCCATACTGGAAAAAAGGGACGAACCCAAAAAGATGCAGAGTGTGTCACAAGAGGGGGATTCGGAAGGACACCACCACTCAATGTGACACTTGCCCCGATCATCCGGGCCTCTGCGTCATCAATTGCTTCAGGGAGTATCACACTTCCATGGAGTACTAAATTTTTATAAGTTCCGACAGTCCCCTAGAAAACATAAAAAGTATGGCTCTAAGACTTTGGAGGCACATAAACATTTTTTTTTTCCCAAAAATATTAGTTTTAGTGCAGGCATCCTCAAAATGCGGCCTTCCAGATGTTGTAAAACTACAACTCCCAGCATGCCCAGCTACAGGTATCAATGGATAAAGTAGGAACAGCCGGCGCTCGCCGCTAGTAGCTTGCAACGGGAAGGAGCTACAGGTATCAGCAGGGCATAGTGGGAATTGTAGTTTTACAACATCTGGAGGGCCGCTTTTTGAGGATGCCTGTTTTAGTGTCACCTAAGTCTGAGAGCCATACATATTGGGCATCGCCGCGTCCATAAAAATCTGCTCTATAAAAATAAAATTTGACCTAACCTCTTTGAAAAACTTCTTAAAAAAAAAAAAAAAACTATGTCCAAAAGACATTTGTGTTATTACCTAACACTACAAAAATTGTAATAGCGAGCGATCAAAAAGTTGTATGCACCCCAAATAGTGCCAATAAAACCGCCATCTCATCCTGCAAAAATGAGCCCCTACATTATATATTCCCCCAAAAAAAAATGCAGCTACCAGGCTATTTAGATAGTAAAATTATCTTTTTGTTTCCTAAAATGATAATCTAGTGTCAAATCTGAATAAATCAAAAATGTAGACATATTAGGTATCGGCGCGTCCGTAAAAATCTGCCCTATAAAAATAACATTAGAACCAACCCCTCGGATGAACGGCGTTAAAAATAAAAAATAAAAACAGTGTTAAAAAATCCATTTATGTCTCCTAACACTACAAAAAGTGTAATAGCGAGCGATCAAAAAGTTGTATGCATCCCCAAATAGTGCCAATAAAACCGCCATCTCATCCTGCAAAAAATGAGCCCCTACATTATATATTCCCCCCAAAAAAAAAAATGCAGCTACCAGGCTATTTAGATAGTAAAATTATCTTTTTGTTTCCTAAAATGATAATCTAGTGTCAAATCTGAATAAATCAAAAAATGTAGACATATTAGGTATCGGCGCGTCCGTAATAATCTGCCCTATAAAAATAACATTAGAACCAACCCCTCGGATGAACGGCGTTAAAAATAAAAAATAAAAACAGTGTTAAAAAAGCCATTTATGTCTCCTAACACTACAAAAAGTGTAATAGCGAGCGATCAAAAAATCGTATGCACCCCCAAATAGTGCCAATAAAACCGCCAACTCATCCTGCAAAAAATGAGCCCCTACATTATATAGTAACCACCCCCAAAAAAATGCAGCAGCCAGGCTATGGAGATAGTAAAATTATCTATTTTTTGTTCCTAAAATGATAATCTAGTGTCAAATCTGAATAATTCAAAGAAAGTAGACATATTAGGTATTGGCGCGTCCGTAATAATCTCCCCTATAAAAATAACATTAGACCCAACCCCTTACAGGAGCGGTGTTAAAAAAAAAAAAAAACTGTGCAAAAAAATAATTTTTGGCCAAAATTTCCGTTTTAATCCATATTTTCCAGTAATAAAGCAAGGGTTAACATTAAAAAATATATATTATTTATTGCCCCAATTCTGTACTTTGCAGAAACACCCCATATGTGGTCGTAAATGGCTATATAGCCACAAGGCAGGGCACAGAATGAAGGGAACGCCATATGATTTCTGGAAGGCAGATTTTGATGGACTGGTTTATTTACACCATGGCCCATTAGAAGTCCCCTGATGTAGCCTAGACTAGAAACTCCAAAAAAGTGACCCCATCTAAAAACTACACCCCTCAAGGTATTCAAAATTACTTTACAAACTTTGTTAACCCTTTAGGCGTTCCACAAAAATTAATGGCAAATGTATTAACAATTTTAGAATTTCAATTTTTGTTATATTGCCTCAAAAAGTATAATATAGAGCAACCAAAAAAAATTTACCCTAAAATAGTCCCAAAACAACAACCACCATATCCTGTAGTTTCCTGGATGGGGTCACTTTTATGGAGTTTCTACTCTAGGGGTGCAGCAGGGGGCTTGAAAGGGTACATGGTGTAAATAAACCAGTCCCGCAAAATCTGCCTTCCAAAACCATATGGCGTTCCCTCCTTCAATGTCCTCCCGTTTGGCCAAACAGTAGTTTAGGACCACACATGGGGTGTTTCTGTAAACTAGAGAATCTGGGCAACCCATATTGAGTTTTGTTTGGCAGGTAACCCTCACTTTATGACTGGAAAAAATGGATTATAATGGAAATTTTTCCAAAATTCCAAATTTCAAAACAGTTTCTCCATCTTCCACAAACTGTTGTGGAACACCTAAAGGGTTAACAACGTTTGTAAACCCAGCTTTGAATACCTTGAGGGGTGTACTTTCTTAGATGGAGTCACTTTTTTGGAATTTGTATGCTAGGGTGCATCAGGGGGCTTGCAATAGGACATGGTGTAAAAAAAACAGTCCCGCAAAATCTGCCATTCAAAACCCATATGGCGTTCCCCTCCTTCAATGTCCTCCCGTTTGGCCAAACAGTAGTTTAGGACCACACATGGGGTGTTTCTGTAAACTAGAGAATCAGGGCAACCCATATTGAGTTTTGTTTGGCAGGTAACCCTCACTTTATGACTGGAAAAAATGGATTATAATGGAAATTTTTCCAAAAATTCCAAATTTCAAAATTGTTTCTCCATCTTCCACAAACTGTTGTGGAACACCTAAAGGGTTAACAACGTTTGTAAACCCAGCTTTGAATACCTTGAGGGGTGTACTTTCTTAGATGGAGTCACTTTTTGGAATTTGTATGCTAGGGTGCATCAGGGGGCTTGCAATAGGACATGGTGTAAAAAAACCAGTCCCGCAAAATCTGCCATTCAAAACCCATATGGCGTTCCCCTCCTTCAATGTCCTCCCGTTTGGCCAAACAGTAGTTTAGGACCACACATGGGGTGTTTCTGTAAACTAGAGAATCAGGGCAACCCATATTGAGTTTTGTTTGGAAGGTAACCCTCACTTTATGACTGGAAAAAATGGATTATAATGGAAATTTTTCCAAAAATTCCAAATTTCAAAATTGTTTCTCCATCTTCCACGAACTGTTGTGGAACACCTAAAGGGTTAACAACGTTTGTAAACCCAGCTTTGAATACCTTGAGGGGTGTAGTTTCTAAAATGGGGTCATTTTTGGGTGGTTTCTATTATGTGAGCCTCACAAAGTGACTCCAGACCTGGACTGGTCCATAAAAGTGGAATTCGGGAAATTTCGGAAAAATTTCAAAATTTGCTTCTAAACTTCTAAGCTATGTAACATCTCAAAAAATAAAATGACATTCCCCAAATGCTCCAAAAATAAAGGAGACATATGGGAAATGTAAAATCATCCCTTTTTGGGGGGGTATTACTGTGTATTCTAGAAGTAGAGAAACTGAAACTTTAAAATTTGCTAAATTTTCCAAATTTTTTGTAAAAATTGTATTTTTTTATGCAAAAAAATTGACTTTTTTTACCCAATTTTAGTAGTGTCGTGAAATACAATATGTGACGAAAAAACAATCTCAGAACGGCCAGGGTAAGTAAAAGCGTTTTAAAGTTATCCACACTTAAAGTGACAGTGGTCAGATTTTGAAAAAATGGCCTGGTCCTTAAGGTGAAATAGGGCCGTGTCCTTAAGGGGTTAAGATGAGGCCATTTTCAATTTTTATTTATTTTTTTAGTACATATCTCTTTGAACCCATTCATTTTGTTTCCATGTGTGAATTTTTGTGCCTTTTTTAGTAAAACACGGGTAATTATTTTTATGCCATTTTTACTTTAGTATTTTTGCTTTTTATTGTTCAGACCAGTGAAAATGTAAATAAAAGTCAACGTGTATGATGACGAAAGTCAATAGTGTGATGTATTGTGCAGTGGTGTTCTTTTCTGATTATTTTTTCTGTCTTTATTTTTTTTATTTTACACTTTGTGCCACCCTAAGATAATACAAGACCTTAAGGGCCTTTGACATAACATTTTTATTGTTAATTTCTCATGTGGCTGGGGCTGATATGTTAGCCCCAGTTACAGGGGAAATGCAGCCCCAGAGGCTTTACATCTGAGGTGGAGCCTCACTGCAGAGAAGATCTGGATCTGTTAAGACCCAGCAGCTTAAGCAGATAACCAACCCTCAGCAACCACATGCCTGCTAGGACTGGAGCAGGCAGTGGCATTGCCGCTTCCAGAACTGTACTGTATATACAATGAAGAGAAGGTTAAAAAAAAAATGTTGCTCTTTCTATGGGAAGGCTGGACCTAACTGACAAGATCTCCCCATTCCTGGAGCTGCACAATTAGGAAATGCAAATTGCTAATTAGCAAATGCTTACTCTGCAAGAACATTCAGAAACGTCCTTGTACAGTTAACTATGGGCCATCTGGATGTATATAGTCAATTGGGAGCCTAGAAACAGATGTTGTGCATAGGAAAGACGCGATCACCTGATGAATGAGCATTTGCTTGTTCATCGGGCGATCAGTAGCACATTTATGCCGTCCAATTATCAAGAAAAAGCGTTCTTAGGAGCCCTGATAATTAGCACATGTAAAAGGGCATTAAAGGGGTTTTCTGATAATAATCATTTTTTTAGCAAATGCCTGCAGCCTGCTCCCCAACACTCCAGTCCACCGTGATGCCTCTGCTGACTACATCTACCAGTCTCCCCACTGTTTACACCTGGTGGTGCATGGGCATGGTCGCAGCTGTGACGTGCTGCTTGTGGCCACAGATGTACAGTTTGTTATCGAATTTTGTGGTGTTTACTTAAATTAAAAATTAAATAAAATAATAATAGTTGAATAGTTATATAACGTTTTATAGGTTGTAGAACAAAGCAGGTCCACATTAGTGCCAGTAATAGAAAATTTTCAGTAAGGGTCGTAGTTTACTGTTTTCGTCTATGAAGTTTAAAAAATATTTAATTGACCAAATGCTGTTAAGATTAAATATATGATAAAATAAAATATATGGCAGTAACCATAGGAAAATAAAAGAAAAATTGCTTCTATCTAGAGAAATGTCCTTGGTATCATGTGGTATATCAATCAACAATGGTGTCACAAAGCTCCAACCTCTTAACCAACAGGAAAGGGATTGTGACCTTATTACCAGAGGCCCCCTCAGCTTACTCATGGTATGAAGTCAATGTGAAAAATAACTGAGGGCAACCTTGTTTATTCTCATACTAAAGTCAAAGTGAGTCAAAGAGAACCGCCAAAGGTACCCTTTATCGTTTCCAGTTTCTCAGATTGTCCTAAGGGTGCCTTGATGAGACTTTTTGAATTGTTAGAATGCAGAAATTTTTGTGAAAAAATAACTCATTCACTGCCCTAGAGCACCAGGGATTAAAAAATTAACCCATTCGGGCTTTACTGTGTTATTCATTCCTAAACCATTTATAACCCCCTTCTCTACCTTAAAGGGAACCTGTCACCAGGAAATTCACTGATATACCAGGTATGCAGCCTTGTAGGGCTGACCCTGCTGAATATAATGATACCTGTCACTTGGTGATCTGTTGTTTTATTGTTGAATAAAAAGTACTTTTAATCCATATGCCAATGGGCTGATGTGAGTCCAGTAGTTGATAGGAGTCCAGTGTTTTTTCTATTCAGAGCTGTAGCCACTCCCCTATTCACTTCTTCAGATGTAAAAGGGGCGTGGTTTATTACATCATTCATTCATTTTAATAATTGGCGGGAAAATGAATAACAGGGAATGCTAAGGTATTATATTACTAAGGTAAAAAATGGGGGAGGAATATACTACCAAAGTTAATAATCATAATAAGGGCTAGTTTGCTCATGGGGTGATAAACACATGTTTGATAAACAATTATTAAAATGAATGAATGATGTAATAAACCACGCCCCTTTTACATCTGAAGAAGTGTATAGGGGAGTGGCTACAGCTCTGAATAGAAAAAACGCTGGACTCCTATCAACTACTGGACTCACATCAGCTCATTGGCATATGTATTAAAAGTACTATTTCTCCACAATAAAGCAACAGAGGTATCATTATATTCAGCAGAGTGAGCCCTACAAGGCGGCATGCCGGGTTTATCAGTGAATTTCCTGGTGACAGGTTCCCTTTAAGGTGGCCATACACATTTATGTTGGGCAAACAAATCAATCTAGATGGGACCAACTATCTAATTTGTATAGGGGTGTACCTGAAGGCAGATATTGGAGAAAGAAGAATATGATTTCAACATGCCTGATACGTTTTGTTTTTAATGCAGCATGTCTTGGATAGCGGACAGATAAGAGGATAGGATTAATAGTAGCAAGAATGGTGGTAGTGGTGATTACTCACTCTGTTGTGCACTGATGTGAAGGACACAGCTTTCTTCCCTTCAGGGCACTCCCACCTGTTCTGATGTTCTCCTGCCTGATAGTGGTTCAAGGTTGCCGTGACGGTGATGAACCGAGAGCTGGAAGGGAGAGTTCCTTGGCAGTTGATGATGATATGGTGGTGCAGGCAATGAGAACACCAGGTTAACAGCAGAACAGTTCTTTACTGAAGAGTCAAGTTCAGGTGCAATTTCCACAGATCTTACACGATACATGGCTGCAGTAATAGGAATATTCGAATTTGCGCTATTTCGCTAATATTCATTAGAATATTCATCATATATTAGCGAATATTCGTATTCAATTTTTATTCTCTTGATTGCGAAAAATCGGCAATGTAAATATCGCATAATGTGAATTCGTAATGCGAAATACAGGTGTGGGTCACTTTGGCTATATTTTTCAAGCTGCTAGAAGTTTCCTGAGTTTATCCTGACTGAATTAGAATATTCTTCATTATTTAATTTATTTTAGCTTATGCGAAAAATCGGCAATGTAATATGCGCATTAATCGAGTAAGGGCGGGTTATATTGGCTTGCTAGAATTCCCAAATATGTAGAATACAGTGTGATATATATTTGTAAAAACGAATATTCGTCTTTTTTTTTCATCTGAACCTATTACATTTATTACTCTAATGGGTTCAGATGAAAAAAAATAAATATTCGTTTTTCCGAATATATTTCACACTATATTCTACATATTCGCGATTTTTAGCAAGCCAACCCAATAGGAAAGTTGCCTATAACCTGCCCTTACTCGATTAACGCGCATATTACATTGACGGTTTTTCGCATAAAAAGAAATAAATTAAATAATGAAGAATATTCTAATTCACTAGATATTGCAGCCTTCTCACATTGGCCCACAAGCAAGAAGCAGGCAGGTAATGGGTGCAAATGAAAAAAAAAATTGACGAATATTAGTTTTTGCGAATATATATCACTATATTGGAAATATTCGCAAATTCTCGAAGTTGCGATATTCGTGATTAAAATTTGCTATTCGAATATCCGCGATCAACACTATTCTCTAGCTCAATTTAGCATAAGCATCCAGAAATAGCTTTGGATGACTTCTCTTTCTCTATACAACCACAGGATGGTCTCCACAATTACAATTTGTCTTCCACCTTTTTCACAGGTTTCCATAATCACAGTTAATATTGCTACATGTTTCCATGGTGGGATGTAATTTAGTGTGGATATCCAGATTTTGCCTTTTTAGGTCTGTCCAGGCACCAGAAGATTTAAATCTCCTGAACAGGTTGGCTGTGGGGCATTCAAGCTTCTTTTTAAGCTCTTTATCTCCACAGAGCTTCTACACGCACTTCTCCTTATCCATAACACTGGAATACTCTTCAAATATATCTTTTATTATTTTCTCTACTTTGGCTGGTCTTAAGTTTTCTTGTTGGCTCAGTACAGTTTGGGGAACACTATCATAGCATTGACACACTACATTACGTGAGATTATATACCAGAATTGTCTGGCAGTGGCTTACTCTCTCCATTTTAATGCATGCTAGGCCAAGCCAAATGCCTCATTATATGGGGTATCCGGGTGAAATAGCTGTCCGCTGTTTGGTTGGTAGCTATCTCAAATACACGATAGGCTTTAGCCATATTGTCATCTTTAAAGCTTTTACCTTGAGAATTGTGGAAATATTATTTATGCACTTTATAGAAGTATTATAAATATAGCAGTATGTGGGCACTTTATGACAATATTATTTGGACACTATATATAGGTATTAATTATTTAGCCATTAGAGCTGATCCGGTGTTAGATTTTTGGGCACATTTGCAATATCTGTGACACATTTTGGTTATACTTCTCTTTTTACAGACAATTGCTAAATAAAATAAAGTCAAGAAAAGCCAATATTGTCATTTTTATAATTAGAATATTCTTGTAGAAGTATCTTCCTTGTTGACACAGTGGAATGCTAATATCAAAAAAATAACTTATTTTATAAACTGACTTAGGGACCATTGACGATGCAGGTGTTCTTCCTCACATGCTGAGCATTGTTGTTTGCATCTTCTGCAGTTAAAAGACACTTATATGTCACATTGACTGCATTGCATCTTTTTTGCCTATGTAAATAAAAATATAAAATGCTCAGATTTTTATTAGAAAGCTTTCCTCATTATATTGTGCCACCACAATACAACTAAAGAAATAAAGATACTTCCTTCTTAAAAAAAAAAAAAAACATATAAACTCTGCCTTGACATAACTTAATTTATGAGGGGAGAGCTGCACGAAAACCTTCATCTCTTTTATTTATTTTTCCACGGGAGAAATCCACATTAAAGATGGTGAGTCTATTTTCAGAAGTTTTAATATTGGTCTCCAAGCTACATATCTTAATTTAGAAGTTTGCCACTAGTACAATATTTTTTTGATTTATTAGTGTATTCTTTTTGGTGACCGTATGAAAAAAAAAGTTGCTGAAACTGGTATATCTAGAGAGTTGTGTCAGTAACGAGAGTCTTTGAGTTTCAGAAAATGTTTGATCATTCATTGCCTTCCCATAGTGATTGATAACATGCTTTAGATTTAACTTCACTGATGTCTTATTAAACTTCAATTTTTCCAAGGGCATAACAACATTATGGTGCTGGAGGCTTGGCAGATTAAACAGCATATGTCATTCATTCTAGCACAGTGTACTTCTCTGCTTCATTAATGCTATTTGTTTTCCATTAACATCTAACAATAACGCTAATTATATTTCTTTTCGGACTGTTTCATCGTGATTATTAAAATGAGGACGTAGCCATTTTGATTTTACTCTCGTATTTATTCTGTAAGGAAGAAAAAAAATGTTAAATATGAAAGCTGGTTTGTTTTAAGCATTAGACGTTTGACAGGATTTTGAACTTTTTATAAGCATGTGCTGCTGGGCTAATTTTTTTCTGAGAATAGAAAATATGACATAGGGTTCAAGGTGTCATCAGAATACTGACATTTTCAGGTTGGAAAGAAGAAAAGATGAAAGTGAAGTGAGGCTAGCCTCAAACAGGATGACTTTTTGATGTGTCAAGAAGAATGGAATAGAGATGTATGTTTGGGCAAATCATTACTTAGCTGATTGAGGGGTCCTCACTTTGAAAGACCACAAGGCTTACATACTCTTCTATAGCATAGTTACCAATCCAATGATGAACAGGCTAGGTCCAGGTCACCAAAAGCTATTTCAGACTTATTGCTGGGAGATCAATCTTCCAGTGATTACCATAGTGTATTTAAGGCTCATTTTGCATTATTCAGGATTAGAGATGAGCGAATTTCCAAAAATTTCTTTCAGTTCTGATTTATCCGAATTGGCCAACAAATTTGATTTGGGTGTGAATCGATACTATCCAAATTAAAATAGATTTAAATGCCTAGAAAGTCTCTCTAACGAATCAGAATTAAAAAAAAAAATTATGGCCGACTTTCAATTCTAAAGTATCGAGTCACTCATCTCTACCCAAGAGGCCTCATGAAGACCTCAGTAAAAGTCTGAAACGCATTGCATTATATGAATAAATTCAGTTCTTCAGAGATGTTGTAGCATGACTCCATGTTACTTTGCTCCACATACAGCAGTATTATGTATTTTTTTTGCTGGTTTTGATATTAACCAGGTTGATGTTTGCTGTCAAAGGGGCTATATACCTTTTTCATACTGATGAGCTATCCTTTGGATAGGTCATCAGCATCTTATCTTCGGGGGTCTGATACCCGGGACTAAGGTTGAGCGAACTTGTATTTTAAGTTCGGCGTACAAAGTTCGGGTTATCGGAGAATCCCGTTATGGATTCCACTACCACGGACAATAAGAAGTTTAGCCAACCGTCTTTCACTGCTCTACTTCCTTCTTCTCCTCCACACAGAGTACAGGAGCTCCGCCCCTCATGTCACATGATCATTATACCAGGCCCTTTAACACTTCTTATCGAATCCAGTACTGAGCCATGCCCCCTGCACTGATCACATGACGGTGACGTCACCCCAGGTCCTTAGTGTTGTCCAAGGTTCATGTTCATTGAAGAATCTGATTATGGATTCCAAATTCCGTTATGGTCCATGGAAGCAAAAATCCATAACGGGATTCTTTGATAAACCGAACCCGAACCTTGGACGCCGAACTTAAAATACAAGTTCGCTCAACCCTACCCAGGGTAATACTGACACACAGTAACTCTACAGCTAACAGAACAGATTAGCTATGAATCTTGGTGCACCACACACTAATGTACACGCTGATAAATTAGACCTGCCGGTAACAGTAGCCTATAAGACTTACTCGCAGTGACTCTAGAGCTAACAGAATGGATTAACTAAGAATATTGGTTCACTGCACAGTTGTGTACAAAGAGATAAATTAGACATGCATGTAATACTGACAGCACATTAACTGTACAGCTAACAGTGGATTAGCTATGACTATGCACTGCACAGTTATGCACATGGCGATAAATTGTAGCAGAGTCTATAGTTCAGCAGTCTTCTATGCTTTCCCTGCACTCTCTCTGCATTCTCCGTGCAGTCTACCTGCACACTCCCTCTCCAATATTGTCCTACACTCTCTGTTAACAATTTGCAGCAACACTGTCCCTAGTGCATGAGCATCTTGTCACATCTAACATGTGCAGCCACCATTTTATGAAAACTGATTTGTTGCTTAGTCAGAAGAATGTTTTTTCTCTTTGTTCTTTTGTTTGGGATTGGTAAAATAGTAACGTATCCAGTCATAGGATAACACTCCTTTTCTTCAAAACGCTGTTCTGGTTGGAGAATCAATCTACCAGCACCTCCATTTGATCGGTTGCCCCCTATTTCCAGTTGGTGGAATGAGGGATGTATTTAGGCAATAAAAAAATTGTACTGCCATAGTTTTTGTTTTATTTTTTTACACCAATTATCAATTGTCATGAACATGATACACTCATAGCATAGATTATTAGTAGGCTTGAGCGAATCGTCCCTTGGATCATAGATCTGAAGTTGATCTGTTCAAATACTTGGATTTTAATGCTGTTTCCATACTGCATTAAAATATATAGGCTCCATGGACCCAAAGTTCTTCTTGCCTCAAGTTGTGCGAGAATTCTGTGAATTATTAGTATCTGCTTATTTAAAAACAATATAAAATAGGAATCCTAAGTCGGCTTTGGTACTGGCTGTTACCTCAGTACCAAAGCCCACTTCAGATTCCTATTTTAGCCCCTTTGCGCGTTATGTCATAATGCCTGAGGGGATGTATGAAGTGGTGGGCCTACTCCATACATAGCGGGTGCCGGCTGTATCATACAGTAACAGGAAGCAGTGATCGTGCTGCCCCCATCATTTAACCTCTCAGGTGACGTGATCAACGCTGATCGCAGTACCTGTGAGTGAAGGCAGAGGGATAGGGACAGTGAAATTGCTGGGCTCAAATCATTTGCCATGGAAGCCTGGATGCTGCTGAAGTCATCCAGGCCTGCCATGACAATCTCTATACTGAGCTATGCACGAGGCATAGCTCAGAATGGAGACTGTGAAAATCCTATTCACCCTAAATAGAGATCTATTAGGGTGAATAAAAGAGTTGATCAAAATATCCCATAAGGGGTCTAATAGTTTAATAAAAAAAAAGACACCAATATTTTAAAAGTTTAAATCACCCCCCCACACACACACACACTTTCCCACTTTTTTTATATAAAGATATATAAACAATAAAAAAACTAAACATATTAGGAAATCGCCACGTCAGAAAATTTCTGAACTATTAAAATGTAAAAAAAATAATCCTGTACAGCGAACGCAGTAACGGAAAAAAAAGAAAAACAGTGTTAAATTTAGATTAGTAATGCTTCAGGATACTAAGATAGTAAATGTTTTTGCATATTTACCAAAATTACAGAGTAATTCATACGGTAGTTGCATAGCTGTTAAAAAGAAAACGGGACCTCTCCTGTGACCACATATCGTGCAACGTCATAAATTCTAAAAAGCAATAAAATAGCTATAAGAGCATCTCAAGCGCTCTGTATAATTAAACTTTGAAATGATTCTATACTTAACATCAAGGTTGTGTAACCAAATTTACTGAAAAATTGAGAATCTAGCGAACAAAATTTGTAGGTATAATCGAAAAGCTTACGCTACATTAATTTGAGAATTATTTTGTACCTTGTAGTTTAGAGACCATGCCTAAACGTCTTAAATATAATTGACAGCTAAATATGACACCCTACCAAAATTAAAAAAGAAGACATTTGCATTTTTATTTCTATATTGCTTGATGATGTAGACACAACTGTATTGTGAATTGGAATCAGCTCACTGAAATTATTTTCTAGACCTCGGAAACGCGTGAAACATCTAATGGGTGAAGTAAACTTTGGCTAACCTGGGAACACTGAGACAAACAAATTGCTCTTGTTACTAAAGCAATAAAGATGGTAAAATGGAGTGCTACAATGCAAAAAGATGTATTATCTCTTCTGTCCTTAGTTTTGCCTGAGGCAGAGGAGTAGACTAAAATTATAACCTGAATTAACATTTGTTTTATCTCTTAAACAAATGACAGATTTTTACAGTATTATAGCATTAAAGGGGTTGTGTCACCTGTAGCATTTATTATGTAGAGAAAGTTAATACAAGGCTCTTACTAATGTATTGTGATTGTCCACATTGCCTCCTTTGCTGGCTGGACTCATTTTTCCATCACATTGTACACTGCTTGTTTCCATGGTTATGACCACTCTGCAATCCATCAGCGATGGCCGTGCTTGTCCAATGTAGGAAGAAGCACCACTCTATGTGTGCTCCCATGGTCCTGGCTACCAGAGAGGCCAGCGCTTTTTGCTGTGGCGTGCAAACATGACTACTACTGATGGACTGTTGGGTGGTCTTAACCATGGAAACGAGCAGTGTTTAATGTGATGGAAAAATCAATCCAGTCAGGGAAGGAATCAATATGGATAATCACAATACATTAGTAAGTGCCTTGTGTTAACTTTTTCTACATGATAAATGCCACTTGCTGAAGTGAGACAATCCCTCTAAGAAAACCTTTCATTATAAATTATATTTTTAAAAAAACTAATAAAAAAAAACGTAATATTCTTGCTTCTAGAGTGTATTCAGCCATGGACAATCCAAACTAAGGGCTCTTTCACACTAGCGTTTTTGTTTTCCGGCATAGAGATCCGTCGTCGGGTCTCTATGCCGGAAAAATCCTGATCAGGATTATCCCAATGCATTCTGAATGGAGAGAAATCCGTTCAGGATGAATCAGGATGTCTTCAGTTCAGGACCGGAACGTTGTTTGGCCGGAGAAATTACCGCAGCATGCTGCGCTTTTTGCTCTGGCCAAAAATCCTGAACACTTGCCGCAAGGCCGGATCCAGAATTAATGCCTATTGAAAGGCATTAATCCGGATCCGGCCTTAAGCCAAACGTCGTTTCGGCGCATCGCCGGATCCGACGTTTAGCTTTTTCTCAATGGTTACCATGGCAGCCAGGACGCTAAAGTCCTGGTTGCCATGGTAAAGTGGTGGAGCGGGGAGCAGTATACTTACCATCGCGTGCGCTCCGAGGCGCTCCAGAGTGACGCCAGGTGCCCTACATGCATGGATCACGTGATCGCATGGATCACGTGATCCATGCATGTAGGGCACCCTGACGTCACTCTGGAGTGCCCCGGGAGCCGCACAGACTGTAAGTATACCGCTCCCCCGCTCCCCACTACTACTATGGCAACCAGGACTTTAATAGCGTCCTGGCTGCCATAGTAACCTCAAAGCATTTCGAAGACTGGTCAGGATCCTGATCAGTCTTCTAATGCTTTCAGGCGACTTGTGTTCTGACTAGAGTTGAGCGAACACCTGGATGTTCGGGTTCGACGAGTTCGGCCGAACTTTCGAAAAATGTTCGGGTTCGGGATCCGAACTCGACCCGAACTTCATCCCGAACCCGAACCCCATAGAAGTCAATGGGGACCCGAACTTTTGGGCACTAAAAAGGCTGTAAAACACACCCGGAAAGGGCTAGAGGGCTGCAAAAGGCAGCAAAATGTAGTTAAATCCCCTGCAAACAAATGTAGATAGGGAAATGATGAGTTAACATAAAATAAATAAAAATTAAACAATATTAATTGGAGTGAGGTCCCATAGCACAGAATCAGGCTTCAAGTCACCCACCAATGGAGAAGGTCACTTACTATTATTTTGACCACAGCACCCAGACAAAGGAGAGAGGTCCCACAGCAGAGAACCAGGCATCATATCACCCACCACAGGAGTAGGCCACCATTTAGTTACTTTGACCCCTACACCCAGACGGAGGAGAGAGGTTACACAGCAGAGAATCAGGCATTTAGATCACCCACCACAGGAGTAGGCCACCATTGAATCAGACCCCGGCAACCATGTCAGATGGCACAAGCATAAGCTTTATATCAATCAGCACAGGAGAAGGCGACTTTGACAGACTTTGACCCCTACACCCGGACGGAGGAGAGAGGTTTCAAAGCAGAGAATCAGGCATTTAGATCACCCACCACAGGAGTAGGCCCCAATTTAATGGGACCCCGGCAACCATGTCAGATGGCACAACCATCAGCTTCATATCAATCAGCACAGGAGAAGGCGACTTTGAAAGACTTTGACCCCTACACCCAGACGGAGGAGAGAGGTTTCACAGCAGAGAATCAGGCATTTAGATCACCCACCACAGGAGTAGGCCCCCATTGAATCAGACCCTGGCAACCATGTCAGATGGCACAACCATCAGCTTTATATCAATCAGCACAGGAGAAGGCGACTTTGAAAGACTTTGACCCCTACACCCAGATGGAGGAGAGAGGTTTCACAGCAGAGAATCAGGCATCATATCAACCACCACAGGAGAAGCCACCATTTAGTTACTTTGACCCCTGCACCCAGGAAGAGGAGAGAGGCACCACAGCACATATTCTGGCATCATATCAGCCACCTACAGGAGAAGCCACCATTGAGTTACTTTGACCCTGCACCCAGGAAGAGGAGAGAGGCCCCACAGCACATATTCTGGCATCATACTAACCACCACAGGAGAAGCCACCATTGAGTTACTTTGACCCTGCACCCAGGAAGAGGAGAGAGGCCCCACAGCACATATTCTGGCATCATATCAGCCACCACAGGAGAAGCCACCATTGAGTTACTTTGACCCCCGCACCCAGGAAGAGGAGAGAGGCACCACAGCACATATTCTGGCATCATATCAGCCACCACAGGAGAAGCCACCATTGAGTTACTTTGACCCCTGCACCCAGGAAGAGGAGAGAGGCCCCACAGCACATATTCTGGCATCATATCAGCCACCACAGGAGAAGCCACCATTGAGTTACTTTGACCCCTGCACCCAGGAAGAGGAGAGAGGCCCCACAGCACATATTCTGGCATCATATCAGCCACCACAGGAGAAGCCACCATTGAGTTACTTTGACCCCTGCACCCAGGAAGAGGAGAGAGGCCCCACAGCACATATTCTGGCATCATACTCAACCACCACAGGAGAAGCCACCATTGAGTTACTTTGACCCCTGCACCCAGGAAGAGGAGAGAGGCCCCACAGCACATATTCTGGCATCATATCAGCCACCACAGGAGAAGCCACCATTGAGTTACTTTGACCCCTGCACCCAGGAAGAGGAGAGAGGCACCACAGCACATATTCTGGCATCATATCAGCCACCACAGGAGAAGCCACCATTTAGTTACTTTGACCCCTGCACCCAGGAAGAGGAGAGAGGCCCCACAGCACATATTCTGGCATCATACTCAACCACCACAGGAGAAGCCACCATTGAGTTACTTTGACCCCTGCACCCAGGAAGAGGAGAGAGGCCCCACAGCACATATTCTGGCATCATATCAGCCACCACAGGAGAAGCCACCATTGAGTTACTTTGACCCCGCACCCAGGAAGAGGAGAGAGGCACCACAGCACATATTCTGGCATCATATCAGCCACCACAGGAGAAGCCACCATTGAGTTACTTTGACCCCTGCACCCAGGAAGAGGAGAGAGGCCCCACAGCACATATTCTGGCATCATATCTAGCCACCACAGGAGAAGCCACCATTGAGTTACTTTGACCCCGCACCCAGGAAGAGGAGAGAGGCACCACAGCACATATTCTGGCATCATATCAGCCACCACAGGAGAAGCCACCATTGAGTTACTTTGACCCCTGCACCCAGGAAGAGGAGAGAGGCCCCACAGCACATATTCTGGCATCATATCAGCCACCACAGGAGAAGCCACCATTGAGTTACTTTGACCCCTGCACCCAGGAAGAGGAGAGAGGCCCCACAGCACATATTCTGGCATCATATCAACCACCACAGGAGAAGCCACCATTGAGTTACTTTGACCCCTGCACCCAGGAAGAGGAGAGAGGCACCACAGCACATATTCTGGCATCATATCAGCCACCACAGGAGAAGCCACCATTGAGTTACTTTGACCCCTGCACTCCAGGAAGAGGAGAGAGGCACCACAGCACATATTCTGGCATCATATCAGCCACCACAGGAGAAGCCACCATTGAGTTACTTTGACCCCTGCACCCAGGAAGAGGAGAGAGGCCCCACAGCACATATTCTGGCATCATATCAGCCACCACAGGAGAAGCCACCATTGAGTTACTTTGACCCCTGCACCCAGGAAGAGGAGAGAGGCACCACAGCACATATTCTGGCATCATATCAGCCACCACAGGAGAAGCCACCATTGAGTTACTTTGACCCCTGCACCCAGGAAGAGGAGAGAGGCCCCACAGCACATATTCTGGCATCATATCAGCCACCACAGGAGAAGCCACCATTGAGTTACTTTGACCCCTGCACTCCAGGAAGAGGAGAGAGGCCCCACAGCACATATTCTGGCATCATATCAGCCACCACAGGAGAAGCCACCATTGAGTTACTTTGACCCCTGCACCCAGGAAGAGGAGAGAGGCACCACAGCACATATTCTGGCATCATATCAGCCACCACAGGAGAAGCCACCATTGAGTTACTTTGACCCCTGCACCCAGGAAGAGGAGAGAGGCCCCACAGCACATATTCTGGCATCATATCTAACCACCACAGGAGAAGCCACCATTGAGTTACTTTGACCCCTGCACCCAGGAAGAGGAGAGAGGCCCCACAGCACATATTCTGGCATCATATCAGCCACCACAGGAGAAGCCACCATTGAGTTACTTTGACCCCGCACCCAGGAAGAGGAGAGAGGCACCACAGCACATATTCTGGCATCATATCAGCCACCACAGGAGAAGCCACCATTGAGTTACTTTGACCCCGCACCCAGGAAGAGGAGAGAGGCACCACAGCACATATTCTGGCATCATATCAGCCACCACAGGAGAAGCCACCATTGAGTTACTTTGACCCCTGCACCCAGGAAGAGGAGAGAGGCCCCACAGCACATATTCTGGCATCATATCAGCCACCACAGGAGAAGCCACCATTTAGTTACTTTGACCCCTTCACCCAAACAGAGGAGAGAGGTTCCACATCAGAGAATCAGGCATCATATCAACCACTACAGGAGTAGGCCACAATTTAGTTTATTTGACCCCTGCACCCAGGAAGAGGAGAGAGGCCCCACAGCACATATTCTGGCATCATATCACACACCACAGGAGAAGGCCTCTTTCAGTGATTTAGGCCTTTGGACCCAGACAGAGGAGAGAGGTCAGAGATTAGCTTCATATCCCCCAGCACAGCAGAAGACCGCTTTATTTGACTTAGGCCTCAGCACCCAGACAGAAGACAGAGGTAGCATGGCAGAGGTTATGGCTTCATGTCACCCGCTAGTTTAACCGCCACTTTCATCTGGTTAGGCCCCGGCGCCCAGACAGAGAAGAGTTTCATTCAACTGTGGGTTTCATAAAATTTGTATCAAATAAAGAAGTGGCCCGTAGCACAACAAGACATGTTTTAGGCAGTTAATAAGGACTACTCTGCACAAGGGAGGGACAGGTCCTGTGGGATCCATGCCTGGTTCATCTTTATGAAGGTCAGCTTGTCCACGTTGGCTGTGGACAGGCGGCTGCGCTTGTCAGTAATGACGCCCTGCCGTGCTGAATACGCGCTCAGATAAAACGCTGGCCGCCGGGCAGGAAAGCACCTCCAAGGCATAACATGCTAACTCTGGCCACGTGGACAATTTCGAAACCCAGTAGTTGAATGGGGCCGAACCATCCGTCAGGATGTGGAGGGGTGTGCAGACATACTGTTCAACCATGTTAGTGAAATGCTGCCTCCTGCTAACACGCTCTGCATCAGGTGTCGGTGCAGATAGCTGTGGCGTGGAGACAAAACCTTTCCACATTTCTGCCATGCTAACCCTGCCCTCAGATGAGCTGGCCGTGACACAGCTGCGTTGGCGACCTCTTGCCACTCCTCTGCCTTCACCTTCCACCTGTTCCCCTGTGACATGTGGGAATGCTCTCAAGAGCGCTCTATCAGCGTAGCGCTTGTACTCGCAAGATCTTACGGTCGCGCCCAGTTCAGGAATTAAAGTGGGCACATTGTCTTTATACCGGGATCCAGCAGGGTGGCCACCCAGTAGTCTGCACACGTTAAAACGTGGGCAACTCTGCTGTCGCTAAGCAGGCATTGGAGCATATATTCGCTCATGTGGGCCAGGCTACCCATGGGTAAGTGACAAGCTGTCCTCTGTGGAGGCGATCGTCATCGTCCACCGTGATCCCCCAGCCACGCACCAGTGATGGGCCTGGGCTGCCACCCCGCTGTGAACTTAGCGTCATCCTCGTCCCCTCCACCTCCTCCTCCCTCATCCTCCTCGTCCTCCAGTACAGTGCCTTGGCTGGCGACTCTGTGAACCTGTCCTCGGCTGCTTAAACAAACCTCCCTCTGAGCCACTTCGAACAGACTGGCCCGAAAGTGTTAGAAACGAGCCCTCATCCTCCTCCTCCTCCTCCTCCACCTGGGCCACCTCCTCTAACATCATTGCCCCAAGTGTTTTCTCAAGGAGACATAGAAGTGGTATTGTAACGCTGATAACAGTGTCATCGCCACTGGCCATGTTGGTGGAGTACTCAAACAGCGCAGCAGGGCACACAGGTCTCGCATGGAGGCCCAATCATTGGTGGTGAAGTGGTGCTGTTCGGCAGTACGACTGACGCGAGCGTGCTGCAGCTGAAACTCCACTATGGCCTGCTGCTGCTCGCACAGTCTCTCCAGCATGTGCAAGGTGGAGTTCCACCGGTGGGCACGTCGCATATGAGGCGGTGAGCGGGAAGGCCAAGTTCCGCTGTAGCGCTGACAGGCGAGCAGCGGCAGGATGTGAACGGGCGGAAGCGCGCACAGACGGCCCGCACTTTATGCAGCAGCTCTGACATGTTGGGGTAGTGGTGAATGAACCTCTGCACCACCAAGTTCAGCACATGCGCCAGGCAAGGGATGTGCGCCAAACCGGCTAGTCCCAGAGCTGCCACGAGATTTCGCCCATTATCGCATACCACCAGGCCTGGCTTGAGGCCCACCGGCAGAAACCACTCTGCCGGTCTGTTGTTCAATACCCCGCCACAACTCCTTTGCGCTGTGGGGCCTGTCCCCCAAACATATGAGTTTCAGAATGGCCTGCTGACGCTTACCCCGGGCTGTGCTGAAGTTGGTGGTGAAGGTGTGTGGCTGACCGGATGAGCTGGTGGAAGCAGTGGAGGAGGAAGCCGAGTAGGAGGAGGAGGCTACAGGAGGCAGAGAATGATGCCCTGCGATCCTAGGGGGCGGAAGGACGTGCGCCAAGGAACTGTCCGCCGGGCCCAGCCGCCACTACATTCATCCAGTGTGCAGTTAGTGAGATATAGCGTCCCTGGCCGTGCTTACTGGTCCACGTATCTGTGGTTAGGTGGACCTTGCCACAAATGGCGCTGCGCAGTGCACACTTGATTTTATCGGACACTTGCATGTGCAGGGAAGGCACGGCTGTCTTGGGAGAAGTAGTGGCGGCTGGGAACCACATACTGCGGGACAGCCATGGCCATCAGCTGTTTGAAGCTGTCTGTGTCCACCAGCCGGAATGACAGCATTTCAAAGGCCAGCAGTTTAGAAATGCTGGCGTTCAGGCCAAGGGCCTCGAGGGTGACTCGGGGAATTTGCGCTTCCTCTCTAAGGTTTGAGATATTGAGAGCTGAACGCTGCTGTGTGATATAGTGGAGACGCTAGTTGACGGTGGCGGTGGTGGTGGTGTCGGTGGCACATCCTCTGTTTGCTGCCTCGGCAGGTGGCAACATTCCTCTCGAGGCGGAAGCCGAGGCAGCAGCGGTAGAGGGAGCAGGGGGAGCCTCAGCGAGTGCCTGGTTTTTAAGGTGTGTACCCCACTGCAGTTCATGCTTTGCATGTAGATGCCTGGTCATGCAGGTTGTGCTGAGGTTCAGAACGCTAATGCCTCGCCTCAGGCTCTGATGGCAGAGCGTGCAAGTCACTCGGGTCTTGTCGGTAGGACATTGTTTAAAGAAGTGCCATGCCAGGGAACTCTTTGAAGCTGCCTTTGTGGGGCTGGGTCCCTGTTGGCGATGTCCAGTAGCAGGCGAACTCTGGGGCGGCGGCTCGCCTGCTTTGGCCCCTGCTCCTCTTTGGCTTCGCTGTTGTCTCGGTCTCACCACTACCTCTTCCTCTGAACTGTGAAAGTCATCGCCACGACCTTCAGTCCATGTGGGGTCTAAGACCTCATCGTCCTCTGCATCGTCTTCCACCCAGTCTCCCTCCCTGACCTCCTCCTGTTCAGTCTGCACACTGCAAAAGACGCGGCAGTGGGCACCTGTGTTTCGTCATCATCAGAGAGTCGGTGACTCTGCTGTGGTGGTATTCCCATGTCCTCTTCATCTGGAGACATAAGTGGTTGTGCGTCAGTGCATGGTATGTCTTCCTCCACTGGGGAAGGGCTAGGTGGACGCCCTGGGAAACCCTGGAAGCAGAGTCTTCAAACAGAAGAAGAGACTGCTGCATAACTTGTGGCTCAGACCGTTTCCCTGATATGCTTGGGGGTGATGTGACAGACTGATGGGCTTGGTTTTCAGGTGCCACCTGTGCGCTTCCGCAGAAGACTGGGTGGAAGACCATGTGGTGAACGTGCTGGAAGCACTGTCGGCCACCCAATCGACACGCCTGTACCTGCTCAGGCCTTACCATCCTAAGAGCGGCATTGGGCCCCACGAGATATTGCGGTACATTCTGCCGGCTAGTTGAGGGAGTTCGCTCCCTACTGTGTGCGCCTGAGGCCGAACGGCCACGCCCTCTACCAGCAACAGAGGCTCCACGGACACCACCACGACCGCGCCCTCGTCCCTTAATAGTATTTTTCTTCATTGTTGCGATTCAACTCGCACCACAATGAAATATATTATTTTTTATAAGCAAAATCCCCTCACTGGAATACTTTCAGTCTTTTTGACTGTATGGATTACAGATGGAATGACTGTTATATGTGAGTACCGCTTTCTTTGACAGATTCTAGTATGGGTACATATATGTTTTCCCAACCCCAGCACATTAGTTTGCTAATTCCAGATGTATGAAACGCAGGCCTAACTGTATCTAGTATATTGAACGCCAGAACCTCCAAGGCATAACATGCTAACTCTGGCCACGTGGACAATTTCAAAACCCAGTAGTTGAATGGGGCCGAATCCATCCGTCAGGATGTGGAGGGGTGCATGACATACTGTCTCAACCATGTTAGTGAAATGCTGCTCTCCTGCTAACACGTTCCGTATCAGGTGTCGGTGCAGATAGCTGTGGCGTGGAGACAAAACCTTTCCACATTTCTGCCATGCTAACCCTGCCCTCAGATGAGCTGGCCGTGACACAGCTGCGTTGGCGACCTCTTGCCACTCCTCTGCCTTCTACCTTCCACCTGTTCCCTGTGACATGTGGGAATGCTCTCAAGAGCGCCTCTATCAGCGCAGTGCGTTGTACTACGCGCATCTTACGGTCGCGCTCTCCAGTTCAGGGAATTAAAGTGGGCACATTGTCTTTATACCGGGATCCAGCAGGGTGGCCACCCAGTAGTCTGCACACGTCAAAACGTGGGCAACTCTGCTGTCGTTATGCAAGCAGGCATTGGAGCATATATTCGCTCATGTGGGCCAGGGCTACCCATGGGTAAGCGACAAGCTGTCCTCTGTGGGAGGCGTATCGCCATCGTCCAACCGTGATCCCCCAGCCACGCACCAGTGATGGGCCTGGGCTGCCACCTCCGCTGTGAATCCTTGCTGGCCATCCTCGGTCCCCTCCACCTCCCTCCTCCTCATCCTCCTCGTCCTCCAGTACAGTGCCTTGGCTGGCGACTCTAGAACCTGTCCTCTGCTGCTTAAACAAACCTCCTCTGAGCCAATTCGAACAGACTGGCCCGAAAGTGTTAGAAACGAGCCCTCATCCTCCTCCCTCCTCCTCCACCTGGGCCACCTCCTCCAACATCATTGCCCCAAGTGTTTTCTCAAGGAGACATAGAAGTGGTATTGTAACGCTGATAACAGTGTCATCGCCACTGGCCATGTTGGTGGAGTACTCGAAACAGCGCAGCAGGGCACACAGGTCTCGCATGGAGGCCCAATCATTGGTGGTGAAGTGGTGCTGTTCGGCAGTACGACTGACGCGAGCGTGCTGCAGCTGAAACTCCACTATGGCCTGCTGCTGCTCGCACAGTCTCTCCAGCATGTGCAAGGTGGAGTTCCACCGGGTGGGCACGCCGCATATGAGGCGGTGAGCGGGAAGGCCGGTTCCGCTGTAGCGCAGACAGGCGAGCAGCGGCAGGATGTGAACGGGCGGAAGCGCCGCACAGACGGCCCGCACTTTATGCAGCAGCTCTGACATGTTGGGGTAGTGGTGAATGAACCTCTGCACCACCAAGTTCAGCACATGCGCCAGGCAAGGGATGTGCGCCAAACCGGCTAGTCCCAGAGCTGCCACGAGATTTCGCCCATTATCGCATACCACCAGGCCTGGCTTGAGGCCCACCGGCAGAAACCACTCGCCGGTCTGTTGTTCAATACCCCGCCACAACTCCTTGCGCGTGTGGGGCCTGTCCCCCAAACATATGAGTTTCAGAATGGCCTGCTGACGTTTACCCCGGGCTGTGCTGAAGTTGGTGGTGAAGGTGTGTGGCTGACCGGATGAGCTGGTGGAAGCAGTGGAGGAGGAAGCCGAGTAGGAGGAGGAGGCTACAGGAGGCAGAGAATGATGCCCTGCGATCCTAGGGGGCGGAAGGACGTGCGCCAAGGAACTGTCCGCCGGGGCCCAGCCGCCACTACATTCATCCAGTGTGCAGTTAGTGAGATATAGCGCCCCTGGCCGTGCTTACTGGTCCACGTATTCGTGGTTAGGTGGACCTTGCCACAAATGGCGCTGCGCAGTGCACACTTGATTTTATCGGACACTTGCATGTGCAGGGAAGGCACGGCTGTCTTGGAGAAGTAGTGGCGGCTGGGAACCACATACTGCGGGACAGCCATGGCCATCAGCTGTTTGAAGCTGTCTGTGTCCACCAGCCGGAATGACAGCATTTCAAAGGCCAGCAGTTTAGAAATGCTGGCGCTCAGGCCAAGGGCTCGAGGGTGACTCGGGGAATTTGCGCTTCCTCTCTAAGGTTTGAGATATTGAGAGCTGAACGCTGCTGTGTGATATAGTGGAGACGCTAGTTGACGGTGGCGGTGGTGGTGGTGTCGGTGGCACATCCTCTGTTTGCTGCTCGGCAGGTGGCAACATTCCTCTCGAGGCGGAAGCCGAGGCAGCAGCGGTAGAGGGAGCAGGGGGAGCCTCAGCGAGTGCCTGGTTTTTAAGGTGTGTACCCCACTGCAGTTCATGCTTTGCATGTAGATGCCTGGTCATGCAGGTTGTGCTGAGGTTCAGAACGTTAATGCCTCGCCTCAGGCTCTGATGGCAGAGCGTGCAAGTCACTCGGGTCTTGTCGGTAGGACATTGTTTAAAGAAGTGCCATGCCAGGGAACTCTTTGAAGCTGCCTTTGTGGGGCTGGGTCCCTGTTGGCGATGTCCAGTAGCAGGCGAACTCTGGGGCGGCGGCTCGCCTGCTTTGGCCCCCTGCTCCTCTCTTGGCTTCGCTGTTGTCTCGGTCTCACCACTACCTCTTCCTCTGAACTGTGAAAGTCATCGCCACGACCTTCAGTCCATGTGGGGTCTAAGACCTCATCGTCCTCTGCATCGTCTTCCACCCAGTCTCCCTCCCTGACCTCCTCCTGTTCAGTCTGCACACTGCAAAAGACGCGGCAGTGGGCACCTGTGTTTCGTCATCATCAGAGACGGCGTGACTCTGATGAGGTGGTATTCCCATGTCCTCTTCATCTGGAGACATAAGTGGTTGTAGCGCCAGTGCATGGTATGTCTTCCTCCACTGGGGAAGGGCTAGGTGGACGCCCTGGGAAACCCTGGAAGCAGAGTCTTCAAACAGAAGAAGAGACTGCTGCATAACTTGTGGCTCAGACCGTTTCCCTGATATGCTTGGGGGTGATGTGACAGACTGATGGGCTTGGTTTTCAGGTGCCACCTGTGCGCTTTCCGCAGAAGACTGGGTGGAAGACCATGTGGTGAACGTGCTGGAAGCACTGTCGGCCACCCAATCGATTAATGCCTGTACCTGCTCAGGCCTTACCATCCTAAGAGCGGCATTGGGCCCCACGAGATATTGCGGTACATTCTGCCGGCTAGTTGAGGGAGTTCGCTCCCTACTGTGTGCGCCTGGGGCCGAACGGCCACGCCCTCTACCAGCAACAGAGGCTCCACGGACACCACCACGACCGCGCCCTCGTCCCTTAATAGTATTTTTCTTCATTGTTGCGATTCAACTCGCACCACAATGAAATATATTATTTTTTATAAGCAAAATCCCTCACTGGAATACTTTCAGTCTTTTGACTGTATGGATTACAGATGGAATGACTGTTATATGTGAGTACCGCTTTCTTTGACAGATTCTAGTATGGGTACATATATGTTTTCCCAACCCCAGCACATTAGTTTGCTAATTCCAGATGTATGAAACGCAGGCCTAACTGTATCTAGTATATTGAACGCCAGATAAACTAACTTGGCCTTTTTAAATAAAAAAATTCCCTCACTGGAATACTTTCAGTCTTTTGACTGTATGGATTACAGATGGAATGACTGTTATATGTGAGTACCGCTTTCTTTGACAGATTCTAGTATGGGTACATATATGTTTTCCCAACCCCAGCACATTAGTTTGCTAATTCCAGATGTATGAAACGCAGGCCTAACTGTATCTAGTATATTGAACGCCAGATAAACTAACTTGGCCTTTTTAAATAAAAAAATTCCCTCACTGGAATACTTTCAGTCTTTTGACTGTATGGATTACAGATGGAATGACTGTTATATGTGAGTACCGCTTTCTTTGACAGATTCTAGTATGGGTACATATATGTTTTCCCAACCCCAGCACATTAGTTTGCTAATTCCAGATGTATGAAACGCAGGCCTAACTGTATCTAGTATATTGAACGCCAGATAAACTAACTTGGCCTTTTTAAATAAAAAAATTCCCTCACTGGAATACTTTCAGTCTTTTGACTGTATGGATTACAGATGGAATGACTGTTATATGTGAGTACCGCTTCTTTGACAGATTCTAGTATGGGTACATATATGTTTTCCCAACCCCAGCACATTAGTTTGCTAATTCCAGATGTATGAAACGCAGGCCTAACTGTATCTAGTATATTGAACGCCAGATAAACTAACTTGGCCTTTTTTAAATAAAAAAATTCCCTCACTGGAATACTTTATGGCTTTTCACTGTATGGATTACAGGTGGACTGGTATTAGTAGGGGTGACACAAGCACACCCAAGTCCCTGATGTAGGATTTCTATGGCACAGACCACTATTACAAGTGATTAATGGACGTTGGGAGAGATTGTGCTGCAGCACTAGTCCCAAGATGGCCGCCGCCTATCAGCCCAGTAACATGTGCCACAAAATGGTCTGCACAACCTTTAAAAAAATAGCCTTGGACTGTGCTGCTAAATCGCTATTGGTCTGAATCCCAGGTGTAGATGTCTGACTTGTTTGGAGCTTTGAATGCACACTGTGGCAGCTTCTGCTGCAGCACTACAAGTCGCAAATGGCGGCCGGCGGTCAGCCCAGGTACATGTGGATGGAAAAATCACTCTGGCCACTCTAAAAATAGCCAATCCCTATCAAAAAAGCAGCTCAGCTGCAGTTGTTCAGATGAATCACAGGTGGAGGAGAGAAATTTGCTTCCAGTTATTCAATTATCCCTGCCTATTCTCGCCTCTAGCATCAGCTGCGTCTATCCCTGTTCTATTCACATCGGGAGTGAGCACGTCCCGACGTGCGCACAAGCTTATAAAGAGGCTGAGTCACATGCTGCATCTTGGCCAATCACAGCCTTGCCAATAGTAGGCATGGCTGCGATGGCATCTTAGGGCAAGTAGTATGATGCATGTTGATTGGCTGCTTTGCAGCCTTCAAAATGCGCCAAAATACATGCCGAACGATTTAACCCGAACCCGAACTTTTACGAAAAAGTTCGGGTTCGGGTCCGTGTCACGAACACCCCAAAATTCGGTACGGACCCGAACTATGCTCGAACTGTTCGTTTTTGTGTTTTTTTACTATTTTTATTCCACTCCAACCCTTTTTGTATGGCTAGAATACCCCTTACATTATGTTTTCTCTGCAGGATTTTTTCAAGATTGTTTCAGGAATATTCAGAAAATCCATAGTCTAAGTCTAGTATCACTCTAGATAAAGGGAAAACAAAAAGAAAACAAGCGTCAGGGAGGTCTACTCTCACTACTACTACTACTACTACTGAGCTTCTTCTAAGTGAATCATGGTGCTCCAAAATTCTCGTTACCCTCTAGATTACAATTGGCAATAAAAACAGAGAAGTGCTGTGATGTGTCATTTATATAAAAATGTATTTTGCAATGATAACTAAATCCCTGCTGGATACCAGTAAAAGAATAGATATGATTGGGTCTGGAAAACATAAAGTCATACAATGTAAATATTATTTTTGGTATTAACCTTTGATGCATCATTTCCAACTATGACTGTTCAATTTTAACCATTATAGAAGGCTCTTTGTTGTGTGCAACTGCCCACAGACATCTATGAAAGGAGAAGTAATCAAATTACCATAGGTCCGACTCATACGGCTAGCCTGGAAACATTTGTATCATGGAGATAGCAGCCACCTGATGCTAAATTGTAAAAATGGGCAAATAGCAGGAAGCACAAAGCCTTCACAATGCTTGGGTAAGGAACACATAGAACTAGCATGCTGGGATTTTCCTTTTTCTTGTTATCTACAGTAATAAAGCTTCCATCTTGTAGGTAGATGGTGGCCTGGGAATGCAATAAAGGCATGACAATTCCTTGTCTTACTGGTAATGAATTATTAATTAATGTACAAAACATGTTTTAAAGGAGCCGTCTACGTAAGACAATGTTTTGACCATATACCCAAATAGGGCATATGGATGGGATATAGGGACTACCCAAATGAGCCATGGTTGAGATCTGCCCCGATGGACCCAGCTGGACCATGTATTCCATTGATGCGTTCATTTAAATGCATCAATGTCTGGCCAAAAAAAGTTTCTCCCAGCCAATCGCTGGGTGCCAAGAAAGCCAGACCCATGCGTGCCAACTGCCTTCCATTCAGCCTCTTTACTAATTGCTTTCTGATGCTAATAACATTGGTTTAGATCCTTTTTTGCCTCCAGAACATCACTGGAAGATTTCACAATTCTCAACAGTTGCTTTAGTGCTCAAATGGCCACAAGAAATAGGCTTTCTTACTTTTGTTGGAAAACACCCAAGCATAAAATGGATGTCTGGGGCTGCCAAACCAACAGTGCCAAGGCCAGACAAACTGTGCATGCTAAGATAACATTTGTCATACCCCGGCTGTATTCTGCTGTGGGAATGTGGCCTGTCCGGTTGCCTGGACAATTGTTGCCTTTCTTTGGACTACAAGCCTCTCACCATGAATCTGGTTTTACAAATTGGATTGATAGTCTCTGGATGTTTTCCTTTTTAAGTGCGTAACTGTAAATGTTCAGCTTGAAGAACCCAAAGACTTTTCTTTTTGGTAATAATAGGACTTGTCTATTAAGCACCCACAATCACACCAGTCAAATCTTATAAATTACATGTTGTACTCTCATTCTAAAAGTAGAATTAATAAATACAGTACTACTAAATTGTTCATGTGCAAAGTAATATTGGAGAAATCCATTTTTGAGATTGTATGAATAACATTGCCAAGAAAAGACCACAGCTTTTCTCTAGCCACAGTATTGAGGCCCCTCGGCAACTTGTGATTTTATTTTCTAGGACCTTAGGGGGAACCAGTAGATATTCCAGTGCTTAACTAACAGCCTTAGGCCTCCTGCACACGAACGTTGCGTGCCTGTGGCCGTATTGTGGCCCCCATACGGCGGGTCCGCAATACACAGGCACCGGCCCTTGTGCACTCTGCACCACGGATGCAAACCCATTCATCGCAACCAAGGAGGAGCGGAACGGAGGCACGGATCCGAACCCCACAGAAGCACTAAGGAGGGCTTTTGTGGTGTTTTTGTCTGTGCTTCCGCACCGCAAAAAAAATAGAACTTGTTCAATTTTTGTGTGGTGCGGAC
>CM065590.1:551397308-551420195 GCA_033119425.1 Bufotes viridis | reverse complement strand
TTGTTCTACTCTTATATCTCATCTGTATCAGGGTGTCTTGTATTCTATTCTGTCTTTCTCTATAGACCCAAAAATAATTTTTTTATATATTAATATGAATTGTGACATAATAAAATTTGATATTTTTCATGAGACATGGGAGTTTGTTTTGTGTTTACCATTTATTCACCCTTTTTCAGCATCTTAAATGCTTTTATTGTAACATTTTAAAGATGTTACTTTTCCAGAGTTTTTCCAATAGGCTTATATGTAGGACTTGAAAACACTGGAACAAACTGCCTGAAAGGATACTAAAAAAGCATGAATAAAAAAATAATAAAAAAACACCAAAAATGAAATGTGAAAATGTCCGAAGCAACAGAAAAAGTGCCATGAAAAATGTTTTTCTGTAGTGCGTTTCATAATGTACTATAGACCAGTGTTTCCCAACCAGTGTGCCTACTGTTCGTGAAGCTACAACTCCCAGCATGCCCGGACAGCCTTTCACTGTTCGGGCATGCTGGGAGCTATAGTTTGCAACAGCTGGAGGCACACTGGTTGGGAACACTGCTATAGACAGTTAAATCAACTTCAGGCCGCATAGAAAAAAACACTGATAAAACCCAGTGAAAAACACCAAAAATGTTGCAATCAATGACACAACATGCCAATAAAAATATCTGTAAAATCACCCTTAGTGCCACAACTATTTTTGATGCAATATATTAGCGTAAAGGTAGAAGTAGATTCAAGAGAGTGGGACATATAATCAGGGCTGGGACAAGGTCCACCACCAACAGAGGCTGAGCTGCCCAAGTGCGCCCCCCAACTTGTGGAGTCTTTACTAAATACTGTTGTAATCACACATAAATATGCACAGTTTAATGTATCAATTAATGACGCACTGTTATGGAGGATCTGTGGATGACATTGTTATGGGGGGGATCTATGGTTGACACTGTTATGGGGTAATCTGTGGATGACACTGTTATGGGGTAATCTGTGGAAGACACTGTTATGGGGGATCTGTGGATGACACTGTTATGGGGGATCTGTGGATGACAATGCTATGGGGATCTGTGGATGACACACTTATGGGGGATCTGTGGACGACACTGTTATGGGAGATCTATGGATGACAGTGTTATGGGGGATCTATGGATGACACTATTATGGAGGATCTGTGGATAGCACAATGTTATGGGGGTTCTGTGGATTGCACTGTTATGGGGGATCTGTGGATTGCACAATGTTATGGGGGATCTGTGGCTGACACTGTTATGGGGGATCTGTGGATGACAATGTTATGGGAGATCTGTGGATGACACTGTTATGGGGGATCTGTGGATGACATTGCTATGGGGGATCTGTGGATGACACACTGTTATGGGGGATCTCTGGATGACGCATTGTTATGGGGGATCTGTGGATGGCACGGTTATGGGGATCTGTGGATGACACACTGTTATGGGGGATCTGTGGATGACACACTGTTATGGGGGATCTCTGGATGACGCATTGTTATGGGGGATCTGTGGATGGCACTGTTATGGATTGTGACTCACAATGGATATTGAGGGCCAGCAAATTACAAGGAAGGCGGGGTGGGGG
The DNA here is from genome assembly GCA_033119425.1 of Bufotes viridis. NCBI lineage: Eukaryota > Metazoa > Chordata > Amphibia > Anura > Bufonidae > Bufotes > Bufotes viridis. Next base: position 551,418,605 of record CM065590.1, on the reverse strand, counting down.
ATGATTGATAACATACATATCTAAATGGCTGGGGGGTGAGGGCTTGACTTGAGCCATCTACTGATCAGAGCATTAGAATAGCAGGAATAAATAACATCTAAATGTCTGGTGGGGTAGATGGGGGGTAGGACAAGGGCTGATGGGGGAAGGGGGACTGGGTTAGATAATCTATACTGACATACATTTGACACACATACATACTGACATACATATGACACACATACATACTGACATACATATGACACACATACATACTGACATACATATGACACACACATATATACTGACATACAAATGACACACATATATACATACTGACATACATATGACGCACACATATATACAGACATACATATGACACGCACATACATACTGACATACATATGACACAGACATACATACTGACATACATATGACACACACATACATACTGACATACATATGACACACACATATATACAGACATACATATGACACACACATACATACTGACATACATATGACACACACATATATACAGACATACATATGACACACACATATATACAGACATACATATGACACACACATATATACTGACATACATATGACACACACATATATACTGACATACATATGACACACATATATACATATGACGCACACATACATACTGACATACATATGACACACACATACATACTGACATACATATGACACACACATACATACTGACATACATATGACACACACATACATACTGACCTACATATGACACACATATATACAGACATACATATCACACACACATATATACAGACATACATATGACACACACATATATACAGACATATGTATGTCAGTATGTGTATGTGTGTGTGTCATATGTATGTCAGTATGTATGTCTGTGTCATATGTATGTCAGTATGTATGTCGTGTCATATGTATGTCTATGTATATGTGTGTGTCATATATATGTCTGCTATATATGTGTGTCATATCTATGTAATCTATATATGTGTGTCATACATATGACACACACATATATACTGACATACATATGACACACACATATATACTGACATACATATGACACACACATATATACTGACATACATATGACACACACACACATACTGACATACATATGACACACACATATGACACACACACACATACTGACATACATATGACACACACATATATACTGACATACATATGACACACACATATATACAGACATACATATGACACACACACACATACTGACATACATATGACACACACATATATAATGACATACATATGACACACACATATATACTCAAAATAAATGTGGAGCCCCAGTATTGGGTCTACAACAATGAAAGCCAGATATCCCTCAAAGGAAGGAAAACCAAGCAAAGGGGTGTCTCCATTACAGAGATCACCAAATCCACCATATTAAGTGGCCTCTATGTCAAGATTCCGCTTTTTTACAAGCTTTAACCACTTAAGCCCCCCTAGCTTAAACACCCTTAATGACCAGGCCACTTTTTACAATTCTGCGCTACACTACTTTAACTGTTTGTAGCTCCGTCATGCAACTTACCACACAAATGAATTTTACCTCCTTTTCTTCTCACTAATAGAGCTTTCATTTGGTGCTATTTCATTGTTGCTGACATTTTTACTTTTTGCTATTAATCATAAATTAACGATTTTTTTGCAAAAAAATGACATTTTCACTTTCTGTCACAAAATTTTTCAATGAAAACTACTTTTCAATATAATTTTTTCTCTAAATTTATTGTACTACATAAAAAAATGCAGTAAGTGTATATTTATTGGTTTGCGCAAAAGTTATAGCATTTACAAACTATGGTGCAAAAAGCAAATTTCCGCACTTTGACTTTCTGAGCACCTATCATGTTTCCTGAGGCACTACAATGCCCAGACAGTAGAAACACCCCACAAATGACACCATTTCGGAAAGTAGACACCCCAAGGTATTCGCTGATGGGCATAGTGAGTTCATGGAAGTTTTTATTTTTTGCCACAAGTGAGCGGAAATGAAAATTTATTTATTTTTTATACAAATTCTCATATTCCACTAACTTGTGACAAAAAATAAAATTTTACATAAACTCACCATACCCCTCACAGAATACCTTGGGGTGTCTTCTTTCCAAAATGGGGTCACTTGTGGGGTAATTGTACTGCCCTGGCATTTTAGGGGCCCCTAAAGCGTGAGAATCCAAATGCGTAAAAATGCCCTGTAAAATCCTAAAGGTACTCATTGGAATTGGGGCCCCTTTGCGCATCTTGGCTGCAAAAAAGTGTCACACATGTGGTATCGCCGTACTCGGGAGAAGTAGGGCAATGTGTTTTGGGGTGTATTTGTACATATACCCATACTGGGTGAGAGAAATATCTCTGTAAATTGACAACTTTGTATAAAAAATGGAAAAAGTTGTGATTTACAGAGATTTTCACACAAAGTATGGGTATATGTAAAATACACCCCAAAACACATTGCCCTACTTCTCTGAGTACGGCGATACCAAATGTGTGCCACTTTTGTGCAGCAAAGAGTACCTTTAGGAGGGCATTTTTCGCATTTTTCTTCTCACGCTTTAGGGCCCCTAAAATGCAAGGGCAGTATAAATACCCCACATGTGACCCCATTTGGGAAAGAAGACACCCCAAGGTATTCCGTGAGGGGCATGGCGAGTTCATAGAAAAAATTTTTTTGGCACAAGTTAGTGGAAATTGATTTTTTGTTTTTTCTCACAAAGTCTCCCTTTCCGCTAACTTATGACAAAAATTCAATATTTCATGGACTCAATATGCCCCTCAGCGAATACCTTGGGGTGTCTTCTTTCCAAAATGGTGTCATTTGTGGGGCGTTTGTACTGCCTTGGCATTTGAGGGTCTCCGCAATCATTACACGTATGGCCAGCATTAGGAGTTTCTGCTATTCTCCTTATATGGAGCATACGGGTAATGAGATTTCTCTGGGCTGAAAGAAAAAATGAACGGCACAGATTTCCTCATTCGCATCGATCGATGTGGATGAAAAATCTCTGCCAAAAAATATGCAAGAAAAAGAGGGGCCTGGCGATTGCCAGGACATAGAGGCTCCGCCCAAACATCCATACCCACTCAGCTCCTATGTCCTGGCAAACATGATTTCTCCATTCACATCGATCAATCGATCGGTGTGGAGGAAGACATCTTTGCCAGATTTTTGATACAAAGTGTTTGCCAAAGCATATGAACTCCAACACCTCTCCTCAGCTCAAATGCCAGGGCAAACATACCTGTCCTGCAGAGGAGAAATCTCGTCTTGCAGCGCCGCATACACCGACTTCACGTGTCTTCTGACAGCAGCGCAATGCTTCTCTCAGAATGCACATCAGTGCTGCGGCGTTTTCATCGGTTGGTCCGTTGGTCTGTTGGTATACCTGGAAAATAAAGGGTGGTTAGGGGGAAAAAAAAAAAAAAAAAGAAGAAAAAACAGGCAGCAGGCACATGACTTGAACGTTGCAAACATTATAAAACATGAATAAAACCTGAACATGAAAAAAAAACTGAACTTTTAAAACCTGAACTAACTCAAGATTTTATTTTTCTTGCTACCTGTTTAATTTTTTTTTCTTTTTTTAACCATATCACTCTTTATTTTCCTTGCAGAAACATCTCCTTTCCCATGGGACAATGTGTAAAGTGTAAATCACACAGAGATGGTGAGAAGTACATTATGCACTTTATCCCAAGTGAAAGGAGACGTTTCTACCGTTTCACACTTCTGCAGTAGCACAGCAGCACCGTACCCTATGTGTTAGGGTCTCTCAAAACCTAGTATCCTGAGAGCCCTCGAGCCTGATTATAAAAACTACCTGTGTCGTGCATTCCCTATCCTAAGTGTACCTGGGTGTGGTACTTCCGGAAACACTCCCCTAGGCATAGGGCAGGGCGGTCAGGACAGTCAGGACAGAAATAACGGGTGTCACGCCTTATTCCACTCCTGCTACAGACACGACATTTTTTTCGGGGTGACGGTTGGGTTGAGGTACCAGGAACGGCACTGGGGAAGTGCTGCTCGTGTAGACGGCTAACTACACTGGTGGATGGGGCCACGGAACCTCCTTGATACAGGAGGTTCTCGATGATCTCTTCCTGAAATTTGAGGAAGGATCCTGTTCTCCCAGCCTTACTGTAGAGAACGTAACTATTATAGGCAGCCAATTGAATCAGATATACAGACACCTTCTTATACCAAATTACTTAACAGAAAAAAGGGGATATGGCACTCAAACTCTGAAGTATCAAAATCACAAACTAGTTTAATACCGATAAAGATAAAACCTTATACAATAACTTAAAAATAACAATATAAAACCGAATAACCACATTCAGAAAGCAATCTTCTAATTCTTCCCAACTTATCTATCTATAACTTCGTTGCAGAATATATCGCATTCGATTTTCTGTATGCGATTTTATCATGTGCGATTTTTCGCATGTGATATTTTCGCATGCGATTTTTCCGTATGCGATTTTTTTCGTATGCGATTTTTTTGTATGCGATTTTTTCGCATGCGATTTTTGCATACAGTTTTTTTCGCATGCAAAAAATTTTTTTTTCGCAACTGCTGCCCTCGTTTTTTATTATATTCAGCTGGTATCACTGGAAGTATTCTTTGGATATTTCAAACACATGCGTTTTTTGAAAAAAGCTCAGAGAGGAATTTCCAACACATCCAAAAAATGTAAACTGAATCACAAAATGTCCCGTCCAAGTCTAAAAGTCTTTATATATTCACGGTGTTGTCTAATTATTTATGTCCAATTTATAATCTATTCATTTGTATTTGGTTTGTATTTGGTTTACCAGGAGCAATGTTCAAAACAGCAGTTATCAGAAGCAATGTTCAAAACAGCAATTAACGGTAGTACGGGTATCCTTTTCAGACCTGTATGTCCTTATAAATTCACAGTGATATGCAATCACTCGTACTCGATTTCCCAGCTCCGGTATTTGACGTAATCATATGCAGAGATACAGGTAGGGAATTGAATAAACAATTGGTGGCGTCCCACCACAAAATAGGAAAAGTTCTTCCTCCTACCTTCTCTTGCGATTCCTTATATGTGATCGCTTACCGACCTTGCCGGGCTGACTGCAACTGGTTCAGATTTTCGTGGCTTGAGTACTCAGATTTTTCAGCTGGGTCTACTACCTTCTGGAGTCTCCTCGTGTAGTTTCCTTTGCAGCCAGGTGTCTCCTCAGGTAACCAGCTTCTCTTTCTGTTTGGATCAAGTATCTGCCAGGATTTACCTCTTTAGTGCGCACTAAGTGAACTTGATGTCACGGAGATTACAGTTTTTCCCATACGCGTTTCGAGGTACAACATTTAACCGACCTCTTCCTCAGTGTCCTGAGAGACCCTCGAGCCTGATTATAAAAACTACCTGTGTCGTGCATTCCCTATCCTAAGTGTACCTGGGTGTGGTACTTCCGGAAACACTCCCCTAGGCATAGGGCAGGGCGGTCAGGACAGTCAGGACAGAAATAACGGGTGTCACGCCTTATTCCACTCCTGCTACAGACACGACATTTTTTTCGGGGTGACGGTTGGGTTGAGGTACCAGGAACGGCACTGGGGAAGTGCCGCTCGTGTAGACGGCTAACTACACTGGTGGATGGGGCCACGGAACCTCCTGGATACAGGAGGTTCTCGATGATCTCTTCCTGAAATTTGAGGAAGGATCCTGTTCTCCCAGCCTTACTGTAGAGAACGTAACTATTATAGGCAGCCAATTGAATCAGATATACAGACACCTTCTTATACCAGCGTCTGGTGCGTCGGGAAATTAAATACGGGGCCAACATCTGATCGTTGAAGTCCACCCCTCCCATGTGGAGATTATAGTCGTGGACGGAGAGGGGCTTTTCAACGACACTGGTTGCCCGTTCAATTTGAATTGTCGTGTCTGCGTGAATGGAGGAGAGCATGTAAACGTCACGCTTGTCTCTCCATTTCACCGCGAGCAGTTCTTCGTTACACAGTGCAGCCCTCTGCCCCCTTGCAAGTCGGGTGGTAACGAGCCGTTGGGGAAGCCCGGCGACTAGGTCGCACGGTGCCACAGCAGCCAATGCGTTCTAGGAACAAATGCTTGAAGAGGGCCACACTTGTGTAAAAGTTGTCCACGTAAAGATGGTACCCCTTGCCGAATAAGGGTGACACCAAGTCCCAGACTGTCTTCCCACTGCTCCCCAGGTAGTCAGGGCAACCGACCGGCTCAGGGTCTGATCTTTTCCCTCATAGATCCGAAATTTGTGTGTATAGCCTGTGGCCCTTTCACAGAGCTTATACAATTTGACCCCATACTGGCGCGCTTGCTTGGGATGTACTGTTTGAAGCCAAGGCGCCCGGTAAAATGTATTAGGGACTCGTCTACGCAGATGTTTTGTGCGGGGGTATACAAATCTGCAAATTTCTGGTTGAAATGGTCTATGAGGGGCCGAATTTTGTGGAGCCGGTCAAAAGCTGGGTGGCCTCTGGGACGGGAGGTGGTGTTGTCACTAAAGTGCAGGAAACGCAGGATGGTCTCAAAACGTGTCCTGGACATGGCAGCAGAGAACATGGGCATATGATGAATTGGGTTCGTGGACCAATATGAGCGCAATTCATGTTTTTGTAATGCCCATGTTGAGGAGAAGGCCCAAAAAGTTCTAAATTCGGAAACTTGGACTGGTTTCCACCGGAAAGGCTGGGCATAAAAGCTTCCCGGGTTAGCGGTAATAAATTGTGTGGCATACCGGTTTGTTTCTGCCACTACTAAGTCAAAGAGCTCCGCAGTGAAGAACAGCTCAAAAACCCTAGTGCCGATCCGATTTGAGCCGTCTCCACCCGAACTCCTGACTGGGCGGTGAAAGGGGGAACTAATGGTGCGGCTGAAGATGGGGACTGCCAATCAGGATTTGCCAGCACCTCCAGGGACTCTAGGGCTCTACGGGCCTGTCTGCGCGGTGGCTGCGGCGGGGAATTACTGCACGTGCCACCGTACCAGCTTCAACTGCCCTTCTGGAGTTTGCTACTTCACCATGTGTTACGGCAGTGCTGGTAGAAGGTCCAGGACGGGCTGCGCTGCTGGTGTATGCCTCACCACGTAATCCGGCAGCGCCAGCCCCTCTGCTCCCCTTGAAGCAGATCCTGCGCAACCTGCGGTCTAGCAACACGGGGCCGAGTGCGCCTGGTGCTATCAGGGACCTCAACCTCCTCGTCCGAACTTTGAGTCAGAGAGCCACTGCTTTCTACAGGTTGGTATTCTGACCCGCTAGATTCATCAGATGAGGGTTCCCATTCCTCATCCGACTGGGTCAGAATCCTGTAGGCCTCTTCAGGAGAATACCCCTTGTTTGCCATTTGGGATACTAAATTTAGGGGTATTCCTGAGACTACCAAGAAAAAAGCAAGCCTGTCTTACAAATGGGAGTGTAGCGAAGTACAGAAGCCGCTGCGATTGATAAAAAATATCAAAACTGATTTTTATCGCGCAGCGCTATGTAGGGATTGTGCAGTGATACAAAAAAATAATTTTTTGTCACTGCGGCGGGGCGAGCGTGGGTGAACGCAGGTGTGGGCGACCGATCAGGTCTGATCGGGCAAACACTGCGTTTGGGGTGGAGAGCGAACTAAAGTGACACTAATACTAATATAGATCTGACTGTGATCAGTTCTGATCACTTACAGATACTATAAAAGTATAAATGCTGATTAGCGCTACGCTAAACAGCGATCCAGTGACTGCGGTGCGGTGGGCTGGGCGCTACGCTAACTACCTAACAAAGGGGCCTAAACTAAGCTAAGCCTAACAGTCAATCCAAGTGAAAAAAAAAAAGTGACAGTTCACAAAAGTGACACTGATCACTTTTTCACTTTCACTATGTACTGACAGGGGGTGATCAAAGGGGTTAATTAGGGTGATGGGGGGTGATCAGGGCCTAATATGTACTGATTGGTGCACTTACTTGGGATCTGTGCTCTGTGCTGGGTCCAACCGATGAAAAGGACCCAGCACATGGCACAGATCCCTTATACACTACATTTATTTGTAAATACATTGTAGATCACCATTTTCTATAGGTGATTTTAAAAATCACCAGCCTGCCAGCGATGATCATTGGCTGGCAGGCTGGTGACTCACCTCCCCCGAGTCCAGCGGTGCGTTCCATGTGCGTTCCACTGGATGCTGTAGCGCGTCTTCTCGCGTCTCGCGAGATGACGCACGGATGCGTCCAGGAGGAATAAACCTGCCGCCGCCAGGACGCATCCGTGCGTTCGGCGGTCGGGGACAGGTTAAGGATGTGACAGGGAAAAACTAAGCTAGGTATCCATCCACAGACAGCTGTTTCAGGGTGTTGCCCCTCATCAGTGTGGAGTAGGATTCTGGCTAACCGGGAGCAATGCCTCGGAGACTACTCAAACACAACAATAGCTGATCTCAGGGAGACCAGCTACAAAAAACACAGCGGAGCCTCACTTAAGAGTCTCAACACAGCAATCCGAAGTGCAAAGTTCCCTGGGAAACAGGAATATGCAAAATAAATGTGGAGCCCCAGTCATATATACTGACATACATATGACACACACACACACATACTGACATACATATGACACACACATATATACTGACATACATATGACACACACACACACATACTGACATACATATGACACACATACATAAAAACACACAATATGCACATTACATTACTGCCATTCCATTCCCTTTAACCCCTTACATTTTCTGCACATACAGTCTCTGGTGACTTGGAGGGAGAGGCAGGATGCAGAGTATTCCTCCTCCTCCTCCTTCTCTGTCCCGACGCTGCTCTTCTCTCTGTGCTGGGGGAGGGGGTTGTGAATCTCTGGTGCACACACAGGCAGGAAGTCAGGGGCTGGGGAAGGTACGGAGCTGCAGCACACTGCACTAGACTGAGGGAGGGAGGAAGAACACCGCTAGGGGGCGCAGGACCGGCTGTTACAGCAGCAGAGCGCAGAAATGGATGCTCTGCTGCTAATACAGCTACACGGCAGCAGCAGGGACTTGGTGAGAGTGGCCTGTGCCTGTGCCCTGAGGCTTGAGCGCCCTGAGGCTGGAGCCTCCTCAGCCTCTGTGTTGGCCCGGCCCTGCATATAATATAAGGACTTCTTTTTCCCAGTGGATACACTTCTGTCTTTGCCTCAAAAAATTGCAACTGTTTTTTTTTATGCTGTGTAAGTATGAAACTAGCCTTCTATCATTTCCAATTAATCATGTCAGGAATTTTTTTTTATTGGTTTTTATATAAAGAGACTAAAGAGACTGATACATTATGGGTGTTGTTCAGAACCATAATACGCCTATGGTTATGAGAACCTTAGGTTAGGCTATATGAAAACTTTTTTGCAGCATGACATCAATTTTAATTATTAAGCTTCAGCTGCAGTCCTGAGAAATACTTTAAGCTGCATGAAACTCAATGCAGTTCTCTGAACTGCAACTCACTCGATCACTATTGGACCTTGATTTTTAACACATAATATGTTAAAATCTAGTTGATCCACTGGAATCTAAGAGAGTAAGGCCCCTTTCACACGGGCGAGTTTTCCGCGCGGGTGCAATGCGTGAGGAGGACGCATTGCACCCGCACTGAATCCTGACCCATTCATTTCCATGGAGCTGTGCACATGAGCGGAGATTTTCACGCATCACTTCTGCGTTGCGTGAAAATCGCAGCATGCTCTATATTGTGCGTTTTCACGCAACGCAGGCCCCATAGAAGTGAATGGGGCTGCGGAAAATCGCAAGCATCCGCAAGCAAGTGCGGATGCGTTGCGATTTTCCCGCATGGTTGCTTAGCAACGGGACCCGATCTCTATTATTTTCCCTTATAACATGGTTATAAGGGGAAATAATATTCTTAATAAAGAATGCATTGTTAAATGAAGTGGAAGGGGTTAAAAATAATAAAAGTTAACTTACCTTAGCCACTTGATCGCGTAGTTGCGATCTGTCTTCTCTTTCCTGCATCAGCTAAGAACTAAAGGACCTGTGATGACGTCACATCACATGGTCCAATCACATGGTCCATCACCATGTTAAGATGGACCATGTGATTGGACCATGTGATGTGACGTCATCACAGGTCCTGTAGATCTTAGAAGATGCAGGGAAAGAGAGGAGAGATCGCGACTACGCGATCAAGTGGCTAGGTAAGTTAACTTTATTATTTTCAACCCTTCCTCTTCATTTAACAATGCATTCTTTATTAAGAATGCTATTATTTCCCCTTATAACCATGTTATAAGGAAAATAATCAATTCTCCAGAAGACCCAAAACCGGACTTCAGTGATGAAGTCCGGCTTCGAGTTGGGTACCAAACATGGCGTTTTTCTCACGCGTGCAAAGCGCATTACAAACGTTTGCACCCGTGCGGGAAAAACGCACATATTCCCACAACGCACCCGCCTCTTATCCGGGCGTCAAACATGACGCCCGTGTGAAAGAGGCCTAAGGATGGAGAATTATTCTGTTTGTTCACACAGGTAGTGTGTACACAGTACCTACAGCTGCCTGGGCAGGAGTCTAAAGGCAAATGTGGTGGAAGCCTAAAAGCAAAAGTAGCACAGTTCCTCATATCTCAGCTGAATGACCACATTATAAAATAAGAACACATTTAGGGTATTGCTGGAAAGGCAAGTTAGTGGAAGTTCGCAGAGAGAGAGAGAGAGAGAGAGAGGAGTCAGTGCAACTTGGGAACAGGACATATACTGTACAATACAACCATGACCATTCATCTATCATACAATGGTTTATATAATTTTGTTGAGTCTTATAGATTGAGGATCTGAAAGCAGTAGATCCAATAGACCTCTTTCCTTTGAAGAACTTAAAATCTATTCAAGTAGATTAGAGATGAGCGAAGTTCTCAAAAAATTCTATTTGGTCGGTTAGCGAATTTTCCGAAAAAAGATTTGTTTGGATACGAATTTCTTTGTTGCGAATTCCATTAAAAGAATGCTATTTCCTGGCTGCAAAGAGCCTTTATAGTGGTGTGGAATACTTTGCCTTGCAGTAACATGCATAGGGAGTCTTGTGTCGCAGCTAAACAATACTGTGAGTCAGTATGACATGAAGATGACAGGCGTCACTCTTAGAATCACTGCACACTTCATTATTTGGGCAGTCACGGGGCCAAAACTGACCAAATAACTAAAGTTTGAACTCAGCCTTACAGTTCGATGTTAGTGTCAAGAAGCGCACTCCTTTTACACGGTCGGCAGCTGATTCCACATACATGTGTACAAAACCTGTTCTTTTAACCACTTATACAAGTAGAGCATCCCATGACAGAGTGGAGAGGGTGTCAGCAGTAAGTTTGTGTTGACTTCACAGATTATTTTGCCCTTTCTCTGATCTGTCAGAACAATAACCCCCAAAAAACGGATCCTGTCTGTTGAGCATCCGCCTTCACTCGGTCTGCATTTGGTCAGTATCCATCAGTATTGTTAAAGCCAAAAAAAAAAAAAACAAGAGTGGATCCAAAACAGAGATGACACGTGAATGGAATGTTTGTATGTCTTCTGTGTTTTGTACTCACTTCTTCTTTTGAATACAAAATCATAAGCCAATTCTGATGGGACCATGTCATACAGGCCTTACAGCTGCTACATAGATGGGATCAGTTTTGCTTCTTATTTTTCCTTTATTCTGACAGATCAGAAGAAGGGTCAAATACATGATGATGTCAACCAGGCCGCAAAAGGAAAATAGTGGCCCAGTCATGAAGTGGGGAGGGTGGGAACAGCATGAGAAGTCCACAAGGGGACCCGTGACATAGTGGTGAGGAGACAGCAGCATTAGGAGAGCACAGAGTGGCCCATTGACATAGTGTTGATGTAGCAGCAGCTTGAGGAGACCACAGAGTGGCCCATTGACATAGTGTTGGTGTAGCAGCAGCATGAGGAGTCCACAGAGTGTTAAGGTGGCAGCAGCATGAGGAGACCACAGAGCGGGCCAGAGACATAGTGCTGCTGTAGCAGCAGCATGAGGAGACCACAGAGTGGCAAAGTGACAGAGTGTTGAGGTGAGGGGCAATACCAGTACCGGCTGAAGATGGTGGCTGGCAGTAGGAGCACCTGGCATCAGGCGGGTGGCAGCATCAGAATAGTAGCTGAAGAAGGTAGCAGGAAGAAACAGGCCTCTTTTTTCAAAGTGTAGGTGTGGCACTATGGATGATGGAGTCTGTTGTATCAGGCACTGGAGTTTGAAAATCCTGGCTGATCCATGCCTGATTCATCTTCACAAAAGGTCCATTTCGCCACATTTTAGATGGACAGGTGAATTTTAATTGGGGTAACCATGGCCCCCACCACGGAAAAGCTTGGAAAGCTTGTCCAGGGCAAACTCGGCCAGTTGCAGCCACAAATCGAGTTTGGCTGCCAGTAGTCCAGGAGATCTTCGATGTGGGGTGGCAGGGTGTACTCTAAGTATGCCGCTGCTGGTGGTGAGTAGTTTCTTCAGTAGGCGAGTGAAGAAAACTGCTCATCAGCGACCCTAGACTTAAGTTGCTGCTGATTGCCCCCTCACAATCCCACCCCCCAACCCCACCCAGCAGCCATGGCAGTAAAACGTGAGCGCAGAGGGCCACACTCGGGCAGACCTGCATGAGGATGGGCGATGGTGCACATAAGCAGCAGCCAACTGACTACATAGGATGTCTCGGTAGTAGTTCAATTTGTCCTCCCTCTCAGCGGGTGTAAAAAATGTCCCCATTTTGGACCGATAGAGAGGGTTTAACATGGAGAAGAGCCAGTAGTCATCCCTCTGCCGAATGGTGACAATTCGACTGTCACTACGCAAGCAACTGAGCATACATCGGACCATTTGCACCAGAGACTTGGAGGGACTCTCTGCCTCCATCTCCACTGCATACTGCCACGGTGTGTCTGGGTCATCTGCCTCATCTTTCTCATCGCCCTGTAGCTCCTCCAGCTTCTTCTGTTCCTCCTCTTCTGTCCCCATTTCTCTATGCACCGTTAGTGCAAAATTCCTCCTTTTTCTCCTCTAGTCCAGCCCCCGATGTAGTCACCACATCTTTTGTCCCCTTGCCAGCCAGATTTAGTAGCATCTGTTCCAGGACATGAATCAGTAGAATGACGTTGTTTATTCCGTAGTCCTGGCAACTGACAAATAAAGTGGCCCCCTCAAAGGGCCCGAGCAAAAACAGCAGGTGTCACGCATGAGCTGCCACTGGCTAACATTGTAGTTACACAGGGGAGTACTTCTTGTAAATTTGTATTTTATTGGGTTTTACACAAAATTTGTTTCACAACATTTGAAAATAGTATAATCATGTTCTGTTGATATGCACAGAGACAAGCATACAGTAATATTCTTGTATGTAATATTCATTTCAATTTAATTACATTTTACCTCAAACATATTAAACATAATCAGTACAACATCTATAATATCTTTAATTGAAAAGGCGAGTGGGGCCCAAATGAACAGCTTGGCGTAACTCCTATTGTATATGGGAGTGCTCCCACAGGGAAAAACATTGGATAAATGTTATTGTGCTTAAGCATGGAATTTCCCACTCAACTGGTATATGACCTAAGTCTTTATTTAACAGTCGCTTAGAGGGAGAGTTACATGCCTTTCAATAGGTTATAGGTTATGACATAAATTATTTCAGTGAATATTTACATGTCTTAGGAAGTAGAAATATATATGCTTTTATGTGGGTCCCAGAGGCACGTTTAATTTGCATCTTCATTTCTAAACCTGCTCTCGGATCGTTTTTATTTGAACAAAGGAGAGGGATGAAGGGGAGGGGACGGGAAGAACAACTGGAGAAGGGAAAAGAACAGAACAATAAGAAAAAGAAATAGTTAACGTTAATTACTTCAGGGTGTATATTCTAATAACGTTTACTCAATCCAAAAATGTTGTAGTAATATATGTGTCAATATAATCATTCTATTTCTTCCACATCTTAAGATAGGAATTATGTTTGCCCAACATAGACCATTTTAACTTTTCAAACCTGTTTATTTGGCTTACCTCATTAAGCCATTCCTTTATTGTTGGGGTTTCTGAACTGAGCCAATGTTTGGTAATAATTGCTTTTATTGCACATATCAGTAAAGGAACAGTTTATTTTCAGGATAAAATTGTTTTTCTTGGAGATGTTGAACAGAATCAATTCCCGATCCAACTCAAAATCGGAGTGAAAAAGCTCAGATATAATCTTAGCAAATTTTTTCCCTAAAGGAACTATCTTCACACAATCTACCCAGATATGGGTGAGTGTACCGTCTTCACATTTGCATCTTCAACATTTTTTGGAAATTTCAGGATTCATTCTATTCAACAGAATTGGTGTTCTGTACCACCTAGTAAGTAATTTATAGTGGACCTCTTGTAATCTGATAGAAATTACTTTAGGAAGAGAAGTCTGTATGATATCCTGTTTATCTATTACATTAATGGTTTTATTTAACTCCTTGGACCATTTATCTAGATATGGAGGAGGTAGGGTGTTTTCATTAATTATAGAATACAGTCTGGGAATACCCTGATCCAGTGGTTTTCTATTTGAAATGATACCGGGTATTGTATTGTGTGTGTGTAATACTGTCATCCACATGGGAATACTTCTGTCCGCCTGTATCATCAAGAATTCGGCCTTTCTCTGTTAATATAATCCGTCCGACATATGGAGGGTGGAATTCCAAAGGGTGGAAACGTAGCATATCTGTAGAGCACCCGAGCATTGCAAAGTGTTCTACTCGAGCACCAGAGCACACGAGCACTTTGGTGCCTGATGAACAGTACCTGTCACCTGTCTGGCTGACATACTGTATAATAAAAGAAATAAATCAAAATAATACCCCCAAAAAAGGCTGTAGTACAAAGTAACTGCACCGCAGAATGGCAAATAAAATGTACTTTGTTTTACACTTATAAACCCCAAAAAAGGCTGCACTACAAAGTACAGTAACTGCACCGTAGAACGGCAAATAAGACATACTTTTTTTACACTTATACCCCCAAAAAAGGCTGAAGTACAAAGTAACTGCACCGCAGAACGGCAAATAAGATGTACTTTTTTTACACTTTTAGACCCTAAAAAAGGCTGGAGTACAAAGTACCTGCACCGCAGAAAAGCAAATAAGATGTACTGTTTTTTTACACTTCTACACACCAAAAAAGGCTGTAGTACAAAGTAACTGCACCGCAGAATGGCAAATAAGATGTAGTTTTTTAACACTTATACACCCCAAAAGAAAAGTAACTGCACTGCAAAACGGCAAATATGAAGCACTGATTTTTACACTCATACACCCCAAAAAAGGCTATAATACAAAGTAATTGCACTGCAGAACGGCAAATAAAATGTACTTTTCTTTACATTCATACACCCCAAAAAAGGCTGTAGTACAAAGTAACTGCACCGTAGAACGGCAAATAAGACGTACTTTTTCTTACACTTATACACCCCAAAAAAGGATATAGTACAAAGTAACTGCACCGCAGAACGGCAAATAAGACATACTTTTTTTTACACTTATACACTCTAAAAAAGGCTGTGGTACAAAGTAACTGCACAGAGCAGCAAATAAAACATACTTTTTTTTTACACTTATACACCCCAAAAAGGCTGTAGTACAAAGCAGGGCTGGGACAAGGTCCACCACCAACAGAGGCTGAGCTGCCCAAGTACGCCCCCCCCCCAACTTGTGGAGTCTTTACTAAATACTGTTGTAATCACACATAAATATGCACAGTTTAATGTATCAATTAATGACGCACTGTTATGGAGGATCTGTGGATGACATTGTTATGGGGGGGATCTATGGTTGACACTGTTATGGGGTAATCTGTGGATGACACTGTTATGGGGTAATCTGTAGAAGAACACTGTTATAGAGATCTGTGGATGACACTGTTATGGGGATCTGTGGATGACACTGTTATAGAGGATCTGTGGATGACAATGCTATGGGAGATCTGTGGATGACACACTTATGGAGGATCTGTGGATGACACTGTTATGGGAGATCTATGGATGACAGTGTTATAGGGGATCTGTGGATGACACTGTTATGGAGGATCTGTGGATAGCACACTGTTATGAGGGTTCTGTGGATTACACTGTTATGGGAGATCTGTGGATTGCACAATGTTATAGAGGATCTGTGGCTGACACTGTTATGGGGGATCTGTGGATGACAATGTTATGGGAGATCTGTGGATGACACTGTTATGGGGATCTGTGGATGACATTGCTATGGGGATCTGTGGATGACACACTGTTATGGAGGATCTCTGGATGACGCATTGTTATGGGGGATCTGTGGATGAGCACTGTTATAGGGGATCTGTGGATGACACACTGTTATGGGGATCTGTGGATGACACACTGTTATGGGGGATCTCTGGATGACGCATTGTTATGGGGGATCTGTGGATGGCACTGTTATGGATTGTGACTCACAATGGATATTGAGGGCCAGAAAATTACAAGGAAGGTGGGGGTGGGGATGATTGATAACATACATATCTAAATGGCTGGGGGTGAGGGCTTGACTTGAGCCATCTACTGATCAGAGCATTAGAATAGCAGGAATAAATAACATCTAAATGTCTGGTGGGGTAGATGGGGGTAGGACAAGGGCTGATGGGGAAGGGGGACTGGGTTAGATAATCTATACTGACATACATTTGACACACATACATACTGACATACATATGACACACATACATACTGACATACATATGACACACACATACATACTGACATACATATGACACACACATATATACTGACATACAAATGACACACATATATACATACTGACATACATATGACGCACACATATATACAGACATACATATGACACACACATACATACTGACAAACATATGACACAGACATACATACTGACATACATATGACACACACATATATACTGACATACAAATGACACACATATATACATACTGACATACATATGACGCATCTACATATCTGCAGACATACATATGACACACACATACATACTGACAAACATATGACACAGACATACATACTGACATACATATGACACACACATATATACAGACATACATATGACACACACATACATACTGACATACATATGACACACACATACATACTGACATACATATGACACACACACACATACATACTGACATACATATGACACACACATATATACAGACATACATATGACACACACATATATACAGACATACAAATGACACACACATATATACTGACATACATATGACACACACATATATACTGACATGCATATGACACATATATACATATAGCCTACATACAGCTGACATACATATATATACACACTACATACTGGCATACATACTGACACACACACATACTGACACAGTACATATAGCACACATACCATACAGACATACATATGACACACACATATATACAGACATATGTATGTCAGTATACGTATGTGTGTCATATATGTCTGACGTATGTACATATGTGTGTCAGTATGTCTGTATGTGTGTCATATCTTAGTCATGCTATATGTGTGTGTCATATATATGTCTGCATATATATGTGTGTCATATGTCTGTCTATATATGTGTGTCATATATGTCATATGTTGTGTGTCGTAATATGCTGTATCAGTATCATATGTGTGTGCATCTATATGTCATGTATGATGTGTCATCTATATGTCATATGTGTGTGTGTGTGTCATATGTATGACACTCACATATATACTGACATACATATGACACACACATATATACAGACATACATATGACACACACACATACTGACATACATATGACACACACATATATAATGACATACATATGACACACACATATATACTCAAAATAAATGTGGAGCTCCAGTTATGGGTCTACAACACAATGAAAGCCAGATATTCCTCAAAGGAAGGAAGACCAAGCAAAGGGGTGTCTCCATTACAGAGATCAACAATTCCACCATATTAAGTGGCCTCTATGTCAATATTCCGCTTTTTTACAAGCTTTAAGGATGTGACGGGGAAAACCTAAGCTAGGTATCCATCCACAGACAGCTGTTTCAGGGTGTTGCCCCTCATCAGTGTGGAGTAGAATTCTGGCTAACCGGGAGCAATGCCTCGGAGACTACTCAAACACAACAATAGCTGATCTCAGGGAGACCAGCTACAAAAAACACCGCGGAGCCTCACTTAAGAGTCTCAACACAGCAATCCGAAGTGCAAAGTTCCCTGGGAAACAGGAATATGCAAAATAAATGTGGAGCCCCAGTCATATATACTGACATACATATGACACACACACACATACTGACATACATATGGCACACACATATATACTGACATACATATGACACACACACACACATACTGACATACATATGACACACATACATAAAAACACACAATATGCACATTACATTACTGCCATTCCATTCCCTTTAACCCCATACATTTTCTGCACATACAGTCTCTGGTGACTTGGAGGAGAGGCAGGATGCAGAGTATTCCTCCTCTCCTCCTCCTTCTCTGTCCCGACGCTGCTCTTCTCTGTGCTGGGGAGGGTTGTGAATCTCTGGTGCACACGAGGCAGGAAGTCAGGGGCTGGGAGAATGCGGAGCTGCAGCACTGCACTAGACTGAGGGAGGGAGGAAGAACACCGCTAGGGGGCGCAGGACCGGCTGTTACAGCAGCAGAGCGCAGAAATGGATGCTCTGCTGCTAATACAGCTACACGGCAGCAGCAGGGACTTGGTGAGAGTGGCCTGTGCCTGTGCCCTGAGGCTTGAGCGCCCTGAGGCTGGAGCCTCCTCAGCCTCTGTGTCGGCCCGGCCCTGGTACAAAGTAACTGCACCACAGAATTTCAAATAAGATGTACTCTTTAGACTATTAAAACATCCCCAAAAATGTGTGTAGAACAATTTAAATGCACTACAGAACGGTTAATATGACTTACATATTTTTCCTAAAAATACACCCTGCAACACAACACTTGTACCCCAATAATACAAGGTTTGCTGGAATTACAGAGGTATTATCTAGTGCAAACCTAAAAGCAGCAGTATAACAGTGATTTGGATCCCCAATTAGTGCAGCAGTTTGTAATAGAATTACTCCTATTACCCAGGCTGTACACTCACCTATTGCACTGTTCTCCTTTGACAGTGTAGATGATGCCTCACTATTCTTTCCCTACACCTTGAATAATCTTTTCCTGAACTTATAAATCGTTTCCTTAGCACAATAAAGTCTTTCCCAGCGCTGTCCCTAGTGACTGCTGACGTCTCTCACTACACTAAACACACTGGAAAATGTCAGAAACCAAAATGGCTGAGGCTATTTATAGGGCTGTGACATCACAGGGGCTGGCTGGCTGCTGATTGGCTGCATGCATGGCATTGTGGTTGATCCCTCGTTTCCAGAGTTCTTTGCTCCTTGTCCTAACATGTGCAGCAGCCATTTTAGGAAAAAATTTGATTTGTTACCACGAAGCGTGAGGAAATTTGGCTTCGGTGCGAAACAAATTTTTCCTGAAATTCAGATCGAACTCACTTTGTCAACTTCGATTCGCTGAATCGCTCATCTCTAAAGTAGATGATTGAGTGCTTTGCGTTCTCCTTTTGTTGGGTTTCCTTTAAGGGATGTACTGTGTTCTGCTCTTACCGAGGCTTTCACAGAGGCCTCCAAAATGTGTTGTCTATTACATGTATTATTAAAGGAATAGAAGCTAAAATCCTTCATGGTGATCTCCTGCTTCTGTCAACGCCGATCCACCGAAGTACTTACTTTTTATTCTACACACAGATGGTGTAACTAGCAGTAAATGTCCAAGCCACATTCCTCCACGGTAGCCAATGACTACTCAAGTTTGTGGTAGAATCATGGGGACAGCGGGTGGACAAGTTCAGAACAGAGGATCAAGTGGTGAGCGCAGTGACTTTATCAAAGGTCCTTTTGCAGGTCCTGAAAGAAGAAGAAAGAAGACGATCTTGTCTGCGCAATCAAGTGGATGAGTTGAGTTAATTTTTTTTATTTTTTAACCCCTCAATCCACGTTTTAGTAAGCATTCTCTATTAAGAATGCTATTATTTCCCTTATAACCATGTTATAAGGGAAAATAATACAGTAAATAGACTTTAATGGGGTTGCTCATCCCTATTGTCTCCTAACAACCATGCGTGAAAATCGCACTTGCTTGCGGATGCTTGCGATTTTCACGCTCCCTCATTCATTTCTATGGGGCCTGCGTTGCGTGAAAAAATCACGCCTCTTCTGCACAGCCCCATTGAAGTGAATGGGTCTGGACTTACGTCACACATTGCACCCGCGCAGAATACTCGCCCGTGTGAAAGGGGCCTAAAACATGATTTTTTTTTGTTTCAAAAATGCTTTTATTGTGTTAAATGTAAAAAAAAAAATAAGTAGACATATTATGTATCGCCGCATCCGTAACAACCTGCTCTAAACAAACACTACATGACCTAACCCCTCAGGTGAACACCGTAAAAAAAAAAATCACCAATGCTGGCGCATTAAACCTTAATGTGCCGCGTTCAGCGCTGACCACAGCACATGCAATGTCCTTGTGGGGATCGAAGCTGCCATCTGGTCCCTGTGCTGCTCTGATGGGGACCCGATGGCAGGGAAGGCAGTCCGATGCCTTCCTTAGGCATCGTGGCTGCCTTCTGTGACAGCCTGTGAGATTCAGCCCACTGGATCTCACAGGCAGGAAGCTGTAAGTGTATTACATTCAGTAATACACTTACAGCCAATGCTTTACAATACAGAAGTATTGTAAAGCGGATCAGACCCCCAAAAGTTGAAGTCCCAGAGTGGGACAAAAAAAAAAGTGAAAAGGAAAAGTAAAAGTAAAAAAAAAAAGTAAAAAATAGGGAATAAAAGAAAATTGGACATATTAGGTATTGTCGCGTCCATATCGACCGGCTCTATAAAAATATCACTTGACCTAATCACTCAGATGAACACCGTCAAAAAAATTAAATGAAAACTGTGCTAAAAAAAACTTTTTTTGTCACCTTACATCACTAAAAGTGCAACACCAAGCAATCAAAAAGGCGTATGCCCCCCAAAAAAGTATCAATCAAACTTCACATCATCCCGCAGAAAATGAGCCCCTACCTAAGACAATCACACAAAAATTAAAAAAACTATGGTTTCTCTGAATATATAACATGTAACTGGAACGAAGTACAAC